>OU744319.1:60242252-60579758 GCA_916610145.1 Eristalis arbustorum | reverse complement strand
CACATAGAAAATAAGAGTACAGGATTTTGTCCGAGTATGTTAGTCTTTGGTGTAATGCAGAAGGGAGAGGTAAGCGATAACATACGCGAATACATACAGGAGAATGTTATAAAAGAAGAGGAGAGGGATTTGGAGACTTTTAGGGAAAAGGCTAATGAAAACATTGTTCGTAGTCAAAATATCAACAAACAGTATTTCGATAAACGTCACAAGAGACCTTATTCGTATCAAGTCGGTGACCACGTCATGATAAAAAATGTTGTCAATACTCCTGGTCTGAATAAGAAGCTTATTCCGAAGTACAAAGGACCATACGAAATTATAAGAATCCTTCCAAATGATAGGTATCTAATCAAAGATTTAGAAAACATGCAAATTTCAAGGGTTGCATATGAAGGAGTTGCATCTCCAGAAAACATGAGACCATACTCGACTTTTTAAATTTTTCGTACACATAGTTATTCATTTTTTATTTACTTATTATATTTTATGAATTGATGTTAAAAGTTAATCTTGAATTGTTAAAGTATTATATACTTATCGTATTGATTCGTGTTTTCATCGTAAATTCGAGAAAATTTTGTAAATCGCATATCATTATTTCAATGTGAAATTGTAAGTGTATATGTATATGGAAGTAAATCGGGGTCGATTTAAAGGTCAGGATGACCGAGCTGTAAGCATCTAATTTATTGCAAGTAATTAAAATACATTAAACTATCGTGTCACCCTACATGCTCCCACATACACATATACAATTACTCGTAATGCAAGTCTACACTCAACTTCCTATAATTCTCTCATTTATGTACAATTGAACTCTCAATTATGTATGCTCTCATTCACATATGTTCTCATTGACATATGATCTTTTGTTATAATTATTCTGTTATACGTATGTTATAAAAAGCCTGATCGATGTTACTAACGCTCTCTGTTAAGTAAAAGCTGTTGAAGAGATATGTTCTCGAGTGAGTTGTCGTTTGTTTTAATTTGACTTACATGTGTGTATTAATCGATCCTGAGAGTTTGGAGTGCATCCGACAACATTGAGATTTTGACCCCAAAATCCAAGCAGTGGTTAGTAAGGCATTTCTGATGGATTTCCAGCCTCATCTTCCAACTGCCACAGCGGCCCTATTAGGCCCACCAATGACTTGCGCACACCATTTGGCATGTCCTGGTGTGTGTATTAATCGATCCTGAGAGTTTGGAGTGCATCCGACAACATTGAGATTTTGACCCCAAAATCCAAGCAGTGGTTAGTAAGGCATTTCTGATGGATTTCCTGCCTCATCTTCCAACGGCCACAGCGGCCCTATTAGGCCCACCAATGACTTGCGCACACCTTTTTGCGTGTCCTGGCGTGTGTATTAATCGATCCTGAGAGTTTGGAGTGCATCCGACAACATTGAGATTTTGACCCCAAAATCCAAGCAGTGGTTAGTAAGGCATTTCTGATGGATTTCCTGCCTCATCTTCCAACTGCCACAGCGGCCCTATTAGGCCCACCAATGACTTGCGCACACCATTTGGCATGTCCTGGTGTGTGTATTAATCGATCCTGAGAGTTTGGAGTGCATCCGACAACATTGAGATTTTGACCCCAAAATCCAAGCAGTGGTTAGTAAGGCATTTCTGATGGATTTCCTGCCTCATCTTCCAACGGCCACAGCGGCCCTATTAGGCCCACCAATGACTTGCGCACACCTTTTTGCGTGTCCTGGCGTGTGTATTAATCGATCCTGAGAGTTTGGAGTGCATCCGACAACATTGAGATTTTGACCCCAAAATCCAAGCAGTGGTTAGTAAGGCATTTCTGATGGATTTCCTGCCTCATCTTCCAACTGCCACAGCGGCCCTATTAGGCCTACCAATGACTTGCGCATACCTTTTCGCATGTCCTGGTGTGTGTATTAATCGATCCTGAGAGTTTGGAGTGCATCCGACAACATTGAGATTTTGACCCCAAAATCCAAGCAGTGGTTAGTAAGGCATTTCTGATGGATTTCCAGCCTCATCTTCCAACTGCCACAGCGGCCCTATTAGGCCCACCAATGACTTGCGCACACCTTTTTGCATGTCCTGGTGTGTGTATTAATCGATCCTGAGAGTTTGGAGTGCATCCGACAACATTGAGATTTTGACCCCAAAATCCAAGCAGTGGTTAGTAAGGCATTTCTGGTGGATTTCCTGCCTCATCTTCCTACTGCCACAGCGGCCCTATTAGGCCCACCAATGACTTGCGCACACCTTTTTGCATGTCCTGGTGTGTGTATTAATCGATCCTGAGAGTTTGGAGTGCATCCGACAACATTGAGATTTTGGAACCAAAATCCAAGCAGTGGTTAGTAAGGCATTTCTGATGGATTTCCTGCCTCATCTTCCAACGGCCACAGCGGCCCTATTAGGCCTACCAATGACTAGCGCACTCCTTTTTGCATGTCCTGGTGTGTGTATTAATCGATCCTGAGAGTTTGGAGTGCATCCGACAACATTGAGATTTTGACCCCAAAATCCAAGCAGTGGTTAGTAAGGCATTTCTGATGGATTTCCTGCCTCATCTTCCAACTGCCACAGCGGCCCTATTAGGCCCACCAATGACTTGCGCACACCTTTTTGCATGTCCTGGTGTGTGTATTAATCGATCCTGAGAGTTTGGAGTGCATCCGACAACATTGAGATTTTGACCCCAAAATCCAAGCATTTCTGATGGATTTCCTGCCTCATCTTCCAACTGCCACAGCGGCCCCATTAGGTCTACCAATGGCTTGCGCACTCCTTTTTGCATGTCCTGGTGTGTGTATTAATCGATCCTGAGAGTTTGGAGTGCATCCGACAACATTGAGATTTTGACCCCAAAATCCAAGCATTTCTGATGGATTTCCTGCCTCATCTTCCAACTGCCACAGCGGCCCTATTAGGCCCACCAATGACTTGCGCACACCTTTTTGCATGTCCTGGTGTGTGTATTAATCGATCCTGAGAGTTTGGAGTGCATCCGACAACATTGAGATTTTGACCCCAAAATCCAAGCATTTCTGATGGATTTCCTGCCTCATCTTCCAACTGCCACAGCGGCCCTATTAGGTCTACCAATGGCTTGCGCACTCCTTTTTGCATGTCCTGGTGTGTGTATTAATCGATCCTGAGAGTTTGGAGTGCATCCGACAACATTGAGATTTTGACCCCAAAATCCAAGCATTTCTGATGGATTTCCTGCCTCATCTTCCAACTGCCACAGCGGCCCTATTAGGCCCACCAATGACTTGCGCACACCTTTTTGCATGTCCTGGTGTGTGTATTAATCGATCCTGAGAGTTTGGAGTGCATCCGACAACATTGAGATTTTGACCCCAAAATCCAAGCATTTCTGATGGATTTCCTGCCTCATCTTCCAACTGCCACAGCGGCCCTATTAGGTCTACCAATGGCTTGCGCACTCCTTTTTGCATGTCCTGGTGTGTGTATTAATCGATCCTGAGAGTTTGGAGTGCATCCGACAACATTGAGATTTTGACCCCAAAATCCAAGCATTTCTGATGGATTTCCTGCCTCATCTTCCAACTGCCACAGCGGCCCTATTAGGTCTACCAATGGCTTGCGCACTCCTTTTTGCATGTCCTGGTGTGTGTATTAATCGATCCTGAGAGTTTGGAGTGCATCCGACAACATTGAGATTTTGACCCCAAAATCCAAGCAGTGGTTAGTAAGGCATTTCTGATGGATTTCCTGCCTCATCTTCCAACTGCCACAGCGGCCCTATTAGGCCTACCAATGACTTGCGCACATCTTTCTGCATGTCCTGGTGTGTGTATTAATCGATCCTGAGAGTTTAAAGTGCATCCGACAACATTGAGATTTTGACCCCAAAATCCAAGCAGTGGTTAGTAAGGCATTTCTGATGGATTTCCTGCCTCATCTTCCAACTGCCACAGCGGCCATATTAGTCCCACCAATGACTTGCGCACACCTTTTTGCATGTCCTGGTGTGTGTATTAATCGATCCTGAGAGTTTGGAGTGCATCCGACAACATTGAGATTTTGACCCCAAAATCCAAGCAGTGGTTAGTAAGGCATTTCAGATGGATTTACTGCCTCATCTTCCAACTGCCACAGCGGCCATATTAGTCCCACCAATGACTTGCGCACACCTTTTTGCATGTCCTGGTGTGTGTATTAATCGATCCTGAGAGTTTGGAGTGCATCCGACAACATTGAGATTTTGACCCCAAAATCCAAGCAGTGGTTAGTAAGGCATTTCTGATGGATTTCCTGCCTCATCTTCCAACTGCCACAGCGGCCATATTAGTCCCACCAATGACTTGCGCACACCTTTTTGCATGTCCTGGTGTGTGTATTAATCGATCCTGAGAGTTTGGAGTGCATCCGACAACATTGAGATTTTGACCCCAAAATCCAAGCAGTGGTTAGTAAGGCATTTCTGATGGATTTCCTGCCTCATCTTCCAACTGCCACAGCGGCCCTATTAGGCCTACCAATGACTTGCGCACATCTTTCTGCATGTCCTGGTGTGTGTATTAATCGATCCTGAGAGTTTGGAGTGCATCCGACAACATTGAGATTTTGACCCCAAAATCCAAGCAGTGGTTAGTAAGGCATTTCTGATGGATTTCCTGCCTCATCTTCCAACTGCCACAGTGGCCATATTAGTCCCACCAATGACTTGCGCACACCTTTTTGCATGTCCTGGTGTGTGTATTAATCGATCCTGAGAGTTTGGAGTGCATCCGACAACATTGAGATTTTGACCCCAAAATCCAAGCAGTGGTTAGTAAGGCATTTCTGATGGATTTCCTGCCTCATCTTCCAACTGCCACAGCGGCCCTATTAGGCCTACCAATGACTTGCGCACACTTTTTTGCATGTCCTGGTGTGTGTATTAATCGATCCTGAGAGTTTGGAGTGCATCCGACAACTTTGAGATTTTGACCCCAAAATCCAAGCAGTGGTTAGTAAGGCATTTCTGATGGATTTCCTGCCTCATCTTCCAACTGCCACAGTGGCCATATTAGTCCCACCAATGACTTGCGCACACCTTTTTGCATGTCCTGGTGTGTGTATTAATCGATCCTGAGAGTTTGGAGTGCATCCGACAACATTGAGATTTTGACCCCAAAATCCAAGCAGTGGTTAGTAAGGCATTTCTGATGGATTTCCTGCCTCATCTTCCAACTGCCACAGCGGCCATATTAGTCCCACCAATGACTTGCGCACACCTTTTTGCATGTCCTGGTGTGTGTATTAATCGATCCTGAGAGTTTGGAGTGCATCCGACAACATTGAGATTTTGACCCCAAAATCCATGCAGTGGTTAGTAAGGCATTTCTGATGGATTTCCTGCCTCATCTTCCTACTGCCACAGCGGCCCTATTAGGCCTACCAATGACTTGCGCAAACCTTTCTGCATGTCCTGGTGTGTGTATTAATCGATCCTGAGAGTTTGGAGTGCATCCGACAACATTGAGATTTTGACCCCAAAATCCAAGCAGTGGTTAGTAAGGCATTTCTGATGGATTTCCTGCCTCATCTTCCAAGTGCCACAGCGGCCCTATTAGGCCTACCAATGACTTGCGCAAACCTTTCTGCATGTCCTGGTGTGTGTATTAATCGATCCTGAGAGTTTGGAGTGCATCCGACAACATTGAGATTTTGACCCCAAAATCCAAGCAGTGGTTAGTAAGGCATTTCAGATGGATTTCCTGCCTCATCTTCCAACTGCCACAGCGGCCCTATTAGGCCTACCAATGACTTGCGCAAACCTTTCTGCATGTCCTGGTGTGTGTATTAATCGATCCTGAGAGTTTGGAGTGCATCCGACAACATTGAGATTTTGACCCCAAAATCCAAGCAGTGGTTAGTAAGGCATTTCTGATGGATTTCCTGCCTCATCTTCCAAGTGCCACAGCGGCCCTATTAGGCCTACCAATGACTTGCGCAAACCTTTCTGCATGTCCTGGTGTGTGTATTAATCGATCCTGAGAGCTTGGAGTGCATCCGACAACATTGAGATTTTGACCCCAAAATCCATGCAGTGGTTAGTAAGGCATTTCAGATGGATTTCCTGCCTCATCTTCCTACTGCCACAGCGGCCCTATTAGGCCTACCAATGACTTGCGCACTCCTTTTTGCATGTCCTGGTGTGTGTATTAATCGATCCTGAGAGCTTGGAGTGCATCCGACAACATTGAGATTTTGACCCCAAAATCCATGCAGTGGTTAGTAAGGCATTTCTGATGGATTTCCTGCCTCATCTTCCTACTGCCACAGCGGCCCTATTAGGCCTACCAATGACTTGCGCACACCTTTCTCCATGTCCTGGTGTGTGTATTAATCGATCCTGAGAGTTTGGAGTGCATCCGACAACATTGAGATTTTGACCCCAAAATCCAAGCAGTGGTTAGTAAGGCATTTCTGATGGATTTCCTGCCTCATCTTCCAACTGCCACAGCGGCCCTATTAGTCCCACCAATGACTTGCGCACACCTTTTTGCATGTCCTGGTGTGTGTATTATTCGATCCTGAGAGTTTGGAGTGCATCCGACAACATTGAGATTTTGACCTCGAAATCCAAGCAGTGGTTAGTAAGGCATTTCTGATGGATTTCCTGCCTCATCTTCCAAGTGCCACAGCGGCCCTATTAGGCCTACCAATGACTTGCGCACTCCTTTCTGCATGTCCTGGTGTGTGTATTAATCGATCCTGAGAGTTTGGAGTGCATCCGACAACATTGAGATTTTGACCCCAAGATCCAAGCAGTGGTTAGTAAGGCATTTCAGATGGATTTCCTGCCTCATCTTCGAACTGCCACAGCGGCCCTATTAGGCCTACCAATGACTTGCGCACACCTTTCTGCATGTCCTGGTGTGTGTATTAATCGATCCTGAGAGTTTGGAGTGCATCCGACAACATTGAGATTTTGACCCCAAAATCCAAGCAGTGGTTAGTAAGGCATTTCTGATGGATTTCCTGCCTCATCTTCCAACTGCCACAGCGGCCCTATTAGGCCTACCAATGACTTGCGCACACCTTTCTGCATGTCCTGGTGTGTGTATTAATCGATCCTGAGAGTTTGGAGTGCATCCGACAACATTGAGATTTTGACCCCAAAATCCAAGCAGTGGTTGGTAAGGCATTTCTGATGGATTTCCTGCCTCATCTTCGAACTGCCACAGCGGCCCTATTAGGCCTACCAATGACTTGCGCACACCTTTCTGCATGTCCTGGTGTGTGTATTAATCGATCCTGAGAGTTTGGAGTGCATCCGACAACATTGAGATTTTGACCCCAAAATCCAAGCAGTGAGGGATTTCTGATGGATTTCCTGCCTCATCTTCCGACTGCCACAGCGGCGCTATTAGGCCTACCAATGACTTGCGCACACCTTTCTGCATGTCCTGGTGTGTGTATTAATCGATCCTGAGAGTTTGGAGTGCATCCGACAACATTGAGATTTTGACCCCAAGATCCAAGCAGTGGTTAGTAAGGCATTTCAGATGGATTTCCTGCCTCATCTTCCTACTGCCACAGCGGCCCTATAAGGCCTACCAATGACTTGCGCACACCTTTCTGCATGTCCTGGTGTGTGTATTAATCGATCCTGAGAGTTTGGAGTGCATCCGACAACATTGAGATTTTGACCCCAAAATCCAAGCAGTGGTTAGTAAGGCATTTCTGATGGATTTCCTGCCTCATCTTCGGACTGCCACAGCGGCCCTATTAGGCCTACCAATGACTTGCGCACACCTTTCTGCATGTCCTTGTGTGTGTATTAATCGATCCTGAGAGTTTGGAGTGCATCCGACAACATTGAGATTTTGACCCCAAGATCCAAGCAGTGGTTAGTAAGGCATTTCAGATGGATTTCCTGCCTCATCTTCCTACTGCCACAGCGGCCCTATAAGGCCTACCAATGACTTGCGCACACCTTTCTGCATGTCCTGGTGTGTGTATTAATCGATCCTGAGAGTTTGGAGTGCATCCGACAACATTAAGTTTTTGACCCCAAAATCCAAGCAGTGGTTAGTAAGGCATTTCAGATGGATTTCCTGCCTCATCTTCCTACTGCCACAGCGGCCCTATAAGGCCTACCAATGACTTGCGCACACCTTTCTGCATGTCCTGGTGTGTGTATTAATCGATACTGAGAGTTTGGAGTGCATCCGACAACATTGAGGTTGGTTTTTAAGGCATTTCAGATGGATTTCCTGCCTCATCTTCCTACTGCCACAGCGGCCCTATTAGGCCTACCAATGACTTGCGCACACCTTTCTGCATGTCCTGGTGTGTGTATTAATCGATCCTAAGAGTTTGGAGTGCATCCGACAACATTGAGATTTTGACCCCAAAATCCAAGCAGTGAGGCATTTCTGATGGATTTCCTGCCTCATCTTCCTACTGCCACAGCGGCCCTATAAGGCCTACCAATGACTTGCGCACACCTTTCTGCATGTCCTGGTGTGTGTATTAATCGATCCTGAGAGTTTGGAGTGCATCCGACAACATTAAGTTTTTGACCCCAAAATCCAAGCAGTGGTTAGTAAGGCATTTCAGATGGATTTCCTGCCTCATCTTCCTACTGCCACAGCGGCCCTATAAGGCCTACCAATGACTTGCGCACACCTTTCTGCATGTCCTGGTGTGTGTATTAATCGATACTGAGAGTTTGGAGTGCATCCGACAACATTGAGGTTGGTTTTTAAGGCATTTCAGATGGATTTCCTGCCTCATCTTCCTACTGCCACAGCGGCCCTATTAGGCCTACCAATGACTTGCGCACACCTTTCTGCATGTCCTGGTGTGTGTATTAATCGATCCTAAGAGTTTGGAGTGCATCCGACAACATTGAGATTTTGACCCCAAGATCCAAGCAGTGGTTAGTAAGGCATTTCAGATGGATTTCCTGCCTCATCTTCCTACTGCCACAGCGGCCCTATAAGGCCTACCAATGACTTGCGCACACCTTTCTGCATGTCCTGGTGTGTGTATTAATCGATCCTGAGAGTTTGGAGTGCATCCGACAACATTAAGTTTTTGACCCCAAAATCCAAGCAGTGGTTAGTAAGGCATTTCAGATGGATTTCCTGCCTCATCTTCCTACTGCCACAGCGGCCCTATAAGGCCTACCAATGACTTGCGCACACCTTTCTGCATGTCCTGGTGTGTGTATTAATCGATACTGAGAGTTTGGAGTGCATCCGACAACATTGAGGTTGGTTTTTAAGGCATTTCAGATGGATTTCCTGCCTCATCTTCCTACTGCCACAGCGGCCCTATAAGGCCTACCAATGACTTGCGCACACCTTTTTGCATGTCCTGGTGTGTGTATTAATCGATCCTGAGAGTTTGGAGTGCATCCGACAACATTGAGATTTTGACCCCAAAATCCAAGCAGTGGTCAGTAAGGCATTTCTGATGGATTTCCTGCCTCATCTTCGAACTGCCACAGCGGCCCTATTAGGCCTACCAATGACTTGCGCACACCTTTCTGCATGTCCTGGTGTGTGTATTAATCGATCCTGAGAGTTTGGAGTGCATCCGACAACATTGAGATTTTGACCCCAAAATCCAAGCAGTGAGGGATTTCTGATGGATTTCCTGCCTCATCTTCCGACTGCCACAGCGGCGCTATTAGGCCTACCAATGACTTGCGCACACCTTTCTGCATGTCCTGGTGTGTGTATTAATCGATCCTGAGAGTTTGGAGTGCATCCGACAACATTGAGATTTTGACCCCAAAATCCAAGCAGTGGTCAGTAAGGCATTTCTGATGGATTTCCTGCCTCATCTTCCAACTGCCACAGCGGCCCTATTAGGCCTACCAATGACTTGCGCACACCTTTTTGCATGTCCTGGTGTGTGTATTAATCGATCCTGAGAGTTTGGAGTGCATCCGACAACATTGAGATTTTGACCCCAAAATCCAAGCAGTGGTTGGTAAGGCATTTCTGATGGATTTCCTGCCTCATCTTCGAACTGCCACAGCGGCCCTATTAGGCCTACCAATGACTTGCGCACACCTTTCTGCATGTCCTGGTGTGTGTATTAATCGATCCTGAGAGTTTGGAGTGCATCCGACAACATTGAGATTTTGACCCCAAAATCCAAGCAGTGGTTAGTAAGGCATTTCTGATGGATTTCCTGCCTCATCTTCCAACTGCCACAGCGGCCCTATTAGGCCTACCAATGACTTGCGCACACTTTTTTGCATGTCCTGGTGTGTGTATTAATCGATCCTGAGAGTTTGGAGTGCATCCGACAACATTGAGATTTTGACCCCAAAATCCAAGCAGTGGTTAGTAAGGCATTTCTGATGGATTTCCTGCCTCATCTTCCAACTGCCACAGCGGCCCCATTAGGCCTACCAATGACTTGCGCACACTTTTTTGCATGTCCTGGTGTGTGTATTAATCGATCCTGAGAGTTTGGAGTGCATCCGACAACATTGAGATTTTGACCCCAAAATCCAAGCAGTGGTTAGTAAGGCATTTCTGATGGATTTCCTGCCTCATCTTCCAACTGCCACAGCGGCCCTATTAGGCCTACCAATGACTTGCGCACACCTTTCTGCATGTCCTGGTGAGTGTATTGATAGATCCTGAGAGTTTGGAGTGCATCCGACAACATTGAGATTTTGACCCCGAAATCCAAGCAGTGGTTAGTAAGGCATTTCTGATGGATTTCCTGCCTCATCTTCCTACTGCCACAGCGGCCCTATTAGGCCCACCAATGACTTGCGCACACCTTTTTGCATGTCCTGGTGTGTGTATTAATCGATCCTGAGAGTTTGGAGTGCATCCGACAACATTGAGATTTTGACCCCAAAATCCAAGCAGTGGTTAGTAAGGCATTTCTGGTGGATTTCCTGCCTCATCTTCCAACTGCCACAGCGGCCCTATTAGGCCTACCAATGACTCGCGCACACCTGTTTCCATGGGCCAGGAGTACGGGTGCAAAAGATTTAGGAATATGCTTAGTGTTATCGTCTGAGGAAATTTGACGGGCGTTGAACTAGCTTCAATGTGACTACGGCTGAGCTCCTTTCATTCGACACCACGGAACCGTCCTCCCATGTCCCAGCCATTACACCTGCTCAGCGTTCACATCCTTCCCTGCCGCTCACACCTCATTCCCCCTTTCCAGAGGATGTTGCACAAAAATTCACTTCTGGTGGAAGTGCAACATTCGCAGTGCTTCAAGTTCAAGACAGTTCAGGCACCCGTCTGCACACGCGTTCCTTCAAGACTCAAGCTTTCCGTCAGGCCTTTTGTAGTCGCCCTGAGTGTCAATCCAAGCTCGTCGAAGTGAAAAGAATTTCACGCACAAACACCCCACGTCGTGTCTTAAGTTGCCACCCCCAACGCCCGCGACTTCACCAGTGACACCGGATAGCGAGCACCAGCCGTCTTTCAGCACCCGCGTCCATTAATGAGCGCGGAGTATTATCAGGTTAAATTAATTTTAAGTGCTGCTGGGGTTCTCGAGGAGGAATTACATTAAAGTGAGGATAATAAGGTCTGCAAATGAGCAATGCTCAGGATCAAGTGGCCCCGTTTGAGACGGCGTCAACAAACTCACGATTGGTTCGCACGACAAGCAGCCACCCACCCTGCCTGGACCTTCGCTGTGAAAAGGACCTGCTTCCCGCGGCAGGAGCACCGTGAAAAGTATGAAAACACACAAAAATACGCCGGAGATACTGCGAAACGAGACTAGCCAACATCCCGAGCGCCCAAGTGCCCGCAAGTCCGCAAGCGAAACGAATCAACAGTGACGACTCTTTCGAGAGACCGTCTCCACTTCATGTCGCATTACAAATACAACAGGAAAAAAAAAACAGAGAAAATGGAAAAAAGAACTACCAACAAAATATGACAGCCCTGACAGCCGGCAAGTGGGTGGTGGATGGTGGATGGTGGAGGGTGGAGGGCCCTCGCATGCACTATGCGAGGAGTCGGTGGACCCTGAAGGATATAAATTTCCATGAATACGTGAAAAGGACACCACCATTCAAATGTTGCGCATTAAAATGTCGCATGTAATTCAGCCCGAAGACTCTTTCATCCAATTAACAGCACAAAAAAAGAGAGAGGGAGCCGAGAGAGAAAAAGAATTAGATGTCAGTGCACAGCCAAACACTCGTGCAGGGCCAACGGCGGGGGTTGCTAACCGTGGTGTCGATGGACTGTCAGATGAGAGGCGGACCACGGGTGCAGTTGGATTGAGGGTTTTATGTTTCACGGATGGAATCTCCCGCGGGATGTTTTCTCTAAACGCTGTTGGTTTGCAATATTGTGCTCTCGACTGTGCCCGGTGCAGTGGATGGCTTTGGCTTTAAGGCTTTGCGTGGGAATTGGGGTTTTAATAACTTCCCTGCGACAGCTTTCATGTGGAAGGGGTTTGATTTGAAATGAATGTAATCTGAGGTGGATGAGCAGATGGCGGGGCGTTACTCATGATGGGCTGTGGGAACGGATGGGCGGGCAGTCAAGGTAAAAGGAGGGCCTTTAGTGGGGTCTGCTTATACAGCTTTGTTGCAGGGCCTTAAACTTGGGTGGGCAAGTGAATTTCTTAGTCGGAGGCAGGAAAGAAGGCGCTAGTTAAACAAAAATTCATCTTCGATGACTGTTCGACAGTGCTTAGGCCAATAATCTGTTTTGGCGATTAAGGGCTTTAAAGTCAAACGAAACCATGAGCAAGCATCAAGATGGGGTATGACTTTTTGAGAACCTTGTTCGGAGTAAGCTAGTGTTTGTCGAACCCCACCGGCGGACCAGTAAGGATGCAGGGAAGTGGGAAGGTTATGATCCCCATAATTCGGATCATAACATCGTCGTTCAAAACAAAGAAGAAGAAGCTAGTGGTTGCTCCAGTCAGAGAAGGATAAGCTGATGTGACAGACTGTCACACATTGCACACTTATCGTTGCGAAGTGTCACCCAAAAAGATCTTTTAATAGCTGTGCTACAAAGTGATGTTAAGGGAGTCTTTTTTTTACCCAGAACTGCGCCGAAGAAGGACTTGGAACATGCATTTGGTTCCAGCAAGAAGGAGCAACTGAACACATAGCCAGGCCGGTTATGACGGAGCTCAAAAAAACAATTCTCAACAAGTTGTCGCTCAGAAACTCCACAAGTTCACCTGACCTGACTGAACCAGACTATGTTTTATTGCGATTTGTCAATTAAGCTCGATACAAACAATTAAACAAATTATTCTCCAAGCTCGAAATAAAAAGAGTACAAAGAGGAGGCAGATGGTGCTGTGAATCTGATAGTTAGTGTCTCTAGAATCGAACCTTGTCTTCCATAAGATCTTTCAGCACTTACCCAGTAAACCACGTCGCACGACACAAACATTTCATACGCAAAGTCAAAGCCTGTCTATATTGGTAAAGCGTCGAGCACAAATTGGAAAAAAAACCTTTGATCTACAACAAACGAGTCCCCCTTGAAAATTCAACATACTTACATACTTGTCAGGTCGGCGATCCATGGAGAGTGCGAGCCTTAGCAATTGTCTTTCATCGGTGACGGTCCGGGGCACGCTGCTCCCAGTCATCACCACCAATCTGTCTTACATCCGCGACTGACTTGGTCTCTGTACCGGAGGTCCGGTCTTCCTCTCCTTCTCGAACCAGAAGGCTCGGATTAGAAGACCATGTTAGCTGGAGCGTTGGTGTCCTTGCGCTCGATGTAGCCAAACCGATGTAGTCGACGGAGTCTTGCCTTCCGGACTACATCCACATCGGGGTATAGCTGGAACAGTTCGCGGTTGTGTCATCTCCTCCATTCGCCTTCGGAAGCACAAAGAATCAGCTCTGCAGTTCTGCTTATCATCCAGCTTTTGGCTCCATAAAGCAGGACTGACAAAGTAAGAGTCTTGTGGAGCATGATTTTGGTCCTTTGCGTCGGGTTGTTTCGTAACATCGGTTGCCAAGGGTGGCTCTACGACGGATCTTCAATGTGATGGCATTTGTGGAATTAACGTTTGCCCCGAAATGGACAAACTCCTTTACAACTTCAAAATTATAACTGTCGATTGAGATAGTTTGTCCTAGGTGGTGTGTGACGGAATGTTTATTTTTCGACAGCATATACATTATTTTGTCCTCATTGACCTTAAGACCATCTTCTTTCGCCTCTTCTTCAATTGTCGTAGATGCTTCTACTACGTCACGTTGGAACTGCGAATTACATGCCTAGACAATACGAAGAGATGAGTTTTCAAACTGAACTTTATTTCTTAGAAATGATCAACATAGAGTGCAGGCAATGAATAAAATTCAGCAGAATTCCACTATCTGCCCAGACGGGATCAGATGACATGGCGACTCCGTGATGCACATTCCCAGAAAGAGTAATGTGAGCTCTAGTATATTTAGAATTGTGGAAATGGTGACGTTACTCGCGCGACGATGTCGATGTCACATGCACATCCCAACAGTTGAACTGATTTATGAAAGCTCCAACTACAGAGGGATAAGCCTCCTTAACATAACTTACTAGATCTCTGCCGTTCTGTGTACAGCCGTTCCCTAATGCCGTCATTAACAACCTGATAGGTTTATGTCAGTGTGGCTTCATGGTAAAGAATTCCTCATAAGACCAGAGCTTCGCACTACGGCAGAGCCACGAAAAAAACCAAGAAGTGCAAATGAACTATAGTCCATTACAGGGCTTCTTATGACATCGTCCGTAGGGACGATCTATGCAACGCCATGTCTAGTTTGTCTACATTCGTCAGAGTGTGCCGGATAACTATGGAGAATTATTTACGATGGAAATTCTCGCTCCTCCATCAAGATCGGAAGCGAACTGATCGATCGTGGGATAATGCGTCAGAGAACGCGTACTTCTAAAGTGCCGCACCCAAGTAGATAAGGACCTCAACCAATTTGGCATGTGAAACTAAAGACAGCCAGCCATAAATGGCGCTGGTGGGACAGGCTTCTTAGTTGATGACTAGGTCCATCCCGGACTGTAGCGCTGCACCAAAAAGCAAGAACATCTTCGAGTGTGGCAATGGAGACCAAGCTTAGATATTGACTATAGTATATATATTGAGCAGGGGCAGTCGGGATTGCCGTTCAAACATTGCCTTCACTTGACACTTTTAATGGAGTGCAGCAATGGACTTATATCCAGGACTTAAGTCTTTGGATATAGAGGGACGATGTCTGACTATGCACTGTGAATGCTGTCTCTTTCTCGAGCACCTTCCATTTCAGCGGCCCTATCTCGCATGCAGAGTTAGACTAATGATTGCATGTCACCATCAACATCACATCCTCCATCTTTCTTCATTGTGTCATGCTACAATCCGAGATGGGCTAGGCCATCTCCACACAGCTGTCGTCAGATCAGTGAGGCCCTTCTTCCCTTGTGCGCACGCTCAGTTGGTGCAAGGAGGTCTGTAAGGTCATTGGATCCATTGACTCCTTGTTAAGCTCGTGTCGCTCTACACTCCCGACATTGTGGTTCTGTCTTTTCATGTGCCTTCAAGCCAAAGACAATCTAAAATCACACGCAATAGAATTTTTCCCTCGAAGAGACCAGGAGCTTCCTCATCCGCTTTTGCGATTGTCCAGCCTCATGACTAGGATGGTCCCTATCTTGTTGGTCTTTGTATCGCATTTTATGTATAAAGGGCTTTAAAATAATTACTTGACAACAAATTCTTTTTCAATAAACGCTCGTCGCTTCAAATGGTCCATCGGGTTCAATTCTTGAGTCAGCTTGATCTTGTGTGGAGATCCTAACACAAATTACGCCATAATGTGGTCTGAGCGATGCCCAATTCTTGAGAAAGGCCCGGAATTGAAGTTTAATTTGATCGATATTTTCGACACTTCGACCAACCCGTTGTCTTACTGACACGGCAACTTCTCACAGCAAATATGTAGACTCAAACTGTTGCACTAAGCTTGTTATTGCCTGTCTACTAGGGCGGGAATTACGACCGAAATCTGCAGTTAACGCTCTTTAATTTGTGGTCAGACTCCGAATTTCGGTAGAAAATTTGTAGACGTTATTCTTTCGTGTACTTTATCATGATGAAAATGTTACCTATTCGTAAACCCTTTATGGCGGCGATTGTTTGAGGCTTGTCGGCTTAAGCCAACGACTGCATGTAGCCCCAAGCAATCAAGTCTGCGATGGTTAAATCGGTGATCTTACGGCGCTTCTTCGACGGAGCCCTCGTGAAAATATTCGACACAAAATCGTCCTCTTCGTTGTTCAAATTCAGAATGGTGCGCTTCTGCTCGTCTGTTTGTGAACTACAGCCGTCTTGTTAATAAATGTCAAAAGTAATTGATCTATGATGCCGATGGTGGCCCGTGGTCTAGTAGATTTGTGCGTTGACCTCAATGCACTTGAGCCTCGACGTCTAGGTTCGATCCCTGGTCTGTATGAAAAAAATAATTTTGACGGCTCCCCTTCTCCTTTCGAGTACACTGGCGGGTACAAGAGGTCTAGAAAAAGCTTCTCAAACTTGGCCGTTCAGAGTCAGCATAAAACTGTAGATCCCCTCCACTTGTGAGTGAACAATAGTTCGAACAACACGAGGGGTTGCTGAGAAGCCAGGCTCTGGACTTCTACGGACTGTAGCGGCACCCATATTATTATTATTGTATGATGCCAATTGCTAAAATTACAACGTCTTCCGATGACAGGATGATTTACTTTGCGACACCTTGTATAAGTACAGCTTGGTCCTTTCAGAAACGACTGCACTACTAAATTGTCTCTAGAGTCCAAGGAAACATCGATTTGCAACGGTTGTTCTACGATTGATCTGTGGAGCTAATATAGTTTGTAGTCTGTTCTGCGGACTAGTGACGATCTGTCCAAGACGAGGATGTTGAAAGTAATTTCTAGAGGACGGAAGTGACCAAAATTAGTACTTCGCTGCGTTACCACAAGTTAAATTATCTTTGAGTCCCAGAAACTTAAAGAATGAGTAATTTTGGAAATAAATGAGCCCCAACAATGATTTTTGATAACACAATGCCTCCTTATGTGAACAAAGAAATTAGTGTGTTTCTTTTTTTTGAGGTTTTGATACTACACTGGAGCACTCATACTTAAGACTGATCCATTGTACAACCAGGCAGTGTCTTAAAATTCATTCGGAAGACCAATAGGCGCTTCTGGGATGAAGGGCCTACAGAATCAGCTCTCACCACAGACCTGCCACTTCATCCGCACAAAGGCGGGACAGTGACAGAAGGAGTGCTCTGCCGTGTCGTCGTCCCCTTCACAGGCGTTTGTTCAGTGCCTGCCCTTGGTTAGTTCGTTCTTCCGTTCGAATCACAGTGAAAGCAGAGCTTAAATACTTTTATCCGGTTTTAAATTTTGTCCCGTCACCATATGACAACAGCTCTGAGTATCACAATGGACCAGCAATGGTCTAAGTGTTCTGGCCATATCGCTTGGAGCCCAATAGCCTGACCTAACCTTTGTGTTTGGCAAAGGCCCGTTATTATGCAGGTAGGTCGTTTGCATTTCTTACAGACGTTTGGGAGCAAACGCTTTATCTGTCTACATCCTGAAGAGTTACGCGATCTCCGATTGTGCTCTAGAGAGGCGCAACCGTCAATGGAAGCCCTAGCCACAGACACCGGTAGTCAGAGCGCACGTTCACATCCTGTCTAGCGAGTTCATCGACAATCTCATTTACAGCGATTCCTTGGTATGCTGGCACCCAGATAAGTTTCAATCTTGACTGTCAATCAAATTCAGATAGGATTTGCATTCCTTAACTTTCTTAGAAGCGGTTAACGGCTTGAGTAAGTCCTTAAGCACAACCCGCAAGCACAATCGCCGGAGCCTTCAATGATTTTGGAGCCATCCGTGAAGACAGGACCACATTTCTTTCCTGCAGCGAAGTCTTGCAACATTAGGTGTTGGGATATTTTGTTCATGAAAAAAATGAGTCAAATCTAAAAATTATGAGTCCCCGAGTCTATAGAGTCCCTGTGGTAACACTGGTACTTCGTGCTCGTGCCGAGTGTACCTTGTGCCATTTTAACTGCTTCCATTTCGATGTAGACATCCATCTCATTGACGTCTTGCTACGTTCTATCACGTCATCCGTGTAGGCTAACAGCTGTACTGACCTCTAGACGATCTTTTGCACGATCTTCCCTATAAACATAGAAGAAGGCACAACCATGAACAACAGTGCCTCCTTCTTAAAACCGCCACACAGTCCAATTTCCAGCAACAGTCGCCCTTAGCGATACCCCGATTCTGCAGCCCTGCCATGGCTCCATTAATTCATATTTTCTCCCCGCTTTTTTTTGCTTCTTCTCCGCAAATTAAATTCAAACTCAAAAGTGGCACAATGCTCTCTCTAGTCGAATGGAAAAGAGAGCAGGCACACAGAAAAAAATGAAGAAAAAAATAAAAACGAAAGGAAAAAGGACTAGAATCTGAAGTGACGTGGTTAGGACTCGTTACTACTGTCCTTATCCATGTCGTGCCACACAGGCTCGCCGTGGCGTGTGACGACGCTGTATGGTGTGCTGGCATTGTGCTCACCGGCGGAGGCGGAGGGTAGGTCGCTTGAATCCCAATTAACTGTGTAATTCCAACACTTGTGCACCTCCGGATCCGTGTGAATACACCAACCAACGCGGTGCGAGAGTGCTGTGCGCTGCCAAAATAGCATTCATTTCAATCATGTTTTGTAAGCATTGTCAGCGGCAGCCTGTACAGTCACAGCCCTAGCTCCTCGGCCCCCCCACTCATCATCTGTTCGACGTTCATCGTCCTTTGACTGGAGGGGGTAGTCAGCTACTGTAATTTACATGATACACGGTAACGGGACCACACTCAGTGTCTTCCTCTTACAAATCTTGACATCAATGTGTGCTCGGATTATAATTCGAGATACACCCCACTTGAAAGCGAACGTAATTGAGGGGCGAGTTCGGAGTTGCGCTGGCAATTGATGGCAATCGGGAGCGCTTATTACTACACCCCGTTTCCATGGATCCGCAGACCGACGCTGAGTCTCAGGCTGCAGCCCGATTCGTGGGAGTGCGAGTGGGAGTCGTCGGAAGATGAAGAGTATCCGTCTAAATGTCAATTGACGTCGGTTCGCTTAGGATAGTATAATTTGCTGTGTCCCAATAGTGTTAATTAAAAATTCCATTTTAATTATTCAAAAATTCCAAAGCAGTTACTTGGTCTCGAAGAGGGGGCGGCAGTCGGTCGGGCGGACGGAGTATGGAAGAATATGGAAATGACTTCGGTTGGCAGGTTGAAGACTCAAAGGCTGCTGCTGCTGCCTGCCTGCCTGCTGAGTGAGTCAGAGAGGGCGGTTGGACGGGGTGAGGGTGAAATTTTGTTTGATGTGGCCGGGGAGAGATGGAATTATGTTCTCAGAGTTTATAAATAATTAATTTAGAATTAAAGGCAGAAGGAAAAAAATTTGTTCATCTTGCTCGAGTGGGAGTGGGGGCGGCGGTGGGTGGTCGGGGGTTGGGGGCTGCGTTGAGTGAATGGGTCTTGGGGCATGGAAATTTTGTACAGCCTCATTGAAGCTTGATTTTTCTCTCCGTCGTCGACGGTGTAAATTTGCTTTAAGAAGGAGAATGACAAAATGGCTACATGTGCTGTAAGGAAATGAACTTGTTAGCGGCAGCATCGACTAATTGCGCGCGGAAATGAACGAGAGAGAGAGAGAGACTTGACCTCATTTTTTGCGGCGGCGGATTTTTAAAGGGGTGCTCATTTAAATGTGGAGGAAAGTGGTGTTTTCTTAATGAATTTGCTTGACTTGTGGCAGTTGATGAATTTCTGAAGAGCCCCCTTCCTATTGACTTTTGAGACAAAGCAAAAAAATGTCACTATGGTTAATCCTTCTTTTGTGCGTTTGTGAATTGCTCGTGGTTCATTAATTGGCGCGGTAATAAGTCCGTGGGGGGTGGGGTAGTGTACTTAATGCGATTACTTGGTTGAGTAAGTTCGTACCTTTCTCCAAGCAGGGAGTCCAAGCGATGAATGGAAACATCCAATGTCTGGTGGCCATTGCGAAGGAGGTATCATCAGTTGGGCTACCTTGGCGAGTTGCTACTCTTCTTCTTTTCTTTTTCGACGACGTTATGATCTGAATATGCGGATCAAAGCCCTCTATTGCATCCCTACTGCCCTGCCAAAGAGGTACCCCGGTTCGACCTCAGGATAAAATCGGCAGGCCTCCCTACGCCAAACCACTTCATCACTGAGGCCGACTAGAACCCAGGAGTTTTCAGTTCTGCCCCTCTTTCGTACTCGAAAGGATTTCTCCATAAGCATTGAAACCCACTGAGCCTGTCAAGCTTAAGTCATTGTAGAGATGGGCTCTGACATGAGGGCTTCCTTGGATTTTTGAATTTCTTATTCTGTCGAGCCTTGTCACTCCTGCTGTGATGCGAAGAATCTTCATCTCAGTTGGTGATACATTCAATTTTTCCTCATACCTTCTGTACACTCTCCCACATTGTGACCCGTATGTGAGCATTTTTCTCCCGTCACAAGAGAGTTTCCCAACTCTTTAAGCGGCTGATTGGCGCAGTGCGTGCCCTTGGTTATAAAGGTCGCAGGTTCGAATTCCACTGAAGTACTTATATCTTTTCAAACCTGGTCCAGTCTATTTGCCTTTGCCAATGGGTATCACAATGGATCGACAATGGTCTTATTCTGCTGAAAATTTCGCTTGCAGTCAAATAACCTAACCCATCCTAGGCCATAGAGTTGGATTTTTTCAATGAAAATTTAGAGCGGCTGTGGAGCTGAGAAATGTCAGAAATTTAAATGGAAAACATCTTGTACGGGCTTCCGACGCTAGTATAAGGGACCTGTGTTGTGTGTTTTATGTCGACTCCGGAGCCGAACGGTCAAGTTTTACCCTAAACCTGGCGGCTCTTAATTCACACTGTTCTTGTAACGCGATTGATCTCTTGTGCCATCACAGATTTCTTAATTTTTCGCACTAACGAAGTCCTTTTCCATGTAAATAAATGCGCGGACTGGGGCAACACAGGTACTCAGTCTTTTTCTGGCTAAGACGGTAGCCATTCGCCTCCAGAACACATCAAGTGTAGACAAGCTTGATCATCGCTTATGCTGGCTCCATTGTATACAAGGAATCACTGATGCACTTTTTGTTTTGTTACTGTTCCTTCAAGCTGAAAATCAGGAACAACAATAAATATCAAAGGACCCAAGACGCTTCCCTCGTGTACACCGACTTTAATTGAAAATTTCTCGGTGACTCCGGCAAGACATCTCATTGACTTCTTTGCTCTCTTGTATATATCCATCCGTCGGTTTTGGGAACTCGTCTTTTTCTTAGAGCCACCCACCCGATCCAAAAGATTTTGCAAATCCTTTAATGAATTGATGAATGGCTTTCCATTTTAATCTTAGGCATCAGATTTATTGTGTGCTAATTTCCCCGCTACCCGCACTGGTCATCAGATAACCGTACTATTTTTTGAAATCGTCCATGTAGAGCGCGTGGACAACTCTTAGTCTTAGTCTCCGAACCAGTGGTAAGAGGTAAGCGTTCGCTTTCAAGTTGAGTTATTAAGCTTGCTGTGCGAAATTTGAGGCAGCTGGCTAGAGACCGTGGCTTAAGGGCTTGTCCCAGGTCCACCATCGGCCCATCAGCTCAATGATCTCCATAATGTCTGATCTCAGTTTGGTAGATCGGTCATTTTCACATTTTCTCTTACAAAGGAAGAAGATAACTAGGCCTTCACTTATGAGGGGTTGCACCGTCCTCCATACGTTTGGACACAAACACAAAAAGCCATTTGACCGGCATGTCTTCCAACTTTTTTCACAATTCAGAGGGTATCTTGTCCCAGCCAAACACCTCGTTTTTCAACTTCTTCGTACTTCACCATAGTTGACTCTTGAGAAGCACATTCGAGAGATTGAAAGCCTTTTACAATACTGTCGATATTTTAGTTTTCCGCAAGAAACTCACCGCGAACGCCATTTGTCTTTGTGCGGCAATTTTGAAGATTGGTGCGCCCTTGTAGTTTTTACAGCTGTTCGTCGTTTTTCTGTTTCGTTACTTATGTTGTTTGCCCTCAGTTCTGCGGACCAGAAGTAGACTTAGAGTCTGTCTGCATCAAGATTATGCATAGCTGTCCATTGTGATGCTCTGTCGAAGACATCGACGTGTAGATCATTTCTTGGATGTACCATGTACTTTGTTCCCTTTTTAGCTGCTTCCATCTCATAGACGTCTTGCTACGTTCTACCAATTTCGCCCATGTCAGGTATACTCTAACAACTGTACAGACCTCCAGACGATCGTTGAAGAAGTCACATTACAGTGTGTAGGCTTTTCTAAGCCAACCGCCACATTATCCAACTTCCAGCAACAGACGCCCTCAGCGATACCCAGATTCTGCAGCCTTGCCGTGGCTCCATTAATTCATATTTCCTCCTTCTTCTTCGCAGAGGCAGAAGATTTCCTCGGCATCCATGCCCGGTTACTTAAGTATAAAATCATCTTCCCACAGCTGCGGTCTATGCATTTATAAACATTGGGTATTAGGCTGCAGGGCCGTCCTAGTTTTGAAGATTGGTTTCATCTTTCCTGCCATGTTTGCCTGCTTCACTGCTTCTCTTAGTCTGAAGCTCCAAGTTAACGATTCTTGGTCTCGTGGGTCCAGTTTTTAGCTCACTAGCTTTTCCGCCATCCAATTCATGGCATCATCTGGCATTTTTCGAGGGAGCACATATTCGTTTGCCTGAGTTGAGCCTTTTTGCGGATGACGTGGTTGCCAAAGCCTTCGCCCATATTGGTACCTCGTACATTGTGACTGACTGCACCACTCTTGACAGAATTAGTGTCCTTTGTTGTCAGAGTCCTCCTATGTTGGCAATTATTCTGGATAAGGACCTTTGTGGCTTTGTTGCTTCATTCGTTCTTTCCAGATATTCCTAGTCAGCGGGCTTGGCATCAATTATCACACACAAGTACCTGATGACGGTGTTGATGTTATGTCGTGATCTTCTACCCTGATAATGATTGTGGTGATTGGTTACCAGTATTGCTTTCGTTCCGAACTCCGCTTGTTATACGATACAGCCTTACACCTTCATCAGTATCATAGATCAGAATGCCATCAGAGAGCCATGGCAGTCTTATTGACTCTGCACTATAAGGCCCCATTTTGATGAGTGAACACCTGAACATCTTCTTCTACGGGAGCAATTACATTCGGAATTGCATCCACTTTAGAACGAGCGTAGAACCATGTCGCTGCTTTGAAAGGCCGCCGGCTTCTTCAATTGCCACCTTCAGACGGTTGCATATAATTTTCTCCAGTATCTTACCAATCGTGTCTAGCAGGCATATCGTGCCTCGGGCTAATCTGGTGGTTTGTTCCCTCTGGGCAGCAGCATCAGACGTTTCTCTTTCCATTGTATCCCGACTTTGCTCCATGCTCAATGTTGCGCAACTATGGTAAGTGATCTTCAACCATCCTTACACAGTTAAATCTATCATGAGCGGGAACTGACACTGACAGAGGTGTCCATTGGAGAGAGAGCGCACTGTAATCCTTAAATGATTTTGAACAGGTTCAGTCCATCTCTCTGAGAAGTGACGATCATCCATTCCACGTCACACAAGCTGAGGGCAGTCGGTTACAAAAGTAGAGTGGTGTGTGGTCCTGGGAATCGCATTGAGTCCCAAGCGGGGATCACTAACCATGTCAGTGGAAGGATCTATGACCGCGTTTGCCTCCACGAATTATTTCGAAAACTCGTCCCAATAATCTACTGACAACGGTGTGACACGTACCTACTTAACAATTCCACCTCATTAGTCCCAACTCCCCCCGAAGGACGGAACAAACTTCATACGATTACCCAGGGGGGAGAGGAATAAAATATTTAAGCCCTTCTTCACGTGCGCCCCGCCCCGTGTTGACGGCTAATTACATCACACATGCCCATCTGTCGACTCGAAAGTTCGCCGAGTTTAAGAGCCTTTACGGCCAAATTTAAAAGAAACAACCCCATCCCCAGCCACCGGCACGGCGTCGCCATCATTCTGAAGCTGTTTTCCACGAAAATAGTGTGATTCGAAGTGAAGCACGCTGTGCCACACCCAGCGCCACAGGTAACCCTAACCGCAATAACCCTTGCAAATGGAATTTTAAATTTACGATCACCGGGAGACACTGAGCGGTGTGTGCGTGTGCCTGTCGTCGGATGTCGGATTCGTTGCGAATTGATGGGAATGGGACGTCAAAGGTTCGCCACAAATTTTCCTGAAGGATGCGACAACGTGATTGAGGGATGATGTTGACTTTGGTGTCATTGCCATTGGACGGTGGAGGGTGCCATGTCGCTGTGCCCTGCCGTGCGGTGGGAATTTCAAAATTAGTTACACATGACTGTTCGGCGAAACTATGATGAGATGGTGTATCATCTACTGGGTTATGCATTGATGGGCCTATGTGTGTCTAGTGGTTGCCTCAGCTTTAAGGGCGGAGATCAATGATTGACTTAATTGGTGGCAGGCGGTGCTGCTGCGGACCGGTGGGTGGTTTGGTTGCGAGAATCAGACGACCGTCTCGCCATGTTGTTGCCCGTTGGCTGCCTAATCAAGCTCGGATTGGATGTGTGCTTGATGCCAACATAATTACTCGATGATACTACAATCAGCGACGACAGGGTTTAGTTTGTCACTTGTTGGGAATGGCGCAAATTAACCAACCTAGGGGGCGTGTTTCGATTTGTGACAGTTGTGAATGGATGCTGCAGCGGTGGCTGAACGACGAACTTATCGACAAAACGTCACGTAATTAGCAGCAAATCCTCTAAAATTTCCCCGCGATCACTCTGTCAGTGACGAGCGAGCATTTTTAAGCAGAAACCGGACGTTGGTCAGCTTTATTCGCACGATTTTCACCGGAACACCGCCCAGAAGCAACCGGCTCGCCCGTCGAACTCATAAATTCTACAGCAAAATGTATTACTTGGCTCAGACAGGCTTAAAGTGCCAGTGGCAGAGTGCTTTTCATTATCGGATCCCAGCTAATGAACCCCATTTCGGTCGGACGGCAAGGACTCGTCAAAGGGACTAAGCCTGGTGCTTCGATTACCGGTTCCACCTGGACGGGCACGCTCGTCGACAACAGAGCTTATGCTCCCACACCACATTCAGTTTTGAAATCCCAACTCAATGACAGCCCCGTCGGACAGGAGATGCTCCAGAGATGGTCAAATATTCCCTTTGATTGGCATTAGTTCCGGAAACGCATTCAACACCCAACGTCCGAGGACAGTCCATTGGCAGCGTAATGAGCGTAACGCGTCCTCCTCCTCCTGCTCCTCATCAGACTGGAACGGTAATTCTACTTAATTACGAGTGGCACGACGTCCGATGGCCGACGTCCGATGTGCTGTGCTGTTTCCACTCGGGAGAGCTATCGCAACAAACAAGAGGACAAGTTTTTTAATAATTCACTGAACTTTTCATATTGATGGCGATTGCACGGGTGGATCGAAAATGAACACAGCAAGGGACGTCGACTCACCGACCGGCTCACAGATGCAATGAGGCGCGCTCTGAAGAGGTGTCTGTGCGCCGATGTGCTCCTTTTAATTTGCGAACTATTCCCTTTTTTTCTTGCCTTTTGCCAGTTCCACTCGTATTCTTGGATTTCCTTTGCATTTCAGGTCCTTTGAGCATTGCAATTGCAGATTTTATTTCACAAAGCTGTGAGGTTCCTTATCTGCATCACTAGTCAGCTGAAAGTGAGAAAGGACACACAGAAGCGAGGAGGGAAGGGATGGCAAAAAAAAGGAGGAAGAGTTTACTTTAGTCTGTGTGGGTGGGTGGCGATGGTCATGCTTCTGCTGTCGGTGACGACTGACGGCAGGATATGGAGTTTCAGTTGATTCAAAGGGAGAGAGTGAGTTCGTCGAATAATGACTGAAACCAAGCGCTTTCGGTTTCGGCCAGAAACCTCTGAGAGAATTTTTAAAACTGTACGGAGTGAAACTGAGGAGCTTGACGTCCTGAGAACTGCACTCAAGGATATCAACCCGAATATTTAAGGAGTGGAGGAATGGGGTTTATATCTTGCTTGCCGGCTGTGTGGGTGCGGTGCCATTAGGGGTGTTAGTTGTCAGAGCTGCGGTCGAAGGCGTTTCAGTGGGATATGAGAATACATGGTAGGTTGGATGTCATCCGAAAAGATGGTCTTAAGTATGTAACTGATTTTGACAAATCGCTCATATCTCGAAAACTAAGCGTTTTTAGTTCATTTTCCATCACTTCTTATCGCGTCCGCATGCTGCTACGACCTTCTTCTTTTTCTCTTAATGGCGCTACAGTCCGAGGTGAACCTGTGCCTTAGCCATCAAGCATCTCCAGCCGGCACGATCTTTAGCCAGCTGCCTTCAATGTTGCACTCCAAGTTGGTTGAGGTCCTTCTCCACTTGAGTGCGCTATTGAGTTCGTGGTCGTCCTCTATTGCGTTGTCCCACTGGTTCGGAATCTAAGACTCTTCGGGCTGGAGCAGTGTTCTCCATCAGCTCTACATGGCTTAAGCATCTTAGGCGTTGAAGCCATAGACGCCTGGTTAGACTCATGTCGCTATACTCCCCATACAGTTCGTGGTTCCCCCAGAAACCTTCAACGCAAACAAGACAAAATATTAAACGCAGAATTTTTCTCTCGCTGAGGCCAAGAACTTCTTCAACCTTTCCTGATAAAGTCCAGTCTTCCGCGTTGTACAGCAGAACAGGGATGATCAGGTTCCTATATCATGTTAGCTTGGTGCCGCGAGAGAGGCCTCTACTACTCAATTGCCTCTTAAGCCCAAAGAAACAGCGGTTGGGAAGAGTTCTTCTGCGTTTAATCTCGGTACTGATGTTGTTCGCACTAACTCGGAAGCCAACGTACATGAAGTCCACCTCCAAGTTGTAGCTGCCTAAGGTGACAATTTCACCGAGTCGTCGATATTGTGTGTCCTTTCTTGATGACGGCACATATTTGGTTTCATCGCTAAGCCCATTTTAGCCGCTTCCGCTGCAATGCCAGCAAATGCTGCAGTGACGGCACGCTGTGTTCGTCCAATCACGTCAATGGCTATCGCGTATGCTAGCAATCGTACGGGTTTTTGGAAGATCGTGGCTCTTGTGTTGGAGGGCATATGCCTGTGCATCCAGTGCAAATTTGTGGATTGCTGTCAACTTGGCGAAATGCCAGCAATGATCCCTGTAAGTGCACAGGTCAAGTTAACATACAGGCTCCTCATGGCGCCCTCTGGATAGTTCTGCAACCGCTTAGACGTGAACCATTGTAGGCAGCGACTCTTGTCCAGAAAAAACTCTCTTTCAGAGACGACAACAAGCCGGTCACGGATGACCCTACTGGTAACAACCAAAAAAACTAGACATGGAGCTGTTGATGATGGCAAGAAGTCGATGTAATTGCCAATGGAATGCAACGTTGAGGTTGTCTGCGACCATACCGATCAAAGCCACATCGGGTGTACCACAAAGCCTCCTCGGTCCGTTAATTTTCGTATTTACTATTAATGATGCTGACCGTATTATTGTTGGCTCTCATTTCGCTGTCTACGGCGAAGACATGAAAGTCCATTCATCCATTGCCTCCCGCTTCAACTGCTATTCTCTCCAAGTTGTCAAAAATAGATTTTATGTTTGGTGTCGAAAAATGATCGCCAACTTAACAGCAGTACATGCCAATCAATCACATACTTCCGCAAATATCTGCCGCAAGCACATATAAACTATTTTCTCTGCAATCCCTTTGGCCTCATCTTTCCACGACTACGCAATCTGTAATCGTGAGCTCAACTTCTGCTCCCACGACAAAGAATCTCTATGTTACAAAATCCTTATACAGGGTTTTCCAATAAGGACCTCACAACTTTTTATTTAAATAAAGCGCAAACAATTTTAGATATTTCAAAAATTGTATCATCGGCTTGAAATACAATCAAAACATTTATGAATGGAACCTCGAATTCGTTCATATGGCGAAGGGCACGTCAACAGCAGTCGTTACATTGGACCCAATTTTCAACGACTGGCCACACGTTTCGACCGGAAAGGCCGCTACTACGGGTTCAATGTTGGCTCTGAGTTCTTCCAAAGTCATTGGCTTGTTGGCATACACCAAAGACGCACAGAAAATAGTCAAGTGGCGTTAAAACCCACGAAAGAGGCGGCCAACCGTCTGACACATTTTCTGAGATAACACGCTCACCATTCTTACTATTTAAAAAATCGACTGTAACTCGTACTGTGTGGCTTGTGACACCATAGTGTTTAAACCACATCTCGTCCAAGCCCATATCTTTCAATTCGAGAATAGAATAATCGGTAATCTTAGCGCGATAACGCTGACCGTTCCACTCTACGATTTAGGTTAAGCACTATTTTGTCGCTTATATACATATAAAGCTTATGTAGTATATTCGGGTTATTGCCTCAATAATTCTATAAGAAGATGGTAAAAAACCACAGCGTGGTAAAAAGTAACCTACAGTATGTAGTTTGCTGTCTGCAAATCGGCCGAATCTCGAGAATGATTGGTTTGCTTTGGTTGGGAAAGCCTCGGAAACTGTACGTCTTACGTAAATGTAACTTCTTTCCTATGAGGTCAAATTTATTTAGCTTATACTGCAAACAGCGTTATTCGAGCCTAAAAGAGCTCACGAATTGGTTAAAAATGTATTAAACGCAGGCGGATCTGCTTGAGTCACAAATAACTTCTAAAATTATATTCCAGCAGGAGGAGGTATGTAGATGGTGGTTAAATTTTGAGGGCCGATGTTGAATGTGAACCAAACCTAAACGTCAATTTTTTTTCTGCATTTCATTTTACATTTCTCAATTTCAAACTAATTCAATTTGAACCATGGCAAGATACACAATCGATCAACACAAGTTATTCAAGCTTATTATGAAACTGGACGTTCAACTGACTTCGTGATTTTTTTGGCCAATTTAATCGTCCAAATGTGCGTACAATCGGCAAAATCGTGCAAAATTTTGAGCAAACCGGGTCTGCAGGAGATGTGAAAACCCCAGTGCATGCTCGTACAGCTCGTACTGCTGCTGTTCGCGATAGTGTGGCTGAAGAGCCGTACACCTCAACCTCTCGTCGTGCCCGAAAATTGCACCTCTAACGCTCGTCGTTGATGAACATTATGCATAAAGACTTGCATTTACACGCTAACCAGGTGCAATCGAGTCAAGAACTAAAGCCTCTTGACCATTTCAAGCGTCGTCAATGGTCAGGATTACATAATTAGGCAAATTAACGGCATAGAACCTCAATTATGCTTCAGCGTCATCGAAAAGTTGGACCATCGGATGAGGTGTACCGCCGACGTCGCGGCGGCCATTTTGCCGATATTTTGTTCCATACATAATTGAACCATACCAATATTATCATAATAAAAGGAAATGACAATAATTTCGTAAATAATTTAAGTTTTATTCAAAATCAACATCGGTCCTTAAAATTCAACCACCCTTTATAAATGTACCGTCAGAAATATTCCAATAAACCAACCAAAACGCTTTCGATCGCCTCTCTCCAAAATCAGAGCGATACAAATACAGGGAATAGAGCTTGAAGTATGCCCCCAGGTTCATGGGGTTGAACCTGACTGTTAAGTGCAGTCAGACTTAGGCCAGATTAGACCCATTGTGATACAAAGCCGATTGACTTCTAATAATATCGGAGAGCTTGCAGTGGAGCGATTTGGCTGCCCTTTGCTGGCGCTGTTTAGCTCATTGCGGCCGCTGAAACAGTAGGCCCCTAGATGTAGGAACCTACGGCTAGCCAGAGCGCTGCACGAGCAGAGTAGGTGATGAGTGTTTTCTTCCTCCTCTTCATCCATGCAGCTTCTGCAGAAAACCGCTTTAGCCAGGCCACCAGAAAATGCAGATGAAACAGCAGGTTACCTAGGGACGTAGCGAAATCGAAATTTTTAGCAAAAAGGTACGTATGGCGTCGGGGTTGGGAATTCTGACTCCAGCTTGCTACAGCCAGGGCCCATTTAGGATGTTGCACACCTGTGGTTATGTTTTCTTAAGTGTACTGATCGAATCAGGTTTATTGGAAAGCTTTAAAAGTGGCTTCACGATAAGTTGGCCGAAATTGTTCTTGATTCTATTGGCAGTTTTGTCCCCTCTTCCAGAAATCACAAATGAGGTCCGCAGAAGCTGTCCACACGCTCGTATCTGAAGACTTGAGCTCCGCAAAGCTGCCCACAAACTCCTTTCGACGACTTTTAGTTCAGAAGCCAACTTGTCCACACCCTCTACATTGATGATGTCACTGGCACGTTACCTTTCTCTCTCTTGTAACAAAGTTCTCCTCAGCCATCTCGATTTTTGACTCCTTTTAAATAAATGTACAGTCAAGAGGAACTTCATATCAGCGGCATGCCCAGCAGCAAAAAATGCGTGCACAAATGTGCTCCGCTGCACATGTGCCTCGCGGTATTCGCCCCCATTCGCCTATTAACTCAGCAAAAGGGTTACTTTTCAAATACCCCCTCCCCTCCAACACACACAACTCTGAACGATCACTTGTCCAGAGCTGCACTTGAGTCAAGCTGAATCTAGAATCGAAACTGCTGCTGCATGAGTGCATACAATGGCTTCATGATAACCAAAAGCCATTCCATGCACTCCATCCACTCCAGTGCACAGCATCCAATTACCGGCCGCCTCTGTGAACACTGCTGCACCGACCACCAGCTAATGGCGTCCAAACTGCTCATCGAACTTCCGCGTGCCCATTGATCCGTCACAAACTGGGTCATCGCGGTGCTCCGAAACGAACTAACGAATTCCACACGTGCTACACGCAACTGGGCGGCTGTTCGAAAAAAAAAAAAAAAAAACACACACGCACACACAAAATCATGTCTCCATCCGGTCGGTGGGCTAATCTCTGCCGGAGTCACCTTGAAATTTACTACAACAGCGTCGACGGTGGCATTCTGACATCAACCAATCCGATTGGCGCACGAAGTGCCTCGTAAAACATTCCCCCATCGATGGCCGGCCGCACTGCACGTCTATCTCTGTGTGTGCAAATGTCCTCAAATGTGTTTACGGCTCAATATAACTCGAAATCCCATAAATCTGTCCGCCAGGACAATGCCTCATTCAGGGCGACAATAAAAAAGCACGCAATAAATAATAAAATTGAAAATCGCTGGCGTCCGAACCACCCCCGGAACGGAATCCTAGGTAACAGACCGAAGGACACAGCAGCCTTTCCACAGCCACAGGCCAACGGCCACCGGCCACCGGCCACCCCGCGCCGCACCTAAACGTCGTCCTCTTTTAACGCCAAATGTCTGGAATTAAGACCGCTGCTCGCTCCAAGGAAACCAAAAGATAAATAATTCCCTGTAATTCTGTTGAATTATTTTCGATATTTTCGGGTGATAATGCGAAATCGATGTCCCCACTTGAGATGTGAAATATAAAATTCACCGCCCCCGGGTGCCGGGGGGACGGGGCGCCTTTTGCCACTCCGCTGAGTTTCCGTTTCGAATTCTTGTCTTTAACACCACGCTCCTGGTGAGGGGGATGCAACCAAACCTCCTCCCCCACCGAGATGGATGGGGCAGTTTCAGCTGGCGGACGGAGGGTGGGTGCTGGGCGATTGTAAATCAAAGTTCTCCATTCAATTTGATGTTGAGAAATTCGCTTTCATTCTGCCGGTGAACAAAGGAACTATCGATCCGCAAAGTCAAGAATACGAAGGCGAGATGTGCAAAAGAGCGCCGCGCAAGAAACAACTAGACGCTCGCTTTGGGAAAGGATAGGAAATTGATCTGAAAGGGAAAGCCAGGCGACGACGAGGACGACGACGGTGACGGAGGCATTCTCCTGGCATCGCTCTGTATACATTTCAATATTTCCCTTTGTTTGGGTAACAAAGCTTCGATACCTGGCTGCCTAGCTGCCTGGCTGCCTGCTGGGTTGCCTGACTTCAATGACTTGGTATGCGGGGCTGGCTGCGACGGAAAGTGTGACATGAAGTGGGGCTTGAGATAAAGAACACAAAAAAACCCACAGCGGCGGATATGGTGTGCGCTTGGGACACGGAAGGAGTGCCGGGGGTCTGATGGAGTTTTTCATTCACTTGCGGTTGAATATTTCTGTCAGAAGTTATCATCATGATGAGTATCTGCAAATTAAAAGAGGGAATGCTTGTCCATTTCGGTGAAAGGATATTAATCGGATGGGGGGCCGATGATTCTTGCTTGGGTGCTCTTCGCAGAAAGGGAAATGGTAGTGACATGACCGGGAAGTGACTGACTGCTTCAGTTTTGCGAGTTGGACGGGCAAAAAGCGGCCGCATTCAAAGTGGATTTTTCCCTTTTTTGTGAAATTAGATTGCGGCCACGCTATTCTTGGTCGATGTCTTGGGACTGGGGCTAAGGCTGTGTCAGGCTCACAGCTGGTGAGAAGGGGAATCGAAGTTGAATGCTGCTCGGCAAAAAATTCCGTCGGGTTCTGGTGAGAGAAAGAATGTTGCCGGAGTAGAGTATCGATGAAAGTCTTCACAAGAACAAAAGGAAAATGTCGATAGCGTAACGTGAGGAAACCTCACGAGAATCGCACCGAAAACGCAATCGAAATGGTCGTCAGAAGCTTGTCGAATAGTTAAGCGTAATCGTACAGAGATCATGTTGGTAGAGAAATCGTGTCTAGATCGATTCAAGATTTAGAACGGAATCTGCATGACAATGGCGGGGACACACGTCGGAAATTGTGAGCGAATAGACGCTGTCCCTACGACAAGTTGCCGTATGTGCAAATGTTGGGATAACGGTTAAGGTGGACGAATCATAGGCGTTGGTCACTTCTAGAACGCCTATTCAAAGTACTCAACGTGTAAGTGTTGCCCCATTGAATCAGGTGGAGAAGTTCAAGTTCGGAGCCGGGAGATTTTTCACAAGCGGTGGGTGGACTACTCTTGTGCTTTTCTGTAGGATTGGCCAATATAATATAATATAGAGCCCGTAGGGGGCCAGGGCCTAGCTTCTCAGCAACCACTCGTGTTGTGCGTGCTAGACAGGAAATACTCTTTCAGCATTGTCAGTGAGTCGAAAGAGGTGGGGTCGTGAAAATTGTTTTCGTCGCACAGAGCAGGAATCGCACCTACGACGTCGAGGTTGGGGTCGACGCACATACCCACAACGCCACGGGCCACCACATAGTAGGCTTGGCCAAGCTGGGTCAATATTGAAACAGCTTGGAAGATCTGTAATCGGACAGGCCGAGCTTGTTGTTGTCAAAGCCATGATAGTGTGTGGAATTTGGGTAATGGCCGAAAGAAGTCGTTCGCAAATTTAAGCTGCCGAGATAAGAATTCTTCGTGTCTTCGTAGTAGTTTCCTGCCGAGATAGGATGAACCAAACGGCAGTATTCAAGGAACTCACTCCTGAGCAGATGGTCCATGCTTCGATGGCTTGTAACACGAATGTCTCCATCATCACGTCTTCCGATGCGAACCTTGAATGCGGCTATATAAGGAAGGCGAACGCTTGGCTCACACAGGTCTAGGTGGTTGCACCAAAAACTCACCCGGCTGTGCCTGGATATATATCTTTATCAGTTAGAGTCAATGGCTGAGGATGGAGTAACATAGGTTTGGACACAGATAATTCAGGGGAGTCAGAAAAGGAAGAATGTCCTTGAAACAGCGCCGAGAACCACCACGTTAGGCAAAGTGATAAAATGTACCAAAAGATCGGTAAGCTTTCGTGTCGAAAAGCATGCTTAACTGATACCGAAAATTTCGGTGAAAGTGGATGAACAGCGCCGAAAAGAACTGACATCAGAGTTACCTCTATGAAGCTCCCTACCATTACATTGCCCCCAGCTTTGAAAAGCTCCTATGGTAAGCCATCTGAGCCTGCGGCTTTGTTGTTCTTCAGCCTTTTTATGGCTGTACCGACTTCTTCAAAGCTAGGCGGGAGGACTACTTCGTCGACTGGAGTTGGGATTTCCTGGTTCCCTATCACTCTCTCCTGGTTAGGCCCGCTAAGCAGCTGTTGGAAGTGTTGCTTAAACACATCCACTATTCTCTGTGGGTCCGTAACTAGGCTACCCTCGCAATTTCGAAGAGCCTGGGTGCCTTTCCTAAAGCCTGTGGCCAGGCTTTTGGCTTTTTTGTAAAAGGCCCGTATTTTTTTCTTGTCCCTAGATTCTTCGATATCCTTGAGCTGGGAGGTTGCGAGAGACCTTTTCTTCAGGCGTAGAAGCTTTTTCTCCTTCCGTCTATTAGCCCGGTACTCATCTTGCGCTGCTTTTGTTTTCCTTTGCAGTGCGTTTTGGCATGCCTCGTCGGTTGCACGTTTCTTCTGCTCACACTCGCTCACACTCGAAAAGAAGGCTACATTTTTCATCTTCATTCAGGTCGTTTATTTCCGGCGGTTAATTGAGCTTCATAATTGATCATTCGGCGATAGAGATTGGTGGGCAAGTGCAACGGGTGCCACGGGCTCAATACCGGACACTTGCATAATTCACGGGCCCCATCCTGTTTAGAGAAATGAAAGAAATTCTGGACACATACTAAGAGAGACCAACGATTGCAGAGAAAAATATAAGGAAAAGGAGGTTGATATTGCTTAAGGCTGTTGGAAATTCGCTGAGTACCTGTGCCAAACCAGATGCAGTGCCATGGATCTTGACATCCTGTAGACATACATAGTTGTGACATGTTTATCATGCGTTGTTGCTTGGCTTGTAATTTCGCTGTTCTTTCTTTACTCACTTTTCTGGTCAAAACCAGCTCTTATGCATCCGATCGAAAACATGTGGGGAAATCTTGCTTATGCTGTCGTGCTTCCGCGATGACTTGGTTTCTATACCGGATGTTCGGTCTCTCTTGGCTCCTTGGTAGCTCCGATGAAGTTCGTACCACAGCCACTTGATAGAGTCGCACATATACCACGCCTCGCCACAAATCGTCGGTAAGTTTGAAGGAAATCCTCAGGAGAGGCCTTGTTAGCATTTGAGGAAATGTCCACGCTCCTCACTCAAGTCGAGGCTCTAACAGCCACTCTCGGACAATCCAACGGACCTTTCAACCCTCACCCCGGCCGATTTTCTCAGAGGAACATCACGATATCAGAGTCATCAACAATGAATCTAATCAACGTCAGAAAGTGTGATCCAAGGAGGCAGCATCCGCCGGAGTTGTAGACAAGTTGTACAGTGCTGGCAGAAACTATAGAAATCGTCGCAAGCAACAAAAAATATTGCCGTCGAAGCCGTCGTGGAATCATATTGGAAGCGTGTGGGGAATCTTTTTTCCCAAAAATGTGTTTTCGATTCTCATCGGTAAGATTGTCAGTAAACCTCGTCGAAGCAAGGTCACTAGTTGCACAGATTGACTTGAAAATGGTCTTAGCAGCCATGTCCATCTCAGTCGTGTCGAAACTCTGTCGGATCGAAGTCAGTGATCACGGAAAAAAACTGCGATCAGAATATGTTACCAAACCGATCCAAAAATCGTCGAAAACATGACTGATTTCCCGTCGGTATAGGACGTTTGAATCAGACCAGGAAACATCGGCCAAATGGTGCTGGAATCGCTTTGGGCAACTTCATTTGATTCGCATCAATTCATCGAAATGTAGCCATCGGGCCGAAGGACACTTTGGAGCTTAAATTGAAAAATTGCGAACGGGAGAAAAAAAATTGGAAAGCCTCGTCGAAAGTTGAATAATAAGAAGAGAATAACAACGTCACGCCGAAGCGAAGAGATCGCCTTAGAAAATGTCGTCCGAATTACGAGGGAAAACAAATCTTTTTAGATATTACGACGAGCTGCCGAATTGCATCGTAAAACTTAGTCGAAACCGAGTTGATATAACCAGCCGCAACGCATCTCCAAACATTAGTCCTCGAAGCCTCGAAGCCAAGACAGGATACACCATGATTGGCTTCAATTTCAATTTACATCAAGAGCATCCCACTCCGCTGTCAATCTGCTCGTCGTTTGACGGGAATACAGAACAATCGAGTGCCACAAAGGACGTCATGCAGTACTGTGTTCGACAAAGCTCATCAAAGAGCTGTGTGTTCTTTGCCGAACGTCGTTTCTGTTTCTGTCAATTCGAACAACAAATCCCGACAGAGGCGGTCCCCGCTCCTCCAGGCCCCGATCGACAGACATTGCCATTCCAGGGGTGCGAGTGCTGCTCCCCCGCAGAGCCCCAGCGCCGGCTTTGTAGCTCTGCGAACTGTCGAAATGCAATACCACCGCCATCACGGCGAGCGACGTCAAAACTTTCCCCGAGCGCAGACTATAACAGGCCATATATCATGTGCCAGCGCCTGCATCCAGCCGGCGCGGCGGCACGGCGGAAGAACGCCAAAGAGCTGCTCAACTACATTGTCATCATCGTATCCAATATTGCACCCGTCGGTCCTGGCTGTGCACCTCGCCGCCCCGGTGCGCTGCGTGAAACACGACTCCTCGACGGAGGACGGGACGAGACCTTCACTAGCAGCACCGTCGACAGCCGGTAACCTTAGACCGTGTGCTCAGTCGGGATTAAGGTGCACACAGGCACACATGACCTTACAGCCCGGTCACCGCCGACATATTACGAGAGGGGTTCACCGAGCAAAAAATAATAAACCACCCAACGGCCAGCGCCACACACACACACCCGGGCGAGCGCTGGAATAAGAATGATTATTATCAGATGTAACTGCTCGGCACACAGCGCTTCTGGAAAATCGATCCGGGCGCTGCTGAGCAGGTGAGTGCGGATGTGTTCGGCTTGCAAAATTAAAGGGTTCCAAGGGGTTGGCCGGGCCGACGGTTGCAGGCTTTGCATGCTCTGTTGATGTGGAATGGATGCTGGATGTGCGCTGCGCGGGTGTGGGGGTCCTTTAAAATAAATATTTCATCTGCATTTATGTGTTTGTTGCTGCCGTACGTGAGGCACCGGCTCGGCGGAGATGATGAGTGAACGGAACGGCTGCTGCACACGTACACACATTGTTGTGAATTTAATGGCTTCCTGGCAACAGGGTGTAGGTAAAGCATTTCATTTGAACGATGTCCACCTGGGAAATGAGTTCGTAAGAAGGTCGATGAGAGTTCTTGACAGCGGCTGCGATGGCCCTAGCACTGACCATGCATACCGACAGCCGAAGCAGGGTAAGACGGTGAAAAAAAGCACGCAATCAACATTAGGAAGACTCAACAGTTGGAGTCCACAGAGATGTTTGCTTCTCATCCAGGTGATCCGTGAAGAGTGCTGTCTTACATTGCTCTTGGTCCCGGGCAAGCTGTTTCCCATTATCAAGGCCTAGCTGTCTTACGACTGCGATGACTTGGTCTTTATTCCGAAGCAGGTCGGATTTTAAAACCCTCATTGTCATGACCAAGGCACTGCAGTCTACGGATTTTCATCTTTGAAACTACATTCAAGTCTTCTCTCTACAGCTTGTAGAGCTGTCTACAAACGAATCAGCTGTGGGTTTGAGTCGTCATACCACGGTTGGTCTGAACTGCATGATTTTGGTCCTTCTGGTTTGTCAAACTGTTGCCACACTGGTTTCGAGGGACGAGTATACATTCCTTGACTCTTGCACGACATTTTCAGTAAAGAGAAGGAAAACCTGCTTCTGGGTGAACAAAAATTCACGCAGATGACATCAATATAGTCCCGGGGTCTTAACGGATTAGACATTGGTGGTCTGCTCTAGTTGAAGGCATTAAATGCAAGCAAGACCGCAGTCAACGCGGCGGTTCTATTCAAATCGCAGCACATGTAGAAGGAACTTTGGCCCGGACACTCTCTTGGGACTATTCTTGGCGGATTCCGATACAGATAGGCGAGGGCGTGGGCACTTGTGTCACTTCGACGGGACTACCAAATCATTGTAGCGCCTTTGAGGCAGATATTGACATCCTCAACTGTTCGGATTGATACGAAGCCATTAAATCTCTAAGTGCAGTCACTTTTTACTTTTAACGAGGGGGTCAAGCGTATCAGCATAAAAGTTAACAAATTCCAAAGAAACACACAAATCAAATACCACACTAGCGCATCTAGGAGTGCTATGGCAAATCTGCTTCACGCGGTTGACCTGACTGATCCCACACTGTCGAGGACCTAATCGCTAATAAGGAGACGGTGGCTGCAGTCAGGACACATGCAGGAAATGAGCATTGCTTTATAAATACATATGTGTAGTTACATACTTGCTTATCAAGCAGACGACCCATAAAGGCTCCCAGCCTGAGCAATTGCTTCCCTCCATCGGTGACGGTCCTGGGGACGCTGCTTCCAGTCATCAAGGCCAAGCTGTCTCACATCCGCTATGACTTAGTCTTTGTACCGAAGGTTCGGTCTTCCTCTCCTTCTCGAACCAGGAGGCTCGGGTTCGAAGACCCTCTTTGCTGGAGCGTTGTTGTCCATTCGCTCGGTGTGGCCGCGCCAGTGTATTCGATGGTTTTTCGCCTTCCGGACTGCATCTACATCCGGTTGTGTCTTCACCTCCATTCGCCTTCCTCGCAGACGAGACCATATATCCGACGTAGAATTTTTCTTTCAAAGGCACCAAGAAACAACTCTGCAGTCTTGCTTAGTGTCAAACTTTCGGCTCCATAGAGCAGGACTGGCAGGATAAGAGTTTTGTAGAGCATGACTTTGGCCCTTCGGGTCAGGAGTTTCGAGCCCAGTAGTTTTCACAAACCGAAGAAGCATCAGTTGCTAAGGGCGATTCTACGTCGGATCTCCACAACTATATCATTCGTGGAGCTTACCTTTGCCCCGAGGTAGACAAGCTCCTTTACTACCTCGAAATTATAGCTATCGATTGTTACGTTTTGGCCTATGTGGTGTGCGGCGAATCGTTTCTTGCTCGACAGCATATATTTGGTTTTGTCCTCGTTGACCTTAAGACCAGCTTCGTTCGCCTGTTCCTCAATTGCCGTGAAAGCTTCCACTACGGCGAGTTGGGACCGAGCGATAATGTCGATGTCATCACCGTATCCCAACAGCTGGACTGACTTGTGGAAGATGGTGCCTGCCGTGCTTACAGTCGCCCGCGGCACTATCTTCTCCAGTACCAAATTGAAGAAATCACACGACAGCGCATCTCTTTGATGAAATCCGGTGCAGATTTCGAACGGTTCACGGGTTTTTGAATCGAACTGCGTGGTGCATCGCGTATGTGTTAGCGTGGTGCCGGTTTCCCGAGTTCGGCCATCGCTTCGATAGCTCCTTGCGATGAATGCTGTAGTATGCAGCTTTAAAATCGATGAAAAGATGGTGAGTATCGATTTGAAACTCGCTGGTCTTCTCCAGGATCTGCCTTAGTATGAAGATTTGGTCTATAGTCGATTTGCCGCACCGGAAGCCGCACGTGCCGATTAGTGCGGTGCAAAATGGCTTTAGGCGATGCTGTGTGATCGCTGGATAGGATCTTGAAGGCGAACTACCTTGACCATGAGTACCACAATAGAATGGCAATACGGCAGTCCTAGTGCCCCTGCGGCTTGCCAGGCGATGGGCTTCATCGGCAGGCATCACTGAACTATACTGTTGCAGAAGCAGTCTCGGCGATTGATGAACAGGCAAAACAGGCGGGTTTAAGGTTCAAGGATGAATGCCTTGGTTAGAGGTGTCTGAGGTACGAATCTTAGCCTGAGTGAGTACACTCTCCGATTTTCAAATCTGGTCCAGTCACCACTTGCCATTGGGATAAAATCAAAGGCACTGTCACTGGAGTCAGCGATCAGTGGCAGTAGTGACTGTGGGTATCACAATGAACCAACGACAATGTGCTAACAGCCCACTTATCTAACCTAACCTAGGTTAGGATTCGAAAGGATATAATATAATAATAATATAATATGGGTGGCGCTACAGCCCATAGAGAGCCAGGGCCTAGCTTCTCAGCATCCACTAGTGTTGTGTGTGCTATTGTTCGATCACGAGTGGAAGGGACCTACAGTTTTATGCCGACTCCGAACGGCCAAGTTTGAGAAGCTTTTTCTAGACAGGAAATACTCTTTGAGCATTGTCAGTGACTCGAAAGAGGTGAGGTCGTGAAACTTATTTTTGTCGCTCAGAGCTGGATTCGAACCTGCGACGTCGAGGTTTGGGTCGACGCACATACCCACAACGCCACGGCACCCTCTCCAGGACTCGAAAGGATGATTGTATAAACAAAGGCAGACACTCAACCCACTATACCATCTTGCGGTTTAACCCTATCTTAGGCGATACGTAGCTTAGCTCTAAAGTCATGATTGTCAGCTGCAATTTCGACGTTGTTAAGGGCTAACCATCTGGGGGAGATCTGACACAGGAATCACATTGGTATCGAATGACGAAGCAACTAGCTTCAAGACTTCCCATGATCTAGAGAATTCTAATTTAGTCAGCCCATTGGCGTCCAAAACTGGATGCTAAGCAAAGCAGCAGAGCTAATTCTTGTTGCGGATCTATGTTCTTGGCTGCTTAGGAAAAGACATAACATCTGTACGGTGAAGTGAGTGTAGTCCGGAGGTACGACTGCAAGGACACCAAAGCTAAGATGTTCCTTGAGTCCGACCAGCTTTCATCTCAAGAGAGAGATGTGGACCAAATGGAAGAGTGCCTTGCGTCGATCGCAATATGATCAATCTGATTGACGGTTGATTGACCAGCAGATCGCCATGTTCCTTTGTGAATATCGAGATGTGGGAATCTCGTACTGGCTACTATAACATTTCGCCCCGCAGCAAAGTCGATCAGCCTAAATCCGTTATCGGTGGTGTCGTGTAGGCTGTGCTTCCCGACCGTACTGCCAAAGGTGTTCTCTCTTCCTAGCTTTGCGTTGAAATCAATTTTAATGTCGTAGCTCGGGCATTGCTCATTCGTTTTGTCCAGGAGCTCATAGAACCTGTCTTTGGCGCGTCACCTTTCTCCTCTGTGGGGGCATGTGCGCACATAAGGCTTGTGTTGGCTAATTTAGAATTGTCGTGAGGCGCTCGTTTACGGACCTGAACGATAAGTCTTCTTGCCTAAGTCTGCCTCTAACGACAAATCCATGTCCAAATAGGCGCTGTTTTTGTTGTTTGTAGCAATCACCGTAATATATTTGCCCGGTCCATCCCATCGCACTGCTTGGATGGTGGTTATGTCTGCTTTGCAGCAGTCTAGGGCTTCCGCTAATTGTTCGGCTGCACTTGGTCTATGAAGGGACCTTACATTACACGTACGTACATCCGAAGGTCGTTGTCCGTATATCGTTTGCAGGGTTCGTCATCAGTAAAATCATCCGTTTCCGAGGCTTGTTGTTGCTTCGTAACTATTTTTGTTTTGTGTATCCGGGCAGTTACCCTGACGGCACAACCCCCTGTAGGTTGAGGCCAGTTCCTTTTTTGTAAACCTTGGGACAAGTTTGGTAAGTTGAGCTCGGGTGGACTACAACCATTACCTGATGGCTACCACCTGGAGGTAAAATAAGCACAATTGGAGTGGAGAAAAAGTTACAACACTGGGCATCGCCAGGTTGACGCCAGTCAGTGCCTACCCGATTCCCACAGCACCAAGCCGTCATTGATGTGTGACAGAAGTCATTCTAAAAATATTCCCTTCACAAGCCATTTCCGATGTATTTTCCCAAAACTCGCTCCGCCACAACTTTCACCAGCCACGTTCAATTCCGAAACAACGTCGCAAAGTTTCCACGTCACCCTTTACCGCTAAATGAATGAATATTTTAAACCACTTTAAATATGTAGCCCAGACAAATACACATTTCCACCTCATCCACGGTGGCAATCTCATTCTTCATTCGCTTCCCCTGCCTCCTTCACCGGGCAACTTTTGAACGTAACCAACGCACACGGCTGCACATCCAAATCCTCTGTTGAATATTTCAATTCTTTTCACCTCTGAACCTAAATTGGTACAAGTGCTCGCTTGCATCCGCACCTCCTGCGCCCACATTACTCGAGATACTTCATCATTATCATCCCTGCTCAGTTCAGTGTTAGAATTCCAGCTACACAGTCCACTTTCACTGGGAATAAACCATCATCTGGCCAATAGACCGGGGCCATTCTCGGTGCAGTCGCACAGTTGCATAACGCAGTAATACGAAAACTATACATTAATTAATACAAATTAAGCCCGGCCACAGGGATGGGATGCAGGGTCCTGCGCTAGCAGTGGTCCCAGTGCTGACTGGTTCATTTGCCTCCAACAGAGAGCCGGGCCAGCTCCTCCGGTCGGGCGAAACTTTTCGCACACAGAACTCGACCAGCTGCTCGTGTGCAGTCCGCTCTTTTGTTTCAATTATTTCAGCTAAGGGTTCTGTTCCTCGTCTGCTGCTCGTCGGTTTTTTTTTTTTGTTGTTCATTCAGGCGACCCTGCGTGATAAATGGGATATAAATTATTGAGGGAGCAGTTATTTTTGGAAAGTCGATACGTCCTCGGGGTCACGTAGTGTTTGAGAGTTTTCGATTCGAGTCGACGCGCGGCTCGTAGGTAATAACTGTCTTCTAAATCAAAACTTCTTGGCTGCAACTTTCCGCACCGGCCCCACCACCGAGGTGCGACGACGACGACGCCGACGACGACGCCTACGACGACGCCGACGACGAGGGGCGAATAGAAAGCAGGACATGGAAACTATTCTCTCCGAGGCGCGTGCAACTCCCCCGGTCCGTCCTGATCGTCCTGATCGGCGAGCGACGACGACGACGACGACGACGCCAGCGAGAGGAATTGTTTCAAGTCGATTTCAAGTCACGTAACTTCGTGAGTAATACGCATTTTGGTGTTGAAGCCGGGCGGGGGCTGTCGGGTACCGAAGAGTGTACAGTCAAGTGCGCCTCCTCCATTTTGTGGGGTAACGTATGCCGGGGAGCCCGTGTCGTGCGGTGTGGGTACGTCGGAATGTCACGAGGGCTGAGAATGCATGAAATATTTACGTGAGCATGATATGCCTCACATTAGCAGTGGTTCACTTGTGTTTTATTCATTCTTCGGTATTTTTTTCCTTCCTCTCTGTTTTTGCCCCTCTCTCGCTGCGAAATGTGGAGTATTCCGTGTACGTTCGTTTACATATTGCAGACAAATTCCCGTCGAGGACACCGTTTTCGGGGTGGAAACGTGTGTTCACTGGAAGGAGAAGGAGGAGGCCTTGTTCAGTCTGGTTGCGTATCGTTTACAAGGTCTCTGGGTATCCTACGTTGCATGTGGCGTGCCCTAGTCACTGGCTGCCTTTGAGGACGATTTGAATTAAGTAGTCAATTCAGTGGAATATGCAATTTTTGACAATTTGACAGGTGAAATTGTGTTGTGCCATGTTTATGACATCGACCTGTCAAACGTACGGAATTGAATCAGTGGAACTGGGTGCTCTGCGCTTCCTGGGTTGGTTGGTATCGTGTTTTGGCTGAGGAGTCTTGCCAGTTGAGTGACTGAAGGGGTACTGCACACTAGGGTATCGATGGCTGGGAGGAGGCTCTAGGTAACCTGACTAGAATCATGAAGCGGCACTGATTCGATTGTGTCATGGAGCTGCTCTAAGGAATTGACTGGGGATGTGTTACAAAACAGAAGAGCAAAAGCTAATGAACGACTCCTTTGCTTTTCAGTGTTCCATGGTCGAAGTCAAGTACGGTCAGTTAGGTTGGGTTAGGTTATTGGGCTGCTAGCGAAATTGCCAGGAGGGCATGGGCCTGTGCATCCAGGTCAAAGTTGTTGATTGCTGTCAACTTGGCGAGATGCCAGCAACGATCCCCGTAATGCACAGGTCAAGTGGACATACAGCATCCTCGCGGCGCCCTCTGGATAGCCTCTACTGCAACCGCTTGGAGGTGAACCAATGTACGCAGCGACTCCTTGCCCGGGAATTTAAGCCAGGACCCGGTCCTCCAGGTTCGGAGGTTTCGCGTGGGGCTAACTTCCCCACCGTGTAAAAATAGTTTAGTTCAGAAACAGCAACAAGCCTCGGATACGGATGAACCTACTGCTGACGACCATGAAAAACGAAACAAGGACAACGATTCTCGGTTCTGCATGTGGAATGTGAGGTCACTTAACATACCACGTGCAGTCGATGAACTTGCGGAAGCCCTAGACGACTCTAAGGCTGACATCACCGCCAGGAGATGCGATGGGATGGATTACGGCGATTGCTAAAAAGAGCAAAGGCAACGCGGTTTGGATGCGGTTTTGTTGCTCGAGACAGACTTAAGCAAGAAGTCTTAAGCTTTGGACACATAAGCGAGCGCCTCACAACAAGCCGATTTAAGGCAACATTCGGCAACATCAGCCCAATTTGCGTCCACGCCCCAACGGAGGTCAAAGACGATGATAGCAAGGACAACTTCTATGATCTCCTAGAAAGAACATGCGATCAATGCACCAGCTACGACACCAAGATCGTTCTAGGAGATTTTGATGCAACGCTGGGCAAGGAAGACGTCTTTGCTAGAGTCGTCGGAAAACATACACACATACTTAAGCTGTTGGACTTCGTGACGGGGCGAAACCTCTCTGTTGCCAGCACGCGGTTCCTCACCTCAACATTCACAAAGACGCCTGGCGGTCCCTTGATCAAACAACCGTCAACCAGATTGATCACATTGCCAACGACGTCAGACATTCCTTCAATATTGTCGATGTCGCTAACATCGACTCGGATCATTACCTTGTTGCAGCCAAGGTCTGAGCTCGGATATCGATAGTACAACGGAGTAGAGCAGGACCAAAACAGTTTGACGTTGGAAAGCTACAATCGCTGGGAACTTTTCCGATCGAGTCTCCCTGAAGCGCTCAGAGCTCCAACCCTGCCAGGCGAAACAATCGACGAACAGTGGAACCGTGTTCAAAACGCCATAAGAGAAGCTGCCTCTGGTGTGTTAGGTCTTAAAACGTCACCCAGAACAAACCAATGGTTTGACAATGAGTGCCGACAGGCGCATTCAGCGAAGCTAGCAGCGAAATTAAGAGAAGGGAAGAGCACCGGCTTCTCAAAAGAAAAATGAAGGAGCATCGGAAGCGCGCGATCGAGGAAATGGAGAGGTGGTACGGCAGAAATAATGTCCAAAAGCTTAACCAACGAGTAAACTATCCAAAGGGTGCAAACATCGGACAGAAGCCTATCGGAACGAAGAGGGACAACTCGTAGTAGTCGCAGTCGATACTGAGAATCTGGAAGGATCACTTCTGCAGACTGTTTAACGGCGAAGAGGACACCAATACCGCTGTCAGGCAGAATGTTCCACTCCACGCAATGGACGACGATAGAAGAGAATTCCGTCCCCCCGATCTAGACGAAGTCAAGGTAGCGATATCGAGACTGAAGTCGAACAAAGCTGCTGGAGCGGATGGATTGTCCGCGGAACTGTTTAAAGCAGCTGGAGATGATCTGGTTGGGCGCATGCACCAGCTCATCTGTAGGATATGGTCGTAGGAAAACATGCCCGACGAGTGGAATCTTAGTATCGTTTGCCCGATCCACAAAAAAGAAGAGCCTTTTGAAAGCGCCAACTATCGGGGAATAAGTCTTCAAGATCTTCTCTGCCCTTTTGTGTGAGTGCCTGAAACCCAGAGATAATGGAAGGAGGAGATATGCCACTTCTACGTTTCTTGCCCCTCAGATTCATCTGACAGCGTTTTTTATAACATTTCACAGCTGTTTTCCTCCTGCTTCACATCCGTTTCACAGACAGAGTCTGTGAATACGTGTAAAGCTCGCGGCCAGCTGAATGTGAATGTGAATGTGTTTATGTAAATGCGTATTAGTTTATGAGAGCAGTTGATGAAGAGAATTCTCCGGAATTTCCGTCTTTGCCACTAATTTGAACGCCAAATATTCACCTAAAAACAAAAACGGAAACTAAGAGACAAGTGTATGTTCGCAAAATGCATTGAATTATGTTCTTATTATGAGGCTGGAATATTCCATTAAAAAAGACGTTAAATTTGAAAACTAACAAATTCAGGATAAACAAAATAGGGGTGTTCCCGTAGTTTCTGCACCAAATTTTGAAGACTGTCATTTTTTAAGGAGTGGAGATAAAAACCTCTCAGAATGAACGAAAATGTGTAATTTATGCTTGTTGGTTTCTGTATGATGTGAGAGACGATATATATCAAAATTTACAGCAAAACATGTACATTAAAAAACAGGGTTTTTTTGGCATTTAATTCGGTTTCTATTCTTCTGAACTACTTGTTCAAATAAACTCAAACTAATTCAAAATTGTTGAATAGCCGCCAATACTATATTCGAGATTGACACATCAAATGATTTGACAGAAAACCACCAAAAAAAACCAAAACTTCCCATAGACATTTCTTGGGTTGAAATGGACAGGGTAGGGACATTTTTTACTCTTTCCTGACAGCGCTCTTTTGATATAAATTGTTAAAATTTCGTACATACATAACTTTTAGTCTTACCTTAATCCACAATACGTACTACTACTACATACATTAACATTATGATAAGAGTTCCATCAGTATATGAAAATAAATTGTAGTATTTTTGTAAATGTTTTCACATTTTTCCTGACCGTAATGTTCGTCAATATATTTATAACAATTAGTTTGTTAGAATGATTGGCATTTATTGACGACTTTTTATAATGAATAATTAACAAACAGCTACAATAATTCCTTTTAAAAAGTATGAGCTTAGCGAACAGTGTCCTGGAATACTTTCCAATCGGGGCCATTTCTGACATTATCATGGACAATCTCGCAAATTTTTGACACTATTGAGGGCAGATAATAAAAGCAAGATGGCGGTGCTCTGTATATAGAGTAGTATTAGTGACTTGAGAGCGGAAACGCTTAGAATCCGAGGTGTATTAGTGACTTGAGAGCGGAAACGCTTAAAATCTGAGGTGGATTTGTGGTGGACTAGGGGTTTTCCAATGGAAAGATGAACATCTCTTTCATTCCATTATCTCTGCTGAAACCATTCGTCCACAACATGACAGGTCCCTATCAGCGCGGTTTCAGGCCTGGCAAGTCAACCATCGATCAAATCTTCACATTACGGCAGTTCCACGAAAAAACCCAAAGGATGCAAGAGATGATCGACACCCACCAACTATTTGTCGATTTTAAGGGCGCATATGACAGCGCACATAGAGACGAGCTATACAGCCATGTCTAATTTTGACATTCCTGCCAAGCTCGTCAGGTTGTGCAGGATGACAATGGAGAACTCTCCTTGCTCCATCAAGATCAAAAAAAAGGTTTTAGGCAAGACGACGCGCCTAGTATGGTTAAGGTAGCTTTTGCTTTCAATGGGATTCGAACCTGGGACCCCTACAGGCACTCCACCAAATGGGTTTCCAACCTTTGTCATTTCTTCAAAACTGAATCGCGACCTGATTCTGGTCGCCACATACATAAGTCCAGCAAGAGTGGCATTTTTCACTCGGATCCATGGATGAATTGAGAAATGAGTTCGCTAACGAGTTCGTCTCTCGGTTTGGACTGCTTAATTGGACTAAGCTAGATCGTGCCATTTGATGCTCTTCGGGTAGGTTTGGTAAGAGTGATTGTCACATCAGTTGTGGCCCACTTAAATCCTGTTTGGATCCAGTATGCTCATCCAGCTTGATACTGTACAGATTGATACCGTTTCTTGTGGTTAGCCAGAGGAACTAACTGACCCCTAAGAAGTACCTGCGTGTGGTCTCTTCTAAGGTAGTCCTCTTCTATATTAATACCGTTTTGCTTGCTCTATGAATTGATGAATGTGTAGCTTCTTAGCGAACTCTTCCTTTTTTGTTGCAAGATCTTGATCAGATCTTGACAGGTGGCGAGTTAGTGGATGCATGTGTAGCTTCTTAGCGAACTCTTCCTTTTTTGTTGCAAGATCTTGATCAGATCTTGACAGGTGGCGAGTTAGTGGAAGATGGTTTATATTTCCTACCCATCCCTGCAAAAGTCGTTGTAGGGGACTCTCATCCTTCTGGCAAGTGAGTCCGGAATACAGTGCCCTGTGATAATCCCTTGGACCTTGCTGGTTATTTTCCTGTTAAAACTAAGGAGCGTATTTTTCCTTTTTTGGATTGAGCAGATCTGAATTGAAGGGTATGGGGGTTTCTTGATCTATTTACCAGTGGAGAGCCTAGTCGTATTCTAGCTACCTCATGAATTCTCTCCCTGCCAGCAAGAGTACTATGACCCGGAACACAACATAGGATGACTGAAGATTCTATGGGAAATTCGGCTTGGATTGTCTGTAGCTGATGGTCGACGGGCATGGTGAGAATGGTCATAGTGTCGATAGTCACAAGTCACCCAATATTTTCACAGAAGAACCCCTTATGTGCCCCCTTACTCTTGTCTTGTTGAGAGGACGTGCTTACAAAATGAATTTAAGTTATCGCAGAACACCGAAATTTAATTATCCTACCACTGTAAGCCTGACCAAGTGATATATGAAATAAACACAATATAATATGAAAATCTCAATATGTGCACCCAACGAACGTTTGAGTGAGATCGGATGATCCCCCCTGACCCTCACTCAGAATTTTTGAGGGAAGCTTTTCAAAATTGTCTCGATACCAATCCCCCATTTTTCGTTTTTAATTTTGAGGCTTTTTTGGGTGCTTTGTGTTGATTTTTCATGCAACACTTAGACACCTCAGATCCCTAGCTTAAAGAAAACCAATCTTCAATTGTTTTGATAAGCGGACATACGAGTTCTTTCGTAATTTGTCCCCGAGCCAAATTGTTGGCACTAGCCTTCGACTTGTCACGTGTAACGTTCCTTAGCTGTCAAAGAAGAAGCGATGATCCGAATCGACAGGGACTACCACTAAAGACGACTCACTGAAGCTGCTCCTCTATAGTGAGACGAGACAATTGTCACTACCACAGCGTCGTGGTAGGTTGAATGAGGCTCATTAACATAGTCTCTGCTGACACAAATGGAACAAAATCTTGCACATATGTACGTATTATATGAGATTTACTGCGCCACTAAACATGCCTGTCTCGATACTTCCTTTTACTGCAGGTTACATGTGTCATCTGGTGAACAAAAAAGTAGAGCATGAAGGCAGCAGTGAACTTCTCTAGCAGCATTTCACTAATTCACGATTCCAAGCTTACTCTATAAGAGACCAGTGTTACTGGTTTCTTGGACGATATGTAATGACACTGTGGTATTTCTCAGCTTAACACTTTCCCCGATACGCATCCTTGTGGTCATGTCGATGTATGTTCGACAAATTTATATTTCTGCTCCCCTTGTATACCAGGATATACTGCAGGAACTGCCAGAGCACGGCAATGATGAAGTCTTGTTCCAAGTGGCAACACGACCACCTTAAGAGACTTCCGTGCATGAACCTCTTTTAAAGAAACCTCTGCATTGCCATGACTACATTAAATGTGCTTTGTCTTGCTTGCAGACTGTGGTGTACAGCATACCAAGCTATGACGTGGTGGCCCGTGGCGTTGTGGGTATGCAAGTTCCCACAGTGTTCGATCCCTGATCTGTGTGACAAAAATAATGTTCACGGTCCCACCTCTTTCGAGTCGCTGACAATGCTAAAAGGGTATTCCTGTCTTATCAAACTTGGCCGTTCGGAGTCGACATAGAACTGTAGGTCTTTCCACTCGTCAGAGAATAATAGCGAGCACAACACGAGTGGTTGCTGAGAAGAGAGCCCTGGCCCTCTACGGGCTGTAGCACCACCCGTGTATGTCAAGTCATGTGATGGTCCTCGACAATGTGACTGAACACTTGTCAAACAAGCCCATCCGCTGCTGTGAGGGTCATTTTTCTGACACTCCTTACACCGCCCACAGCTTACACTGGATTTAGAGGTCTAATGGAGCCCGGAAGCAAATGGAATCTCGGATGGAATCAGAGGTTTACCATGAGCTTCCGGGCATTCACACCTCTGTTTCGTCTAACGTATGTGTCGAAGAGCCAAGTTATAGAGACTACTGAGACTTTGATATAAGACTTATCAACAATTTATGAACCCGGGATGATAGATCAAGGTGCTCACATTGTGGAGGACTACTCTCACAAACGTTCATGATAAGAGGCGCTTTCACAATTGTAAGACTACAAATCAGCGTTGCTTTTGGCCAGCAGCTGTAGTTTGAAACTCTAACTTTGAAGAGATTGCGTAACCATACTGCTTGTAGTAGCGGCAGAAAATAATGCACCCAGTTGGCATCTATCATCTTCCCCTGCTACTTTCTTTACTCCAGACATTTTATCCGATTCCAAGCTTAATCTACCTTGTCAACGCCCACTTTTTCAAATGGTCGTCTGTCTGCAGTGCTGTCGGTGCCTTTTTACTCCACTATCAGGTTCTTCTGTCTTAATGTCCATCTCCGTCTTAATAACAGAATAGCCCGCACTAATCTATTTCCTTCCTTTTTTCTTCTACCATTAATTCAATTGCCGTGCAATTTCGTAGTTCATTGACATCCACCTCATTAGAAAGTGTCCACCTACATACCAGCTCCATTCAACTCCCCAGCTTTCGCCTTATTGCACAATCTCTCACCTCTGTGCACCCTCGGCGGAAACAGATTGTTGTCAATTATAAGGGATCAGTATAAGCTTACAAATTCTAACATGGCCTAATTGCAATAATTACCAATTTGTAACACGTCCCCTCAATAACGTCGTGTGTTAAACCGAACCGTGGAGCCGGGGATGGTGTTGGTGGTGGTTAATGATTACTCGGCCATAATCCATTATCAACTCCGATTTCCCTCAACAAGCTTACCCTTTGAAACTGTAATCTTGGAATTCAATTATTGAATGCGTTTGCAAGGCCCAAAGACGTTGGAGGCTGGTGGGTGAGTCTTAATTTGGTAGTTAGTGGATGGCCAGGGATTAACTCGAACCGTAGTGCCGTAGTAATTGGGGGCGTGAAAAACGCCTTCAATTTTGGCAAATGGTAGTGCGTTATGAGAATGGGTACGATATGGTATATGAAGTCGACACCTCTCTTACCAACAGGAAATTTAGGTACTAAACAGATGAGTGTCTCAAGCACGGCGAAGTATCAGCGGGCGCCCCCCAAGGATCAGTCCTCGGACCCCTCTTGTTGAACCTAATGCTCGACGGAGTACTGCGATTGACGCTACCACAAGAAGTTCAGGTCATCAGCCTCGCTGCAACACTGCCGTTGTGTGGTAGTGGCCAAATACATCAACGAGGTGGAAGACGCCACAAATGAAGCAAGCGCTAGGTCAGACCGACTAGATCTAGAACTAGCTGACCACAATACCGAAGCTGCTTTCATAACCAGCCGCCAGACTGAGGAATACTTAAACTTCTGGGCTGGTTTGCATGTAATTAGATCTAAGAGGAACCGCGGAGGTAAAACGACGGATATCCCTGACCAATCGTTATGTCCCTCGGGCTAAGACGGCAATTGGAAAATATGTCACGTCCCCTCCTTTCAGTACCAAGGTATCTCTATACAAAACCTTGATAGTCACAGTCCTGCTATATGGCGCCGAGGCCTGGACATCATCAAATGCGGACCGAGATGTTCTTGGTCGCTTCGAGAGGAAAATCCTTTGAATTATATTCGGTCGCGTTTGGAGAAGAAGATTGATTGATGAACTAATCGAGCTGTACAACGATATTGGCCCTTCCAAACGATTTCGATTGTCTCGACTAAGATGGCTACGTCATGTAGAGAGAATAGACACCAACGCTCCCGCTCGGAAAGTCTTCGAATCCAAATTCGAAGGACAACATGGACCTCGCTTCCGATGGCGTACCCAGCTGGACCTTAATCGAGGCGTCTAGCTCAAAATTGTGCTAGTTGGAGAGTCATGATGACTGAGGCCCAGGTTCACACTGGACTGTGTCGCCAGCCAAAGAAGATCTAAATCGGCTATAAATTGCCTCGACAGCCGCCTAACATTTTAGACCCATGTCGAGTACAGCGGCAGAAAAGTGTAACAAGTACAATAAGCTCTTTCTAGGATGCTACAGAACGACGGATATGCGTGAAGGATACAGATTTCAGTGCAGTAAGATCAATCCTCCTACACAGTAGAGTTGACAAGGCGTAACCTCTCGCTATAAAAGGGTCCGCTTTCGTTAACATACTAGCTCTGTGCAATAAGGATAATCAGCGGCTTTCTAGTTTCGGACGAAGCAGTCTCTTTCGTTGCGGATACTATGGACATTCTAGCCGACAAGTTGCGGATCTACGTTACACGAACGAGAAACCTCCAAGAGATTAGCATTAACTGTAGGGAAATCGTGGCGCTGTGACAAGACAGGTTGAACCCCATAAAAAAACGCAGATGGACTGCCTGATGAACTGATTTGCGCTTTTGAAGCCCTGTCATCGAGAGCACACGGGAATTGCAACTACCAGCTCAAGTGTGGATTTGGACACGATAGCTCACCTTTCCGTCCAGAATGGTTGAAGAGAAGGAATACGCAGAAACATGCAATACTTTATACCAAACAGCGAGCGAGTAGCCAGCTACATGTCCAAGTTAGCTGGGAAATTGCAGTAGGAGCTGAGAAGGACTCAAAGAGCTGCATCGGCAAACATGTTACGTCATCTCGTAACCAGCCCGGAGTAGAATAGTGCAGGGTACTTAGCAGCATCAAGACTACGAATCGTGCAAGATAAAGACCTTTGGAGGATTACCACATTCCTACGAGCAATCACCAAAAAACATGGTTGCGACCATATTTATCGAAGCCCCTCTCCACTTGTGTACGTCGATTTGAATTGAACTAAGAAATGTCTGCCGATTGTACACCCATCTTTTGGTCTTGAATTTGGGTGCTGCCTTCAGGAACTGAACAACTTTTCTTGGTGGGATTTCTTTAAAGTCTTTCACTGTCTTTGATGTTCTATTCCGTGCTTAGAATCTTTCTCTCGGACAGGCTTGAAATGGGAAAATAGAAAGCACACTGCCACAAAAAAAAACAAAACTAAATGCAAGATTGCCTTCAACAATATGACCTGTGGGGCTGTGGACCGCAAGTAGGATCACTAAATCTTGCAAACAAAGCCTACTCGCTGCTCTCTCTTTTCGAAACTCCTTCTACAACCCACAGTTTTTACAAGATATATAGACTTGCTATAAGATGTCGAAGACGTGTGCACGTCCAAGATTCGTCTTAGGAAGGCCATAGAAGCCCATGAGACTTTCGAAGACTCTTCAATACTTTATGGACGCGGCACAATAGATCAATTTGTTCACGTGGCAAAGTACTGATCTGTCTTACATACTTTCACGATGTCAAGTGCTCTCCCAATTTCCAGACTAAGTATCTGTTCGTCGGTGGCTAGTTACTGTTCCATGAGGTTTTTCTGTCCATCTCTTTCTTAGGAAACAAATAGCTCGTAATAATGTACTTCCTTTTTTCGTCTACCTTTGATACGTGCCATTGAAAACTGTCCACCTACATATCTGCTCTCACCAGGATGAGAAGATAGAGCCCAGAAGGTGGAGCAAATTGGCAAAGAAAAAGATGTAGATTAAAGAAAAGTGAAGCAAATATAAAAAAATATTTTAAAATAGCTCCCTTAGCACCGTGAGTTATGTTACGGTAGAAAACGGTTAAAAATAAAAAACACAAAATTACATTAAGACACCAAGATGACTTTATTCTTCGTCGTCCAAAACTAGAGTGAGCTAATATTTCTTAAAACATAAACTAACAGCTAGTACGAACATAAGCAATAGCGACGCGCTGTCATGTGGTTTTTTCAACATTGTACTTGAGAAGGTCGTGTAAAACTCACACGCCAATACTAGAGGCACGATCTTCCAGAAGTCCGTTCAACTGCTAGCATACGCGGACGACATTGACGTGATTGGCCGAACTCAGCGAGCCGTCAATGAAGCGTTTGCTTGTATTGAGACGGAGGCGGCAAAAATGGGTTTAGCGGTGAATGAGGGGAGAACAAAGTATATGCTGTCATCAAGAAAGGACACACAACATCCACGACTCGGTCAGAACATCACCATAGGCAGCTACAACTTCGAGGTAGTGAAGGACTTCGTTTACCTTGGCTCCCAAGTAAATAGTGGGAAAAACATCAGTACCGAGATTAAACGCAGAATAACTCTTGCCAACCGCTGTTTCTTTGGGCTCAAGAGGCAATTGAGTAGCAGAGCCCTTTCCCGAAAGACCAAGCTCACCTTATATAAGACCTTGATCATCCCTGTCCTGCTGTATGCCGCGGAAGCTTGGACTATCTCAAGAGCGCATGAAGACGCACTTGGTCTCTTCGAGAGAAAAGTTTTGCGTTCAATCTTTGGTCCTGTTTGCGTTGAAGGTTCTTGGAGAAGAAGATTCAACCACGAATTGTACGTGCTGTACAGCGACATGAGTCTAGTCAGGCGTCTACGGATTCAACGCCTAAGATGGCTAGGCCATGTTGAGCGCATGGACAACACTGCTCCAGCCCGAAGAGTCTTCGACTCCGAACCAGTGGGACAACGCAATAGAGGACGACCACGAACCCGATGGCGCACTCAAGTGGAGAAGGACCTCAACCAACTGGGAGTGCGAAATTGGAGGCAGCTGGCTAAAGATCGTGCCAGCTGGAGAGGATTGTTGACCGAGGCCCAGGTTACCCCGGACTGTAGGGCCACAAGAAGAAGAAGAAGAAGTCTCTTTCGTTTCGGGTACGACCACTGTCGACATTCTGGCCAACGAGATGCAGATCTACGTACAACGAACATCCAACCTCTGAGAGATTAGCCCCAACTGTCGGAAAATGCTGGCGATGCAACAAGACAGGTGGAACACCATAACAAAAGGCAGACAAACTCCAAACTGATTTGCGCTTTTGACGCCTTGTCATCGAGAGCACACGGGAATTGCAACTACCAGCTCAAGCTTGGATTTGGACCCGATAGCTCACCTTTTGCGCGGTCGAAGAGAAGGAGGACGCAAAAGCATGCAATATTTTAATGTATGTGCTTTTCGGGGGGCAAGAATAAAATTACCAAACCCCAAGCTTGATATATAGCTAGGTAGGATAGCAAATAGTCGGAGACTTTCCGTTAATAATGCGACGAAGAAGAGGAAATAATAAAACACAGAACGACTGTTAGTTGACAAGAGTGAAATTCTACGGTATGTTGAGCGTGCAGAATGAGCAGGGAGGTCTTGAAAGAGACGCAGCGGCAAACGTGGAGTACGTAGGGCAATCTGCTAACTAATAGCATCAAGACTACGAATCGTGCACAATAAAAACCTTTGGCTACTAGTACCTTTGAAAGGTTACCACTTTCCGAGGCGCAACCACCAAAAAAACGTGATTGCGACCAACTTCTTCGAAGCCCTTCTCCAATTGTGTACGCTGATTTGAATTGAATTAACAAATCTGGGTGTGTCATAAAGTCTGTTTAGTGCACCCACTACTGTTGGTCTAGAATTTGGGTTTTGCCTTTACGAATTGCACAACTCTCCTCAATGGGATTTCTTTCAGGTTTTTCCCTGTCTTCGATGTTCTATTCAGTGCTTAGAATCTTTCTCTCGAACAGGCTTGGGATGAGAAAATAGAAAGTAAAGCAAACTGCCCATGAAACCAAAACTAAATGTCAGATTGTCCACAACAACATGACTACGAGTTATACCGCGCTGTGGACCGCACGTGGGAACATTAAAAAGAATACCCACCCGCTGCTCTGCGACTCATTTTTCGCAACTCCTTTTACAACCCACAGTTTTCACAAGATTACGAGTTCTAATGCAGCGTGAAAAATGGTGGTTGCTCGGGCGAAAGGAACGGTTTACTATAAGATGTCCAAGACGTGTACACGTCCAAGGTTCGTCTAAGGGAAGTCATAGACGATCATGCAACTTTCATTGTATGTCCTAGGACTCTTCAGTATTTTATGGACAATAGATCAAGGTGCTCACGCAATGAAGTCCTGCTCTGTCTTACTTACTTTCATCATATTAAGTGCTTTCCCAACTTTCTGACTAAGAATCATTTCGTCGGCTTAGCATAAGGTTCTTCTGTATCCCTCTTAACAGCAGAATAGCCTGCACTCATGTACTTCCTTTTTCAGTCTACCTTTGATCCAATTGGTGTGCTGTTTTGTAGGTAATTAAAAATGGTTCCATTAGAAACTGTACACCTCCTTATCTGCTCTCACCGGGATGAGGCCCAGAAAGTGAAGCAAGTTGCTCACAAAAGAGGAGTAGATTAACATAAAGTGAAGCAGATATAAAAAAATATTTGAAAACAGCTCGCTTAGAGCAGTAAGTGGGGATGTGGACGCTAAATGGTCAAGATATCATCGCCGAGATGAGATGAGATGCACTAGGCATGTCCTTATATTCAAGGCATAGCACAAGTGGGCCTACAAGGACTTGGCCATAGAAGGGATGCTACAGAATGTAGCTTCGCAAGCTGAGCGAAGTAGAAATAAGTTGCTACGTAGCATTAATGAAGCAGATCACCTACATTTGAAGTAAATTCTCATCCATGCTCGGGAAGTCGGTCAATATGTGCCAGTTTACAGTGCCTTCGTGATACTCACTTTATAAAGGCTGATAATGGCACACTCCGTTTCCTGTTAGTGCACTACACAACATTCTTAGGTCTTCGCTTTCAAGCGCCAGATCCTCTTTAGAACGGGGGGATTGTAGCTTCGCTCGTTGTTTCAAATCTGATTCCTTTGCTTGGTTGCCCATATGCGTAAATGGTGGCTTGTGTCCATGATGTTGAATCCATAAAGGGGATAGGACCCAGTGAAGAGCGTCTGAGTCTAAGTTTGTGTATCAGCCTTTTCGTTACCTTGCTGGTTTTCATGTCCTGGCCCCAAATCACCCGACTTAGAAGACGTTGTTCTCTGCCCTGTTGTCCCCCCAGCGTCTGCTTCAAGGAGGTATGCTTAAATTCATAGAACAAACCAAGAGCTTCGTTGAGGCAATTCCATCTTCAACCCCGGCGACACCCTTCTTTCAAAACAACTCCACGTCACACCCACCAACAGGAACCACACGTCAGGCGAAATAAAACACATGAATTAAATTAAATTACAAAACACAAAAGAAATATTTATTTAAGCGCATTAATAAGAAATCAGTCTTATAGTACTTTTCCCCGAAGATATGATAGTGTGGATGCTTTATATTCTGGAACTGGATAGAAACACAAAAACCACTAGCAGATGGTTGTCGATAGTAGAATCTGAAAGGAAACGGAGGAAAAAAAAATGGAATGGTTTTAGTAAATGTTTGCGAATGAGGGTGGCTGTGGTTGGAAAGGTAGAGGGTGTGTGTCTGGAGAGGATTGCCGGGGATAATGTGTGACCTTGATTGGGAAAAAGGGATTTGTGGCACGAGGATGAGTGAGCCGCAGATGAAAGATGGAAGGTCTCAGTCACACGAAGGCAGTTGTGGCGACATGTGGTTGAGTTGGATGAAGAGTAGCATCAGTGCGTAGGTCATTGAGGGACTCTGTTGGAACTCGGCGCACGGTTAGGCAGCTGCACAGCGAGAGAAGGTTTAACCGGCGAATCACGTTCTTATCGAAGGATGACGGCAATCTACTCGTAAACGGTGCCGCCAACGAGACCACGTTCTTATCGAAGGATGACGGCAATCGACCCGCAAAGGGTGACGCCAACCAGATGCTGGCTACATCTCCACACTGAGCAGTGTTTTCGTGGCGCAAGGACTGTAGTCACTGAGTTCAGAACAAGAACTGAGTCGAGCATCAAACTGCGAAAGATGTTCGTCGCCTTCAACGACGTGGGGCTGCCGAGACCAAACTGAACTAGCTCCAATGCTGGCCCCCAAATTTTAGAAGCAGGGCTGAGTCCCAGACATGTCCCCCTCCACCCACAGACTGCATCAATCAACTTCCACTACTCACCTCTAAAAACTCCGCACAATAGCCTAGGATGGTGCCTGCCGCCCCCTTTCAACATTCATCCGCATTCAGCGAAATTAAAGATTTTCCGGGAACTTCTTAAAGTTGTAGATCCTTGTGGTCGGCTGGAAGTATATCGACATCTCGGGTATCGTCGAGGTCGAGTCAATGGTTCCGGTTGGCGTCGAGAATCCAGTGCCACCGTGTATGCTGCCGTTTCCGCTGCCATTCGAAATGGGCCGATAAATGGCGGTAGCCGCATAGTAGCTCTCCGTTGGTCGCGCCGGTACCGGTGGGGGCTTCGGGAAAATGTTGTTCAGCGACTGTGGCGGTCTGGTGCGAACGTTCACATAGCCGCCCGGGGTCTTCGGAATGAAATTCTGCATGTGTGGCGAGATGTACTCCTGGCAGACGGCATCGGTTACTTCTGGAAATAATCGCACATTTTGTTAGTCAGACGGACCAGTGTCTCCACGCCAGCACTTCTGCCCTACCTGTGTAATCGGGAGTGATGTGATGATGTCGCATGTCATTCATCGAACAGGCACTCGCCGCACTCGTGTACATGTTCACGTTGAAGGGCTCGTGGTACAGGCTGTTCTTGTCGATGGAATCGCTGTCGTCTAGGCCAACCTGCAGGAGAGCACATGAATGCATTCAAATGTGTGTGCAACATCGTTTCACCGCAAAAAAGCAAACGAAACGAACGAAAAAACGATGCAATTTGCATAAAATTTCAATTGACCCACCTTCATGTTGGTGCTGCCGTGCAAGCGCTTGACGCCGCCAACGCCGCCCAGCGCATCCGAATGGAAATTCTGTTGGAATGCGTCCAAGACGTTGCTGCCGCGAGCCGCTTTCCGTTTATTTCTGGCAATTATCAGCAGAATAACAGCCACCAGGAGGAGGATGATTGTAGTCAACACGCCTATTATCACACCGACGAAGCTCTCCTCGGGGTCCTGGTCGATGGGTCTCGGCGCTATCACTGTGCAAGGGGGAAGAGGGGGCAGAAATTAATTTTCAATTAAGGAAACTTGTGTGTGGGAATAAATTCATAACTAGGACAATGGCATGAGAAGTAGGGGGTGGAGGTGGCGGAGTTCAGGGAGGGAGTGAATTCTGTTCTTACCTTGTGGGATGCGATTGCGGTCCTTGTCGAATTTGGATTGAGTGCCCTCGCGTTGAAGTGGAATGTCCTGGGGCGGAGTGCTCTCGAGGATCTCCTCTTCAGTGAAATTACCCACTATTGGAGCTGAAATGAAACAAACAGAGAACGAGTGGTTAGAGAAGGTGGTCGTGGCCTGTTTTGATTTTGACAGATCGATTTGTGGTCCGAGGTGGGGGATTTTCTATTCAGTGCGAGTGCTGACGGAGTCCATTGAGTGTTGGTTTTTCTTTTCCCATGTGCGGACGACGTGTCTGGCAGAAGAGGGGTGAGGCTTTGCGATGTTTGACATTATGCGGCAGGGAAAGTGGAAACACAGCCAAAATTTGCGCAGTTTGGGGCAAAACTTAAACAACACACAACTGGCTCTGTGGGGAAAGCGAAATGCTGCTGCGGTGAACTTTAGTTCTTGATAATTATGGCAAAAGGAACTTCTTGGACGTTCGAATAGGACGGCGTGCGACTGATGATTATCGAGACGATTGGAAGCTTTCAACAGCAGAACATGGATTCAACGTAGGTATACAGGAGGAACATGTGGTTGACCTTGTATGACTATCTATAGCTAGGAAAATAGGTAGGTTTGCTTGGCTGTATGGATCCACAGTGACCTAGGTGGACTGGCACTACAGTGATTCCGGTGTGATCGCTTCACCATTCAAAGCAGAGGATGACGAGTGATGGGTGTTCGTCTTAAACTACATCAAAAGTGTCCAGCTAGAACCATACACCTTCGATATATCTGACTTGTGTAGTAGTAGAAGACGAGCAGCCTACAAAGTGCCTAATTTTCGTCCACGCATGTTCTGCAAAAGCTAATTTGCCAAGAGCCGTTTCTTTTACTAGCAATCTTTTACTACCAACCACGTGACTTAAATGTGATCTCTGCAACAATAGGGGTGAAGACTGATTTCGACTAGTGTGATGGTTTCGCCTGAACTCAGGTTTAGTAGCCAAAATTTGAGGTGGATTTTGTTGCGTGTTGACAAAAATGCCGGCGCCTTAATGTGTGCAAGATTAAATGTATGAAGATGCTGATTTCGGATGTGTTTGCAGTCCTTTTGAACCATAAAAACCAATTGCCTTAATCTCCTTGATCTGGGCGACATTTGGAAAGATGAGCATAAGAGAGTATTTACTCCTATTTATTTTTCAAACTAAGCTTCCATTTCCGAATGCTCGTTGAAGACATGCCACGGCAAGGAAGAGTGAAAACAAAGGAGCCGAGAGAGCAACTCCGATGTCAACCGCATATGCGAACATATTAGACACCACGCTTCAATGGTTGTAGCGGAGCATTCCCGAGAAACAACAAGAGAAGACGACCGAAGATCTCACGTTGCTGAAATCAGATGGGCCGGCAGATCACAAGCTCACATGGGTAGTCCTACTTGTGAACAGAGTTGTCAGATGTGCCGATTTGTCACAAAACTGGCGATTTTAAATTTCATTTGGCTACACAAGAATTGTTAGGTATATCGCCACAACCAAAAAATTGCGATATTTTTAACTTTTAGCGATTTTATTTTTTTTTTCAAAAATGAGACTTTACATCCTTCGCATCGTTAGTTCCCGAACAAACTCATTTCTTATAATGAACATCAATTACTCGTCCATAATATTAGTAACAAAACAAATGACTGTACATTAGCGATGGGCAATTGCGAATAAAAACAGTCGAATAATTCGATTGTTCTAGCAATCGCAATTATTCGAATTCGAATTGAGCGGAGTCGATTGTTGAATTTCGATCCTTGTAGGTCCGATTCCATTCGCCACGAATGTGTGTATTCGTCGATTCTTCACGTCGGAGGGAGATCACTAAATTGTATGTATCCGCCGATTCTCGCAATTGCCCATCTCTTTTTCATTTCGTTTTACTACTGAAATTTAAACTGTGCATTTATGAGAGTGAGAGTACAATCCTCTCACTCATTGGGTGAGAAGAACGAAGAATGCAGTCGAACCCCCAAAATTCAAATAGCCACGGAAACCAATATTTTCAGATATTTGGTTTGAATTATAGAAAATTCGATTTAAGGATGTTCCAATTACAGAGGTTTGGCTGTATTTCCATTCCAAGTGATCCGATTTTAATAGGTATAGTTTCTTATTGGAGACACAGCCTTACGCTGATTTTTTACACTGACACCAACATATGAATAAATCGAGGAATTAGTACCCGGCATTCTGTTGGTTCTAGTAGGTACTGAGAATAATCGACTCGATTCGATTGTTTTTCGATTGTTTTCTGATGAGACCGAATAAATCGACAATCGAATTCAATTATTCGATTGTGAATTTCATTCGCAATCGCCCATCGCTACTGTACATGTATATTGTAAGACACACCACAGTCTATGGTTGAAGTTCCCTTTTTTAATGACTAGTAGTTAAACGGGGAGACTGTTTTACAACAGCCAACTCGATGCGAGGATGGAGGTAACCTGCAACATGCTTGTGGGTGTAAGCTTGATGGACAAGATTTGGTTTTTTAAGAGTGCTTGTCTTAGGGCTTGCCTTCGCGTATACCAGAGTTGTAAAAGACTGCAATGGGTCTGTGACTGACTTCAGTAAATGCACTGTCAGTCAATAGACTTGCATTCAATTGACTTCAAATCAAAAGATTGGCCATCAATTTGATCCAATCAAGACTTCAAATAGAATGGTGACTTCGACGCGGAAGTCCAGAAGTCCCAAACGAAGTCAATTGATTGAATCACAAAACAGATAATTCTTTTCTTGAATTCAGAGATTGCATTCTCAAAAGATCTCACTTTTACAACTCTAGCGTTTACAAAACACCAGAGGCCCAGTACAGAAAATTGTACTCCAATGAGGTTCTATACAAGAGGGCGAAACTGATACGATGTCATACTGGCAGAGCGATGATCTCGATCCATAATTGATCACTGGCGCTTACTAACCCAACCCACAAAGGTCAGTAAGTTACTGATTAGTAGTTAACATTTTTTTTAAATGTTTCTTGTCTATTTTTTGACATTAAGCATTTCCCTTTTTTTCCAATTTGGCGATTATGGCGTCGAAAATTTTAAGAATTTGGCTATTTTTGGCGACTTTCATTTTTGAAACTTGACAACCCTGCTCGTCAACAGTTGTTGGACTAGTCTTCCACCTCCGACCGTCTCTATAGGTAACTCATGATTGATGAAGGGTGGAGACATTGTTAAAAGCACCTCTGGCTACCAGTCTGCATTCCTTGAATTGTAGGAATTTCGCGATTAACGATGCGACGAGGTTGACGAACTTTCTATATATTTTCATTTACAGAACGTGTACTGAGATGCAGATAGTCTGGCTGTATAATGATATTGCGAAGAGGAACATAAGCTAGACTTCCAGACGCTTTTAGTAGGAATGACGATGCACTGGCAGGCCTCAGATCATAACCCTTAAATGCTCACTGGTCCTTTTTGGACACTCTAAGCTGCTATTTTTAGAACGTTCTGCGATACAAGCTAAACAGGATGCGACGATGGCCGTTTGAATCGCCACCAGCGCATTCCAAAGTGCAAACATCCTCAAAAATTTAACAATTGTAGTGGAAGCATTGAACACGCGCATGGAACGACAACAAAGGTGTGAATATGGCTTCCAAGACAGCTGGAAGCAAATATTTATCGTCCGATGAGACGGCAGCGACAAAAACTCTAGCTGTTCAGCGTTTCAACAAAAAAATTCGAAATTGAATGAATTCAGTTGAGTGCTCCAACGTGATACACAGGACGTCGAACTGCGTCATGCACTTGTCGTCTCCATCTCTGAGTGATATACGAAAAGTTCTTTAAACTGTCCCCAGCCTTGAGAGCATCTGCTGCTAATTTTTCTGTGTCAGTGAATCGATGTTGGTGGGGTGGAGAGTGGGATGGTGAAGCATAGCTACAAGAGTGTATGTACCAGAGACAGCGCTGGTTATATTGAGAATAGGTTCTGACATTGAGAGGTTCTTAGATTCTGAAGTGTATGCGAATCAGACATAACCTTTAGAAATTGTGCATCACGACGGTATGTACTGTAGTCGTTTTTAACGCTGGACTTCATGGTTTTCAGTTCGTCCAGCACGGCAAACATGTTAATGAACTTGCCCAGTGTTAGGAGATAGGTTTCTGAGACGAAGTGAACGAAATGTACGAAGTGACGAACACTCGATCGTTGAGATCGAGAAGGACAAACCGAGGTTTGAGAGGGAGTCTACATCCGTCAGCTTCAAATTCGGGACAAGCTCTAAATTCGTATTAGAGTTCCAACGTGCGATGACTACTCGCACGAACAGTGCGGAAGTCAACTGGATCTGATTTGTGATGGAAAGCTGCTTTGGTTACGTGATCCTCTTCTATGCACGATCGATAGGTGAAGTGCCTCAGTGTGGAATTAAGCTTGACCATCCGACTAAAACGAAGGATTTCCCAAAAATCCCGAAGAGCATGAGCAACAAAATTTTTTCACAATCTGACACGATTAACTCCACTTTGACACGCATCACCAGTTTTTCAGATACCACCACTTCCGCGCACTCAACCACGGAAGTAGACATCACGTCACCCCACGAAGTGCATGATAAATGATGGAAATAAATTACAAAAGAAAAATCTCACATTTGACCCTCATTCCGGCACCAGATACAATTACACATTCCACAGGGAAAATTTGATTTGAGTTCAAGTCCAACACGACACCAGTTCACGAGCACAATCTATCGGCCCGCATCCAGGGCACACACATCCACTGGCCGTGCATGCGAGAGCGCTTATTATTGCCATCTCAAGATGGGCTGCGGTCCGAGCATAACGTGATTTATTCAATTGCAGCTAATTAGCTTCAGTGACAAAATGACTTCAAGTTGCGTGTGCAGTACGGGATTGAAGAGCGGAAAATTTCAAAGCGAGCCCAGCATTCACTGAGACAAAGGCGGCGCGATGTGGAAAATGAGGGATGTCGAGAGGCGAGTGTTGAATTGCACAGCATCCTCAGTGGCCCCGAAGTTACGTGGTCTTCCTATTTGTGGCTTCGCCTCTCTCGTCGTTACTTGACCTCGTTCCGTCGCACATAATGAACTACCACAAAACCGGGACAAAGTTCGCAACAAACCAGCAAACAACTCCGAACTCATGGACACTTACCCGAAATGAAGGATATCTCGCTGAGCATAATCCATCGCAGCGCAAAGTAGAGTTCAACTTTTAGGAACCGTCCGATCCGGTGATGCAGCTTGATGGTGACATCTCTGGCATGGTCCAGGTATGTGTCTGGCATATACGAGAACTGCACTGGCTGTCCGGTGTAATGTCGTCCGCCCATGCTGAAGTACACTTTCGCCTGAACGAACACCTATACAAGATGAGAAACAGAAACAAAAAGTAAATAAAAGACTTCACCCAAACTGAACCGAACTGAAACTGAAAAGGACGAACTTTCCTCCCGTTGCATTCCCATCACGTACGCTGCCGCCCGAATATTGATTGAATCAACGGCATACAAGGAAACTTTTCCCCCAAACTGCGGCGCCACCGCCAAGACGAGGACCGGCCACCCACCCACGGACAGTATTTATTAGAAAATTGATTCCAGTGATTCGCAGTGTGATTAGTTAATTTACGTATCGAGAACGCTTGAATGGCCGTTGCGCTCGCTTTAATTCAATCACCGCATCGTGCCGGGCCCACAGGACTGCCGGTTGGAAGTTTTAACGAGATTTTGATGTCCGCCAATAAATAAGGTCGAACGGTTGAATGACCCATCAAAGAGGAGCCTAGCAGAGTGTGCGATGCGATATAAAAAGGATTTCCGAATCCATTCAATTCGATTCTGTCGGTACAAACAAAGCACATTAACGCTCGCGACGGACTCGAGCGGAGGCGAGTTCACCACCCTCTCCGGCTAGCCACCCCAGCCGGGGAGCCGCAAATAAAGCATAGATAAGCAACGCGCCAAAGGAACACGACAATAAAATGTAATAACCTGCGTTATCGCATTGCCAAGGCGACGACGGTGGCGGTGGCAGTGGCGGTGACAGCAGCGGTGGCGACTGTTGGTGGTGGATTTCGGTTCGAATTCATTTGTGGGGTCATCAGGATACACATTTTGCGGAGGAAAGTATTCGCATTCGCATTCGCATTCGGTGGAGAGTGTGTGCGCCGAGGCCACGGATGGGTGAATATGGAAGCGATTATTCCTGTAATCAGTTTATCTATTGCTTGTATCGTCGTTTGTGTATTGTTTTTGGCGTGAACACGCTTTGTGTGCGCGGCTGTTTTTATGGGAGCAATGAAGCGAGTGACAGGCAGAGAAGATTGGAAAAGTGGTCGTGGATGAAATGATTTTCATGGTTGTTATGTCCTTGGTCCTTCGGCGGCGTCGCGCGAAAGTGAATATTTCTCGGCGTGGACGGGCGGCAAAAGAACACTTTTATGACATCGAATGGGGGAGGGGGACGAGGAGAGGTCGGCTTTGGAGTGTCGAATGACCAATTAGTGGGGTTAACAGAGAAATAGTTAACCGGAAGTTTTGAAAGGGAGGGCTGATGTGTCGTTTGTTGGAATCTGTTTGCGTTCAGAGGCTCTGTGGAGTCTTTTTTGACACTAACCACGAGAATGTGAAGGTCTTTGAAACACAATGTCTCCACGAACAGACTGTATCGCAAGCAATTCCCTCTGGTGTTTCACTGCCGAGTATCTTCAAAGGCCCCAACGAAAGTATGTCCTTTTTGTTCAGAGGATATAGACTTAAAAGTTCCTCTTACCTGTACATCCTTTGAGAACATGTTGTTGGTGTGCAACACGATCGCACTGAAGTTCCTCACTGTGTCGAATTCGAACACGATTTCGACGGGCTTCCCCAGCAGATTTGGGGTGTCGTTCCTCCAGCCAACCCATTCGTAGCCTGTAATGAAAGAAAATCAATTGTTAGTCAAGTTCAAACATGCGCTGCTGCACTCAATAGACTCTCCTCTGACTGCACGGCATTCTATTAAAACGAGGAGGAGTCAAAGTAGTTGGGTACGTCGATGATATGGGGATCTTGGCAACGGAAGTTTCTGGCTGCGATCAGCGACATCATGGAGGGAGCTTACGAGGTGAAACTCAGACATTAACTGAAGCAAAACGGCTCTTCGCCAGTAAAGCCAAGGTACACAACTTCTAACTTCTGTGCTTGAAGAATCAACCGCTTTTGTTATTTACCAACGGAAAGTACCTGCTGTCTAAGCCTGGACTATCTCAAGAGCGGATGAAGGTCTCTTCGAGAGAAAAGTTTTGCGTTCAATCTTTGATCTTGTTTGCGTTGAAGGTTTCTGGAGAGTAAGATTCTACCAGGAACTGTGCGCACTGCACATTGTCAGGAATCTAGACAAGCTTCTACGGATTCAAGCCAGTTAGAGCGCATGGACAACACTGCTCCAGCCCGAAGAGTCTTCAACTCCGAACCAGTGGCACAACACAATAGAGGACGACCATGAAGCCGATGGTGCACACAAGTGGAGGAGGCCTTCATTCGTTTTCATTTATGAGAAGGACCTTAGCCAACTTGGCATGCGAAATTAAAGGCAGATGGCTAAAGACCGTGCCAATTGGAGAGGTTTCTTGTGTAGGCACTTTCAAAGAAAAAAACGAAAATGTGCTACGCGCACTCGTATTATATCTTGACACCCTGTGTGGTCTTCCAGACATTCATTCCTGTGTTTGTGTGGCATTTTAAATGTATTTAACACTGGTCATCCGATTGTCCCGCTTACCTAGGTCTATTTAAGCCAGTGCGAAATAGATTACGGGAGAAATAAAGAGTGTACAGTCACGGGAAGAGTTTGATTTTTTTTCTCCACAAAACCTCCAACACTTGGCTGTGACCCAGGTTCACCCCGGGCTGTAGAGCCATTGGAAGAAGAAGTACCTACTGCCTAAGCATTACTTTAGATTCTAAACCTAGCTGAACACTAAACGTCGACTAGCTAGATTGCGTGCATAGCTCTATTCACGCACCTAGTAGAATCTTTGGAACAAAAAAATTGGGGCCTCCAACCAAAGTCGACTCAATGAATGTATACGGCGGTAGTTCGCCCAATTCAAGAATATGGATCTCTGAAGTGGTGTACGAAAAAACTGATTGATACAGTGGGCAGGTGTGCGGCGATTTTAACTGGGAAATTCACACTGACGACTCTAAGATGAGCGGCAAGTCGGTGCGCTGGGTTTCACAGACTGATGGACACAGAATTGGAGTGTGTTCCAAGCTGAACTATTTGCCATCCGGAAAGCATGTCGTCAAGTCAAAATTGACCCAAATAAAAGGCCAAAGCAGAAGGTGACGATTTGTATTGATAGCCAAGCAGCCATCAAAGGTATATTTTAAGCTAGTAGAGTAATGCCAAGCTGAGCTGGCGGCATCAGCAGATCAACTCAAAATCTGCATTGACTGACTTTGCAGGTGACGATGACAAGCCAGGTAATGAGACGGCAAATGAACTAGCTAGACAAGGATCTGTCGGTCAGAGCTAGACAAGGAGGTGCACATTCCATCAACTAAAATATCTACGCACTTACTTGAAACAACTAGCATCAGATGAGCCAGAGTGGCAAGCTGCACATCATCTTGGAAAATATGACATGACTACAACAACTGCGAATTGATGGGCGCTGATTGGACAAATGCAAGAATGGAGGTGTTTTCGACAGACGGCTACTGGGGTGACATGTTGTAGCAAGTGGAGAATTGTCGTAAGTGAGTAGGTGGTGTCTGTCTGACTACATCAGGTTACATTTTCCGACACTTTTTCCTACACTGAGACACATGCCGTCAGTATAGGAATTCGACCCATAATGCATTGTCGTTATTGCAGCAGCACAGATGAGACCCGAGAGTTCATTGGCCTGCCCGAAACTTGCAAGAACCAGACAGCGATAGTTTAGGATCTTGAACTGAATTCAACTTCTAGTCTACTTCGCATTCTGTAACAACATTCTTGTGCCCTTGTCCCTTTCCACTGTTTGATTGCACAATCGCGACATAAGCAAAATACTACTTGGTTTGCAGAGATCCACTGTAGTACGCGTCCTTGGTGATGGTACGTTTTTAGTGTCCGCGATAAAATCTCAAGGAATTTGACAATTCAATCAAAGTTCTCATATCGATTACAACACCTAATTGAAGGCGTCAGGTGATCATATCATGGCGATTACAGGATGATCTGCTTTCACATCACTGGGGCTTCCAAGAGACAGACATCGAGCGCTTAGTAGACCATTTTTAAAATCCCTTGACGAGAATTCTGTGAAGGGTATTAGAGAGCGCGAGAAAGCTCTTGAGCAGATCCTTCTCCGAACGGAAAGGGCTACGAATCTCCCCATCATTGCGTCTTCCGAGGCATGCCTTTAATGCGACTCCGACTGAGAGACGATCCCTTTGTAGAACCAGGACGATGTGGTAGGAGTAAGTTCAAAAACTCGCTTGGTTGCGCCGGGGCATAAATCTTAATGAGTTAAGAGTCGAGCGGAGTATCGAGTGGCCTGGAGTTCTCTAATGCGTGCTTTACTGCCGCGACCTCTTAAATGGATCATGCCGGTCAGTAGATGATGATGATGGTGTCCTTGAATTTCTCATTTTGGTTTTAAAGATATTATTAAAATACTTGAGGAGTAAAGCGGCACATAGTACTAATTAGATGCATACCGAACCACCACCTTGCAGGGAGCGGGTCAAGGTGGTCCCAAAAAAATGCAAGACTTGCTGACAGGCGGTCTAATAGGTGCTTGCAATTATAACACAAGTCGGCATCGGGTCAATAGCCTGATGTTTTTGTTGACACATGCCGTTGACTGATGTTCAAATCGCCTACAGCCTTTACCTACCTACCATCCATAGAAAGTTACAAATGCTGTCACGGGACCTTATTATGAAAAATGTGGCATTTTGTTTTACAAAGATATGGAGGATGAAAAAAACGATTGTTTTGAGCCATAAGCCTTACCGCTAGTCTGCCAGAAAATACGAAAAATGTCGAAAAAGATCCCTTGTTCTTGTTAAACAGACACTATCTACTCACTAACTACAATCGCCACTTCCTAGGACACAACTTGTCACCCATTTTGAGTCGCCGTCTGTCGAAATCACCTCCACTCCTGAATTTACCCCTTCGTAGCGCCTCTTTGTACCACGTACTAATCTCACTTCATCGTCAACTCCATGAGCTGGCATGAATTTCATCCACTCAAGCGTGAGCTTAAAACTTTCCGAGATTCAGCCAATTCGTTGCTTCCGCTTTGTATTGGAAAACAGCATCATCCTTTCCATCCGGCGACGCGCTCTGTTTATCTTTCTCGCAACAAAATCCCCCTCGATGGACATCACCCGTACACAGATGCTGACCTGTTTTTTTTTTCTGCTCCTCCACTTCACGCCGGAACAAACAGAACCCCCGCCCGATAATGAAATCCAAGTGAAAATTAAATTCGCAAACAAAAATATTGACACACTAATTAGTAGTTATCCCAGTCGGTGGTGGCAAGCGCCTCTAATAGACACCGCCACGTTCGTCTGCCCACCCGACAGAGGCAACACCGTGTGTCTGCTTTTTTCTTCTCCTGCCGAACTCCATCTGTTCGAAGGCCAAAGTTCCGAAAAACAATCGATTATCGCAAAGTTTTCCACTTCTCCTTCTTTTTTGTTTCCACGAACACGGGGGAGGGCGTGCGGAGAAAATGGCGAAACAAAAACTGGAAAATAAAAGTTCGCAGCGCGCAGAGAAAGTTTCCGGTCTCGCTCACACTCGCGGCGCGGCTTCTGTCGCCCGATGTCCTGTTGAATCCTGCCCAACTTAGTCCATAAACAGTGGAAAGTTATTTAACTATCGCAACTCTATTTTGGAAATCCGCAGATGATATAAAGTAGCGAAAAACTTTCGACAAACTCTCTCGACAAAACAATGGAAAAAATTGTGGAATGATGGGTGGGAGGGGAGCGCACAAATTCCTAGCGCCGGGAACGGGCGGAATGTGGGATCTGCAACAAACAGGCGAGGAGACAAGTTGATTATAAATCATTTCGCGCGGCAGCCAGTGACTGGAATGTGTGCCGGGGTTTCTTTTTAGCAATTTAGGAGACTTTCCAATTTAAAGGGAGACCCACCAGATGGGGATCCACCTGCTCGAGTGCACGAAGACGTTTTGTGTGAAACAACTGAACTGATGCTACGTCTGCTCCCCGTCTGTCTGCCGGTCCGTGTGGATGCGGTGACTTGGTCCGGGAAGATTGAATTCATCTTGACGGGAGAGAAATTTACCACGAGGACGACGGAGTGACTGGGAAATGACTAAGCAATGTCCCGGCTTATTTATGGAATGCGGACTGGGCTGTGTACTGAGTTCATGGTTCAAGGAAGGGGCTTCGAAGGGGTAAATTCAGGAGTGGAGGTGATGTAGATAGACGGCGCTGCGACTTAGAATGGGTAACAAGTTGTGTCCTAGCATGTCATTTTCATTGGAACAGTTGTGGATCGTAGCGTCGTAAGTGTGCAGTAGGTGATGAGTGGTTGTCGAACAACATCAGGACCCCTTTTCCGTACCTTCTATTGGTCGTTGTCTCTGGACAGCATTATTGGCTTTTTATTGAGTGCCGATTGGGACCTTGGTAAAAGTGACGGTTTGGTAAGAACCTAAGTAGCACTATGTTCTCTTTTACTACCACAGCTCTAGTACCTCTTATATAAAGCGGATTTTAATGAAATCTCTAAGTGCGGCATGAGATATTCAGGAAGTACATCATCATCTACTGACCGGCATGATCCACTAAAGTGGTCGCTTCAGAGAACTCCCGGCCGCTCGATCCTCCTCCATCGACTCTTAACTCTTCGAAATTCATGTCCCGGAGCAACCAAGCGAATTTTTGCTCTTACTCCTACCACATCGTCCTGCTTCTACAAAGGGGTCGTCTTTCTGTCGGAGTCGCATTTAAGGCATGCCTCGGAAGACGCAATGATGAGGAGATTCGTGCCAAAGCCATCGAAGCATAGCCCTTTCCGTTCTGACAAGCAGCTTCGAAGATAGCTTACTGTACGAATTGGGGGAGCCCTTCGCAGTCCGCGACGAAGAAAGAGCAGCATGGTGTGTACTAGAGCGTGTCCCAGTGGCGGATCGTCTTAAGCGTAACACTCGTCATGAAAGACACTAAATGTCTTACGCTGTGTGGAAATTTAGTCTCAAAGTGGGGCGCATACTGCTCTGATGTCCCGTGACCCCATGAAGTAGGCCCATCCCTGTGCATCGACGCAATGGGGAAGACTGTCTAAAGCCCTTCACATCGTTGGTATGATCATTCGCGATCAATCAGTCAGTCACTTGGGGTTCCTTGTGACTTACGTGCGTCGTGTGTGTTTTGCCGACGGCAATTCGATTTAATTTTTCGGTGTGGCGTTGCAACAGTCTGTTTCCGTCAAAGTCTACAGTCATAGCCCTTTGGCTTGCAGCAAAGGACCTGACGCTTCCAGTAGCTTCTAGAGGCCCGGTTCAGGATTTAATTGAACAAGATCAGCTGTAAGATCACCGAGTCTTCCAGAGCGAACCTGTGGGGCAACGCAACAGAGGATGCCCGCGTTTAAGGTGGCGCAGCCAAGTGAAGAAGGACCTCAACCAACTTGGTGTGCGAAACTGTAGACAGCTGGCCAGAGATCGCGATAGTTGGACACGCTTGTAGGTTGAGGCAGAGGTCCACCTTGGACTCTAGCGCTGTACAAAGAAGAAAAAGATCAATGCAGCAGAGGACGCCCGCGTTTAAGGTGGCGCATGCAAGTGGAGAAGGACCTCCAGACATCGCGATAGTTGAACACGCTGGTTGAGGCCTAGGTCCACCCCTGACTGAGAAGGAGAGAAGGAGCATCTACCAAGTAAAAACATTTTATTCAAAATATTGGCCATTGTTTTCTACACATTTTGACCACCTTTCTGGCAATTTGTGAATGCCACGCCAATAAAATTGTTCGTCTTTTAAAGCAAACCAAACAGACACCCAATTTTGGACTTCTTCGTCGGAATCGAAGTGCTGCTCAGCCACTGCGTGTCCCATCCATGAAAACAAATGGTAGTCGGAAGGAGCCAAGTCTGGTGAATACGGCGGGTGGGGTAGCTGCTCCCAGCCAAGTGTGTTGATTGTATCCTGAACCGGTGTTGCTTTGTGTGCATGTCTGTGTGTGTCTTCTGGCCAATTCTGGTCGTTTCTCGATCAATGCATGGTTCAAATTGATCATTTGTTATCGGTAGCGATCAGTATTAACAGTTTCACCAGCTTTTAGGAGCTCGTGGTACACCACACCTTTCTGGTCCCACCAAACACACAGCATTGTCTTCTTGCCGAATCGATCTGGTTTTGCAGTCGATGTTGATGGTTGTCCCGGATTAACCCATGATTTTTTTCCGTTTAGGATTCTTAAAATAAATCCATTTTTCATCGCCAGTAACAATCCGATTGTCTTACGTGTCTTTGAAGCAAAATTTCACAACAAGTGTTCCCTATCGAGACATTTGTATCTTGACGCTCACTTCATACTGGGACACCTGATATTTCCAGTGATTCGTTGATTACACCGAATTTCGGATTGAACACACTTCAGTCGACTTCAACGAGTCTGCTTAGTGTGCGAAAGTGTAGATCCTCTAGCCCGAGGTCGCGCTAGTTGAAGCGGCTTGTTGGCTGATGGCCAGGTCCACCCCGGACTGCAGCGCTGCCTAAAGAAGAAGAAAGATCAGCCTCCTTTCACGGGCTCCGACAGTGATTGCACCGAAATTCGGATTGAGCACCGAGTGAGCCTCCCGATTTGAAATGCCTCCAAAGACATCGGCGAACCACTGTAAGTCTATCAATCTAGCCTCTCCTGTCCACAATCAGTTGCCGTCTTGTATTCCCCACGGACGCACGGCCACACCGCAGCCAGGCAATTGTCTTCAATTCGAAATTCACCGCAGTGCCCTCTGCGCACAGCATCATCCTCCCCACCCCACACCCAACGTAAATAACATAACAACGAGTATATCTTCGGGGCACAACAGCACAACAGCACATCATCTCGCAGTTGAGTGCTTATTGAAAATTGAACCCCAACAACTTACCTTTACCGAATCCATGAATATCCGTGCGGAAGTTATCTTTGCCTTTTTGCCCGTCGACCAGTTGACCAAGACCGCCAACGTATTTATCATCCTCCTCCTGGCCGTCATAAGTTTTATCTGATAAATCGATTTCAATTCCACGCTGAACACCTTTGGGTATGCTGTACGACACGATGCCCTCTGAAAGAAATGAAGAGGGAGAGAAAAAAAATTATATTATGATGATACGATTCAGAAGCGGGCGGTGGAGAGGGGGAGAGATACAAATTTATTCAATGAATGGAATGGAATCGATGATTGATCCTTTTTGTCGGATGAAACCAATGGGCAAACATTCGACGGCACTGTTTGCATTCGGAGTGAACGGAGAGCGAGCGAGTTGGATTATGTTCGTGTACACAATGACCCAGATGCCGTAATGAGATGTACATGCTTGTGGATTGATTTTCAAAATCGGTATGGTCATCGCATTCAATCATTTTTCTTTCACGCGGGTGGGGGGACGAACGGCTTGGGTGATTGCGAAGGTCAGTGGAGCTTGAAGAAATGTCTCATGGGAGGAACTGGGAGATTAGTGCGACATCTTCACAAGCGATGAAGGCGTTAGTTTTGAAAAGGGGCACCACAAAGTCAGTGACACCGTCAAAATCACAGCTAAAGTTCGAGCCCAAAAGTGGGACAAAATCAAGCCAGACAATGTTCTTCTTCTTTGGCTGGCGCTGCAGTCCGGGGTGGACCTGGGCCTCAGCCAACATGCCTCTCCATCTAGCCCATTCTTCGGTCCGAGTTACTTCCACGCCACACACGTTCAACTTATTTAGGTTTCCTTCTAGCTGCGTGCGCCACCGGAGGCGTAGTCTTCTTTTACCGCGTTGTCTCTTGGGGTTGGAGTCTAACGGGACCAAATAAAATGGGAGGACTTTTCTCTCGAAGCGACCAAGAATATCCTCGTCCGCTTTGGTTACAGCAGGACTGGGACCATCAAGGTCGTGTATACGGATATCTTGATTCTTCGAGAGATGGCTTTATTTCTCAGTGGCTTACCGAGTGCGAAAATGCAGCGGTTGGCCAACATGATCCTCCGTTTTATCTCCGCAGTAGTGTCGTTGTTTGTATTAACTTCGGAGCCTTAGAGGGTCTCCTTTCTTTAGCAATGTAATGGGCTGGTCTTCTCTTGGAATGTAAGTCATTCTCCAGAGAGGGAGGCAATGGAAAGATGAAAAAATGCAACGGATTTCGTTGATGTCAATGGAGCTAAAGCAACCCAACGACTCGTTGTTTGAACATTAGTCTGTCTGCACGCCATTTAAAGATGCCAAGGGACCTACAGCCGCACTCTGTTCTCTGAAGACTGGGTCAAATTAAGTTTTGACTGGCGAACGCCTGATCCTACTCTCACCTCTACGTGGTCAAATCCGGAGCCGAGCACCTTCGACTGAAGATGGGCTACCCAACTCCCGTGGGACGTCGTGGGCGGATGCTAAGTAGAGAGGACGGAAAGTGATCATGTACCCGGTCTCATCTTTCTTTATAAATGGCGGTGGAAAAGCAGGATGAGAGCGAACGGCGACCTCCGGTGGTATCTGGCGCTGGCCCTTTAAGAGCTGTTCGCACATATTCGGAGTTCAGGTAGAAAAGGTTTCCTCCAAAGGCAAGTCGGGATTATGGAGTGGAGTTGGCGGCAAAGGAGCACTTTCCTATAAGGTCATGGTCGACACTTACAGCCTCAGTAAGGTTAACGATTTCGAATGCATCCGGAGCCTTAGTTCAAGGGTAACATAAGCGAGCTGGTCTCCCATTTAAGTGCTAAGACTTTCTCACCACTTAAAAAAGAACTTGTTCAGAGACAACCACATGCCTCGGATTCTGACGAATTCACTGTTGACAACCCCAGTAGACCATCATTTTCGGATCTGCACGTGCAATGTAATGTCTCTTCACAGACTGCTAGCAGCCGAAGAACACTCGAGGGCTCTTGACTGATATAAAGCAGAAATTACAGTCAACCAGGACGTGCCACGAAATGGGGCGGGCACCACAAGGATGTAAAACTGCAACTTTTTTGACATCATAGGTCTCGGTTAGGTTACCGACCTTGGTGGAACAGCTTGCATTCTCCATCGTCATCCTACACAAGCGGACGAGTTTCGGTGCCGTGGGTAGGCGTCAACCTTGCAATGCCCAGTGTTATATCTTTTTCTACACATCAATTGTGCTTATTTTAGCTCCAAGTGGAAGCCATCGGGTCCTGGTTGTAGTCCACCCGAGCTCAACTTGCCAAGCTTATAAGTGCGACCTCTTGTCCTAGGGGTTACAAAAAAGGAACTGACCCTCCAGGTTGTGCCGTCGGGGTAACTGCCCGGTCACACAAAACTAAACTAGTTACAAAGCAACAACAAGCCTCGGAAACGGGTGATTTTACTGATGGCGAACCCTGCAAACGACAAGACATGAGCCCTTTTCAAATGTTGGGCGTGAATTTGAACATTGAACGTTTTAAGGAGTAAAAGTGTCAGCGACTAGCATTGTTTTGACTGGTGGTTGGTTGATACTGACTCCTTGCAACCAAGGATTCCAACAACGAAGCATAAAGAAAGCATAGATGGCTCCTCAAAGTGGGAATATTATGTTGGACATGGCCATGTCCAGTCGAGACTGCGTGACGGTGTGCGAAAGCCAAGGGAAATTGACGATCAAACATAAAGAAGATTTGGTTCTTGAACATGGTACTTTGAAGGTTTCGTATCAACAAATTCGTGCTAAAATGATGGTGGCGACACACATTTTTTCCCGAATGAGAAGATAATTTATGTTTGATTACATGTGTCGCCTCACACAGTCAATGTAAAGACCATCATAGAGCTCTTCAGTTAACTCTTTTAGAGAATCATCGATTTTAAAAGGCCTGATGCACTGTGAAGCAATAATAATAGTAGTATGGGTGGCGCTACAGCCCGTAGGGGGCCAGGGCCCTGCTTCTCAGCAACCACTCGTATTGTGCGTGCTATTGTTCTCTCACGAGTGGAAGGGACCTACAGAGGTTGGGTCGTGAAAGTTGTTTTCGTCGCACAGAGCAGGAATCGAACCTACGACGTCGAGGTTGGAGTCTACGCACATACCCACAACGCCACGGGCCACATTAGTGCAATGCAGGTGTATAATTGCATTCGACCTAAGCCATGGAACAAAGTTGGCAATGGCACTTAAAATCAGTAGAGTGCTCTCCCCTATCAGGGTACGAGTTTTTGTGAATGTGGTTCAACTTCTCTTTCAACTTCTACGATATTTATTTCGAATACAGTGCTTGCTTTTGATTGTGAAATAAAGCACAACTCAGATCTATTTCAATTAATCAGACAAACAAACGAGCGGAAGGCTACAGGAGATAAAGGAGAGCCCTGTGGTACCCCAATGAGAAGGAGCTACAACCGTAAGCATGTATGGAACTGAAGAGTGAATTTTTAGATTCCTTACTGCTCACAAAATTTCGAACTGAAGCATCTGCAGACATTGAAGGAGAATTTTGGACACGTCATACCTTCAACTGAACGCCTTCAGACCATCCTCAGGACATGTCCCATGCCGTTCTCTCTGTCAGCTTGGGAATATGCCCACAGCCACACAACCCACCCAGCAACTATCACCAATCAAAGGTGCACCAACGCAGGACGACAAACCAAAGAAAAGCGAACAAAGAACACAAACACAATTGTTTACTCAGATTAATTCGAATTCATTAAACTGACAGGACAGAGCAGACCGTCCGAAGATGGAGCGAATTCAAAAGAACACAAGCAAAAGTTCAAGGAAGACCCACTTTTGTGATGACATTCGGACAAAGCAGCTCCCCCGCGATGACAGACGATGTAAAAGGTTTAAATTTCAAATTTCCACAAACCACCACCACCCGAAGAGTTTTCATTATTCTCCCTCATAATTGACTTAAAGGCTGACTTTCCATCCAGCGCCACCCCTCAACCGCCATCCATTAGGCAAGCTTTTTAACCAACAAACACGATTCAAGTAAATGACCCACTCTGCCACTCGTTCGCCTCTCTTCCCCATTGACTGTAAAAGAAAATTCTTACACGAACAAAGAATTTTCTCGTCTCGAGCACAAAAGACTGTACGTCATCTCCCATCTCTCCCTGGGACGGGCGACGGTCTAGGAAAACATCTCTCCTGTGCACAGTTATTGTGGGAAACAAGGCACCACACCACCACCCTCGTTCATTGTGTGTTGTGTCGTTGTTTCGTGGCCATTCATCCACAGGCGATCGGCTCTTGTCCTTTCTGAGAGCGAAATTATTATAATGAGACGAGTTAATTGCTTGTGCATATGAAACTGACATCGAATCCAGTGTCTCCGGCGAGCCTCATATCCAATCTGAATGCTAAACGTTCCCACCATAAGCCATTGCGGGCACAATGCGTCCCATTGTTTGGCGGCGCGGCTGCCCCACTCGGTGTGCGCGCTTAGGTGCTTGTAGGTCAAGGCTTAGTCATCCACCCATCGACCATCTCCACCCAGCCACGCATCCAACGATCGGCGTTTTTAATTGGATTCCGATACCTTCTCGTGCTCGGGCTGTGATCAACTCGCATGACATCTGGAATGGAATCCGGAGCGGAGCGCACACAAAACGACAAGACATAAACAACGCCCATTAGGGCTGAAAACATTTTGGTTTCGTCTTGTCTTTATCCAAAAATAAGACCCTGTGACGGAACGGACGAGCGATCAAATCGAAATAAAATCCAAGAAAATGACTCGAGGTTTTATTGCACTTGTACGAGAGAGGAGCGCTCTAGTGTGTCGCGCCACTCGGTCGTCGGTGACGGTGACGGTGACGGTGACAGTGTGTATCGCACGAGTTATGGGACACGCCTGTGGCTACTGCCACCACCTCGGGACAGAGGCTCTGCACTGCAGTCGCACCACGGCCTGTGGCACACATGACAGTTTATGCGCTGCCCAAATCAATTTGGTGGCTTTTGGACTTGTCTCGATGGAGGAGCACATTTATTGCTTTTATGTGTTTGTTTTTTTCCTGCTCTTGGGTTTTATTTTTAAATTAATTTTCATACACGTTTTGTTTCGTCTTGTTGTCGCGGGAATAAGTCCGCTTAATTATTTATTAATTCAGTTCATCGAATTTGCATAAATAACCGAATCACGGGGGACGGTGGAGACCACGACGACGACGCGATGGGGATAAATAATTGTAAAAAATGAAGCTAAATATTTATGGATTTCATTTGATGATTGTTTCGTGGAATTTTTTTGAAATAACTGGCATTTTTTTGGCTGAGCTGGCGCGGATGAAGAGGTGCGATGGACGTGTTTTGCGAGGGAATGCGAGGTGTTTGGGCATTCTCGAGTGGTGGTAAGCTCTCTAACTAATCTGGACAACTGAGGGAACAGAAGCCTTGTCGATGGAGTAAAAATTGACGTGATTCGGTGTCAATAACCCTTGAATATACACGTCTTTGGCAATAGCTGTCAGGTAGGTAGACAGCTGTTAATGTACATGGTTTTCGAAAAGGGACTTGACAACTTTGAATTTAATTTGTGAACGCACTCTCTCACTAAGCATCAAACTGCCATTGGCAATTTATTCTGCTTCTTCTTTTTGTGGCGCTACAGTCCAGAGTGGACCTTGGCCTCAACCAACATGCCACTCCAACTCGATCTCTGGCTAGCTGTCTCCAGTTTCGCACACCAAGTTGGTTGAGGTCCTTCTCCACTTGGGCGAGCCACCTTAAACGTGGGCGTCCTCTGTTGCGTTGCCCGACAGGTTCGGATTCGAAGATTCTTCGGGCCGGAGCAGTGGTGTCCATCCGCTTTACATGACTTAGCCACCGTAGGCGTTGGATCCGTAGGCGCCTAACTAGACTCATGTCGCTGTACAGCCCGTACAGTTTGTGGTTGAATCTTCTCCTCCAGAACCAGTCAACACAAACAGGACCAAAGACCGCACGTAGAACTTTTCTCTCAAAGAGACCAAGGACTTCTTCATTCGCTTTCGAGATTGTCAATTTATTCAGTAAACTCAACAATTTCACACGAACGAGCAACGTCTGTAACATTTTCTACCGAAAATCGGAGTCGGTGACCGCAATTTTAAGAGCTTCTTCTTGTTTGATTGGCGCTACAGTCCGGGGTGGACCTGGGCCTCAACCAACAGGACTCTCTAGCCAGAGCGATCGCTCGCCAGCTGCCTCCAGCTGCACACACCAAGTTGGTTGAGGTCCTTTTCAACTTGTGTGCCCCATCTAGTGCGAGGACGTCTTCTGTTCTAGTGCGAGGATGTCCTCTGTTGCGCTGTCCCAATGGCTCGGTATCGAAGAATTTTAAGAGCATTAACTCCAATTTTCGGTCGTAATTATCGCCCTAGGAGACAGACAATTACAAGTTTAGCGCAAAAATTTGGGTGTACATGTTCGTTGTGTGATGTGTCGTGCCAGTGAGACAACTGGTTTATCGAAGTGTCAACAATTTCGCTGCTATTTAGGCGTCCGTAGCAAACGATCCAAATCAGTCATTTCAACGGCGTTCTCAAGAATTGGGCACTAGACCACATTATGGCGTATTTTGCCTAAGGATCCAAGTTAACACCCATACAAGACCAAGCTGACTCAAGATTTGAAGCCGATGGACCATTCGAAGCGACGAAGCTATACTCAACAAAAATTTGTCAAGCCCTTTACAAAACCACAAAGTCGCATGAACATTGAAATTATGTAGAAGGCATGATTAAAGCCGGCAAAGTGCTTTGCTTGACTGTTAAACTTAAGTCGTTAGCAGAACAGATTCTTACCAGTGGGAGAACATAACACAACTATGGAAAACGTCCCTTGCTCCGTCAAGGGCGGTGAAGATATTGCCGAGACTTTCGATTTCAAAAGAGGCTTTAGACAACACTTTCATGCAACATTTTTAGCAGAGTTCTAGAGAAGATCGTGCGAAACTAGACGTCAACACCAGAGACACGATCTTTTTCCACAAAGTCTGGAAGTCTGGAGTCAATGGGCTGTCAATGGGACATTTGCGAGCATCGAGAAGAAAGCGGCTAAGTTGGGTCTTATAGTGAATGATGGTAAGACAAAGTACGTTCAAGTCAATCAACAGCGACATCTTCGACAAAGTGTCACAAAAGACAGATGTAGCTTGGATGTGGCTAAGAAGAAACAGTCCATTGGTCCTCTAGGCTCAGGCCTAGACTTGGACACTTAGGCCTATTGCTGTGTCTTTAGGCTTGGGCGACAATTGGAAACTAAAGCTCCGTCTCGGCGAACCAAGCTTTGTTTATACAAGTACTGCTGCATGGCGCAGAAGCATGGCCAATGGCAAATGAGGACGAAGAGATTTTTGGAGGAAAATCATTCGAATTGTATTCTGTCCTGTTTGTGAAGAAGGATTTTGGAGAAGACCGAACGACGAGAAACGACGTCTCGACTCAGATGGCCAGGTCATGAAGAGAGAATGGACACTAAAGCTCCGGCTCGGAAAGTCTTCGAGGCCAACCCTGAGGAACAACACGGTAGAGGAAGACCTACAGATGGCTTAACGATCTGGAAAGAGATCTTAATCAGCTAGATATACGAAACTGGAGGCGCTTAGCCCAAGACTATGCTACTTGGACCGGCTCGATGACTGAGGTCCTGGCCCACAGCGTGCTGTATCGCCAGCCAATGGAAAAGGTGAATGGAACGCACAATACTCCAACCACTCGATGCCGAGCAAACAAGGTCTCCGTAGTGAACTTTCCTAAGCTGATCTTTCTACATGACGGAACGGCGTTGGAGGCCAACAAGAAGCTGCAAAGTTCATGGTGAAACCTTCTGCTTCCATCGCCATAGTCGTAAAATGCACTGAGGCACTCAGCTCTCAACATCGGTGGACCTCGATCTTCCGAGTAAGTGCTCTGCATCGTCCCCTAAGTCAAAATTGCCTTCAGGCCTTCAAAACTTCTTTAAATCATTAAACCATGTTTCCTCGTAAATGCTGGAACTCAACATTTCGCGGAACAGAAAAAAGCACGTCATCGGGAAGCTCAAAGATCGTGAAGAAGCGAGAATCGATCAAAAGAAGTCGGTGTCGGTGTGCTATGGGCCGATGGATAATGTGGGCAAATGTTTACAAATGCAATTCGGAAAAAAGAGTCGTCGGGGAAGCACTTCTGTGGTCTATGACGAAACCGAAATCTGGCGAACGACATGACCTATCAATGAAAATGTGAGTTCAGTGAATTCTTAAGAAATGCGCACAATTTCCGAAAAATACTCTAGTGCCATAGAATCAGCATCATGAGCAAATGTGTACACAAGCGATCGTTGAAAGCTTCATGGATGATTTTTGACAAATGTTTGTGTTTGAGAGATACTCTGTGTTTTTGTGGTTCAAAAAGAGTTCTCAGAAAGTCCAAGTTGAAGCATGAACTTGATGACAGATGCGATTGAGACACATTTTGCTAAATGTGATCTGCACACATAAGACATTTGGTGGGTCTTCTTGAATTAACTTCGATGTACTGTCCACGATTTTCTATGTACTTACTGTTGTGATCCAGGGGTTGCTTGATTATCAAGTGAAAGCATACTCACGCGGCTATTAGAACTACAAAAACTATTGTGTGATACTTTAGTTACTATACCCTCCCACTCTGAGGCGTTTGTCGATCGAAGTGTGCTAATGCTTACATTCGCATGGCAGATTATGTTGAATTTAGGGAATCACTACACATAGACTCGGTCGAAGAGTGGATGCGCTAAATGTCACGCGCTTATATTAGCTTAGGATCCATAGGGTCTATAGATTCCTGAACATTTGTCGCTGGGCGATAGAAAACGAGGCTGACTATAGATTGTGGTCTTTTTCTTTGATCCCACAGTTTGACTAGTGTTAATGAAATCAACCAGCACTAACCATTCGCAACTCCGTGTTCTCTTGTTAGCCAACACATCAGTATCCTGTCTAACACCAAAGCTGCTCTTTTAGCACTGAAAAGCTACGGTGTCTCTTTAAAGCTAGCATGGGACTGCCTACAACTGTTACACCATCTGTCCTCGGAATGGCTTTGGTTTGAGACTCATGGCGAGAATTGGACCACACCGTTGTGGAGTCTATCACGGTTACGAACATGGTCATACAGGGTTTCCAGATGTGAATGGTGTTGTATGAAGTGCCACCGAGTGCTGGCTCCCAAGGAGCAGAAAGAGCTAATATGGGCACCTCGTTCATACCAAAGACGAACTCGCAATTGAAACAAATTCAAGTCATTGGACTGACTGGACCCCTAGACTATACGGCCTATTTAAACACTGTCCTGTGATCTTTCCAGACAGAAGTAGTACTGCGTGCGATGTTTGGTCCGGTTTGCGTTGATGGCAACTAAAGGAGAAGCTGGATGACCACGATTGGTACGGCATCAAGCATCACCGGATCAAATGCAGCAATTGGCTGGGCAATAGCTTGAATAGTTTTCAGGGCATGAACCAAAGAGGCATCGCAAAAGAAGGCGCACTCGTCTAAGGTGGCATACACACGGAAGACCTCAATTAATTTGTGTAACTGCAGGCCTTCAGCCTTAGATCACCCATCCCATTCCGGACAGTAGCACCACACACAAGTGTTAAAAACAATGAATGGTTCGCGGAATAAAACGCGGCGTTTAGGTTTAATGACCTTTATTGGTTCTTTTACTGAACTCGAGCGGGCGGTACAGTCCGAAAGTCTGCTGCCCCTTAGGCGCGGATTCAGAGGAGGGACTTGCCACCAGTAGGGACAGTGAATGCGGAGGTAGGTGTGGGTCAACCTACGTCGTGGTGCGAGGTTCTTATCGTGCCGTGACGAAAGCCAGCCGTATCCGATGCTAATTGGTCGAAAATTGCTGGACCAACCACACGGGCAGGTGGTGAAAACGCAAAAATGCGTGTCGCTCACCGACTGCAGAGCGGAAACAGCTAGGTCACAAGTTGTGCCAGAAGAAGAACTAACAAGAGGACCACTTGGAGCTCCCATCAAAATACTGTGCGGGACCGCTTCGCCAAGGACGCTGTGAAACAAGAGGTGGAAAAAGACGTCAGCACAAGGTAAAGCAGATATTACTGAGGGACGTCGATATCGGCGAGGTGAAAAGCCGACGGGCCGTGGCCGTAAGAAACACCAAAAGGGCTCAGGTAAGATTCGACGCCCAGAGCCAGCGCCCAACATCGTATCAGCTACCGGACCTAGTGCTGATCAAAATCGAGCCAGCTGCCACCGGCCAGACGCGGAACCTGGCACCGAGGCATCGGGCCTCAGACATCATTGGACGGAATGTAGCACTGGGGCGAGCTCGAAGACGAAGGACTAGACAAAGACAACAGCGAGGAAGATCGACAACAGCGAGGAAGATCGACAACAGCGAGGAAGATCGACAACAACGAGGAAGATCGACAACAGCGAGGAAGATCGACAACAGCGAGGAAGATCGACAACAGCGAGGAAGATCGACAACAGCGAGGAAGATCGACAACAGCGAGGAAGATCGACAACAGCGAGGAAGATCGACAACAGCGAGGAAGATCGATAACAGCGAGGAAGATCGACAACAGCGAGGAAGATCGACAACAGCGAGGAAGATCGACAACAACGAGGAAGATCGACAACAGCGAGGAAGAGCCGAGATCGATAGAAGGATGGTCGAGTTGTAAAGTTAACGCGGGCATAAAACCCCGCGTCACAGACAGTCCGGAGACAGTCTTACGGTCGTCACTCACTCGGTCACTCCAGAAGAATAAATAAATGTCATAGCACCAGATCGCTTGAGTTTTATTCCGCGGTCCATCGCCTGTCTCTTACAAGCAAACAGCTCCACATTCACTATCAAGCCACTTGGCCACGCCTGCAAACTACAGCTTCCTCCAAAACGCTGCTCCTTTCTGGAAGACCTCAAAATGACGACAACAAATATTCCTCGCCTCAGGTTACAATCCCCTACACCGACAGCTCAAAATTCACTCCATCCCCCAGCCAGAGAATCCCTTCCGACGACAGTCGCGCATATGTACACACAGCCCACAGCAGGGTTAAGTGCCCAAAGCCACCAAGCGACGACGCACGTGAGCCGCATTCATGACGAGACCATGATAGAGTAACTTTCAAAGGCAGTTTCCAATAAATTTGATATCCTTAACCATTTAACCCAAAATACTTTGCGAAAGTCTCGTAAATAATCTCGTATCGTGTGCATTAAATCACCACACCAGCGCGCCCGGGAAAGGTCTCTCCCCAACTAATTACAAACAAAATTGAGGTTTCCCGTTGCCCCCCACTCCTGGTTCGCAAAGCGAAACACATGTACGGGCGGCGCGGCGCGCCTGACTTACACTGATCTAATTAAGTCGAGTCGCAGCCGCCGAGCCGGCCCAATTCAAATTCAAATTCAAATTCAAATAATTTCTGTAATAATTCGAGAAATATTCCAACACGCGTTAAGGACCCAATTTGATTTAAGATACTCGACGTACCCGTCGTCGTCGTCGGTCTCGTCGTGCACAACATCCGCTTTCAATTTCTCCACCGAGGAGCGCGACAAGGTCCTGGGCTTGGGAAATTCACAAAATTTAAATGACTTGCCCTTGCCGTGGCACTTCGGTGTGAACTCCGAGGGCGGCGGAGGGGGAACACCAGCCAACAGGACCAGATGTACCAGATGACTACGTGCGTCTTCCTCGTCGTCGTCGTCATCAGACTGCTGCCGACACTGGTAAGTGATTCGATGTACTTTGGTACAACTCCGACACTCAGTGGAACACACCACCGCCGTCGGAGGAGGGGCGGGGAAAATTACATATTTATTTCCAAGTCAAAACAGTGACATGTTTTTAATTAAGAGGCGTGATAAATGGCAGCACTAAATTTCAAAATGAAAATGGTATCCTTTGGAGCGCGTCACATCAGTCAAGGGCAGAGCAGCGAGAGGCAGCACACCACACACACACAAGATGAACCTATTTTCTTTGCCTCTTCTTCGTCGTCGTCGTAGACGTAGTCTTTGTTCTTCTTGACGCTGTCGCCGCCCCCCACCCGATCCCGCACGCCCACTTCCCATTCATCAGGTTCTCTAATGATGGGATGTGTTGGTTGGGTGGCGGTTCGGCTACTGTGCCCGCATCGGGAAGCCTCCCCCAATTTCAAAAGGAAATTAATGTGAAACATTTGACGCAGGAATATGGTCTCCTCCGTCGGCAGGACGCGACGCAAGATGCTCAGCTGAACGTCAGTGTTTAATTGCATGTGCATCCCGGTCTAGACACCTGTTTAATGAGTGCGTCGCATCTGAGTGCGTGCGGAGGGAACACAGGGCGGATACCCTCTTTTGTTGGATGAGATACGAGTCGAAGATATTTATTGCCCCAGCGAATGCCGTATGTCAAGAGCGCATCCGACACAACCGGCGAGCATCCATTTCCAATCCCGATTGATTAAATTAAATTTTTCTCTTTCTCCTCAAGCAGCAAGCCAACAGACAAAAAAAGGGGGAGGCCTTGGGTGCATAATTTATAACCTCATTAGTGATTAAAAGTGACACAGAGAGACACTTAAGCGGACGCACATCACCTTCGGATGCGCTGTTGCTGCACAGCTCACAGTCGTGCTGAGACGATGGCCTGGTGGCCCCGCTGCGCTGAGGAGCTGCGAGGAGCAAGAGAGACGAACGAGGTTTCGATATTTCTCTCCACATCAGCGGATAGAGAGATGGATGTCGAGTAATGCGATACACACCAGAGGAGAGATCCATCGCTGAAAGTAGAGGATTACAAGCAGCAGCGCATGATGGAGCAGCGGTGGCGGCCTTAGATGCTGTCAATACGCCGCCCGCCCCTCCACATGGGGGGATAAGTCAGTCCCGGCTTAAGTGTAATTGAATATTTTATGGAGCTCTGTGCTTAAGCCTGTTTGTTCAGCTTATGTTGTGATTTCAAGTGCGTCGTATCTTATGAATAATTTCGTAGGCAGGTCCCCCTGCCTCTTCGCCCCCGCGCCGGCATCCGAGAGATGATATTTAGTTACAATTTTATTAGATGCGATGGTGGGTGGAGCGGGGGGCACGACAAAATGACGAGACAATCAGAATGTCGTTACGTGTTCACTTGTGACTTATCTTTATGACATGTCGAGCTGGGTACAGATGTCTGAGAGTGGAACGTGCACTCAGATGGGTTATTCCTGAGAAATGATTACTCTCCCAGTGGGTGGTGGTGGTTGGGGGGGAATTCTTATTGCTTTGAGGACACTCAATGTCACTTGATGGTCTTGTGCTTGTGCACGGCTTCGAGAACAGATTGACTTCTTCATCAGACGGTGGGTTTTAAGCGGCGGCGGAGGGTCAGTGCTTTTCAGTCATGTGGCGCTGTAAGGAATACTTGTACTTGAGTAATGACACCCTGGTGATGGTGCTTAGCAGACGAACTATTCGCGTAGCTTCACGTTGCGTGCTCAATGGTAGACTAAACGATTGAATGATGGATTGAGGCTGAGGACATGGAGTGAGTGAGAGGGTGACTGTACAAGGAGCGACTGGAAGGTTGAACAAGGGGTTAAGCCTGCGTATCGATGAGTGAGTGGCCGACTTAATGAAGAGTTGGGCGATGTAGGGCCTAGGCCTGCTGCTAAGCGTATGAAAACTAAGCCGCCTAGGCTTTTAGAGCGACCGACCGCTGATTAGATACGAATGCGCGATAAGCGTCCGATTGATTGAATCATCATCTGAAAGTCTGAACGGCAGTTTAAGCGCTGGATTCCTCACGTCATCAACCACAAAGTAACTCTTGGGCGATAAGAGGTTTAGACAGACAACGTCAAAATTAAGCATATTTTGCGAGTTATTACTAAGGCTTCGTAGTGCACGGCGAGTGACAAGAAAAAAAAATAACGAAGAGCAATGCTAAGAAATAAAAAACAATGAACAACGTTGATAGATGATAGAACGATGTCGTTGCATACAAAGCTGAGTGGTTGAGTGACTTGTGTCTGAGTCATTAAAGGACTACTCAAAGTGTGCCTCAATGTCGAGCGGCTGAACAAACCTGGGACAAGACGTCATTGAAAGACGGGAACTGGCTAAACGATTGAGCGACGTAGACAAAATATTATATATTTGAATTAGCTTTTCTTTGACCACTCATTTTCGAACGATGTTGATCGCGGGCTAAGTGAAGTGTAAGCCGTGCGTCGTTCTGCGAGTTTTGTTTTGATTCTTTAATTCATGGTTGAGCAATTTTTTTCAAGGCATATCAGATGACTGTAACCAATTATCGCTCCGACTATCATCCATAGAAGCCGGTTGCTGTATAGAAGTCTTCGCTCCGTCTGTCAAAATACGCAGAGGATCATCCAACGTTTGCCTATCAGACATCCAGTCCGATCTGGAGGGAGTGCTGATCGAGAATTTGTATTGTATTGTATTGCTTGTCGCTCAGTTGCTTACTGCGTGACCTCTCTTCAACAACTTCATTGAAAGGACCCTCCTAGAGGCACCTTCAAGGCAATAGTTCATGTATATGGAGGATCCCTTCATAAGTCGATTCCTCCACTCTTCTACAATGTTTCTGGGTCAGGCGTGGGACTCTATCATCCCAATTGTTGTCTGTGGGAACGTCGTGATCTCCTGACGGGCGTGCTGGGTCTTATATGCTTCCTAGGATGCGAAAGTAATACCGTGCTTAAGATGTCTATTTGGAAGACCGAGCAGTCGGCAGTTACCGCAGTTATCTATCTACTCTGGTTTCATGGTCCGATCCTTGACAACCTTTGTTTGGCTTGTGTTTGTAAGTAAGTTGTATGTTAGTTTGTTTGTTTTCGCTGCTTCCTTTGGTTTTGTTTCTTTGTTCAGTTTCACTCGCCTATTCGTTTTCGTTGTACACGCCCGAATATTTTATTATTGTTCATGTGGTCCCACAAGTAAGCCGGTATGTAGCATGGACACAAACATGCGGTATCGGCGTTAACCCACAAAAAACGGATATTGTTCTCTTCACCAGAAGATACAAAATCCCTCAGCTGTGTGACACTATATTGTCGGGGCTCACGAAAGTGCTGGGTCTCACCATTGGTAGCAAGCTATACTGGAAGGTCAACATCCAGGATAGAGTCAAGGAATTCTCTTCTGCCCTTTTTAGCTGCAAAAAAGCCATTGGATGCAAATGGGGCTTACAACCACGCATCGCTGACTGGATTTTCATCTCGGTTGTCAGACCGACACTTCTGTATGGAGTTACAATTTGGTGGACAGCACTTAACAAAGCTATCAACTGCAAGGCACTCAATCGCAACGGCGGAGCTCTGAGAAGTACTCCGTCAGACGCACTGAATATTCTCCTCCATCTTCCACCACTGGAAATATTCGGAAAACAAAAAGCAGCCAGCACAGCCTTGAGACTTAAAGTACTCCGACTGTGGTCCGAACTCAACATCGGCCTCTCAACCATTCTCAAGGGATTCCTAGCGACACTGACCGCCTAATACCCCAGGCTGTCTTCGAGAAGAAATTCTCGATCATCATTCCCTCCAGATCGGACTGGATGTCTGATAGGCAAACGTTGGATGATCCTGTGCGTATTTTCATAGACGGAGCGAAAACAAGCGAAGGGGTGGGTCTATTCCCAAGATCTCTGATCACTGTAGCGTATTTCAGGTAGACACCATAGCGATTAAAGAGGCGTTGTCCTGGCTCAAAAACAACGTGATATCACCACCTGTTCGGACAGTCAGGCCGCTATAAAAATCGCTGGACAATGTCACCCCAACCTCGACGTCGTAGGTTCGATTCCTGCTCTGAGCGACGAAAATAATTTTCACGGCCCCACATCTTTCGAGTCACTGACAATGCTCAAAGAGTATTTCCTGTCTAGAAAAAGCTTCTCAAACTTGGCCGTTCGGAGTCGGCATAAAACTGTAGGTCACCTCCACTCGTCGAGAATAATTGCACGCACAACACGAGTTGCTGAGAAAGATAGGCCCTGGCCCCCTACGGGCTGTAGCGCAACCCATATTATATTATTATATATATTAAGGAGATGGCTGACCATTTTAACAATCACTTCATGTGGTTGTCGGGACACTGTGACATACCAGGAAACTGGACAGTCGATGAACTCGCCAGGTGTGGTACATCCTCATCCCTATAAATAGCAGGGGTACCACCTTCCATGCCGATCGCCACAGCCTACTCGCTACTCTTCTAAAGATTCACACAGTCAAAACCACCACAAATGGCTAGAAGGCACCACCAGCCTTAAAACGAAGGAAATCTGGCCATCGCTTAGCATAAAACGGTCACTCAGTCTACTCAGTCTCAGCAAGCACTCATTTAGGACTGTCTTAGGAGTCATAACCGGACACTGTGCAATTGGCACTCATGCTCGCAGGATGGGGAGCCCTATATAATGATTTCTGCAGAATCTGCATGGATGAAGAGGAATAAGCAAACACACATCTCCTACACCTAGGGGCTTACTACTTCAGCTAAACAGCGCCAGCATAGGCCAGCTTAATCGCTTCACTACAAGCACCAAGTCGTTCCGGTGTTAGGAGAAGTCAATCCATGTGGTACCACAATAGGCCTATTCTAGCCTAAGTATGACTGCCCTTAGCAGTCTGCTACTACAACCTAACCTAACCTAATCCTTATTATTCCTCTTTGGGTGTAGCTATGATTTCCAAAAATTTCCACGTAAGTGCTTTTCAAACAGGACTTGTACTCGAAGATGTCAAAATGCTGCTGGGTACGTCGATTAATCATAGGGCTTCGTCTTAAATGATGCTTAGTTGGGATGGATCGAACGACGACCGACGAAGGCACTAAAGCGACCTCTGCCCCTCAATTTGGTTATTCGTTGGAGTTTGCCAGTCAGTTGTTCATTGCTCAGTTCATCGTCGCGCAAGCATTCGATTGCTTGTCGCTCAATAACTCAGTCGCTCACCACTTAAAGGTCCCCAACCTAGGACGTCCAAAAATTTAGAATTTAAATACTCAAAGGAACGCCAGACACTGCTTTAAGAACCACGATGGCTAGGAATACAACTTGACCAGCTGCGTACATTACCCTCATTCCTTGCAATCGATTGCAACACAACGCATTTGCCAAAGTTCGCCTGCTTTCCCATGGAAATTATTGCGCTCCATTTGCGAGCACCCCCTCCCTTCTCCCATCGATCCTTTTTGCACTTTGCAACCATTCCACGCTTGTCTTAATGAACAATCGACCTCGCTAATAAACTCAAAAGACTTATCACGCCGCACTTCGAGCCGCCGCCGCAGAACGTATGTCTCCGCATGTCCCGTCGGCAAAATATGCAAATGCAACCGACCGGCCGCAGGCCTACACCTATCCCACTGCACACCAACGCGACACAACTCCCAAGGCATCGACGACGACGACGACGACGACAATTCCCCCGATACGCGCACATTTTCCATTAACCAATCTCCCACTTAACAATTATAATGCACTCCCAATCAGCCCGGCTAATTGCATGATTTAATTTTCTCTTAAGGAAAATATTACATCACGCGTGATTGCGAGAGTCGACCGAGGAGAGGACGACTGCGGGCTGACTGCAACCAGCGGCGACGCCCGGCGCGCATTTTAATTTATTCCCGCGGCGTTTCTCCTGCGCTCGGATTAAGAACTTTCGTGCACGTAGCGTGCGGAAACAGGAGGAGGTGTTGCCATTAGCCCCACCGGTGGGGGCACCGGGTCGCCGGTAACTATGTAAACTATTTACAAGGCCCGATATCTCCCCGTCCGTGGAGGCAAACGCACCGACCGGCATGTGGGCTTGCCGGCCCAAGACGACGGTCAATTTTTCAGGAATGCTGTCGCGACAACGAACAAACCCACCCACCTCGTCCCGAACGTGCACGCCAACCACAGCAGAAAGACCTTTGTGCGACTTACGTAGGATTTCACTTCGATTCCGCGGAGCGACTTATGTCTGCACGGAGACCCAGCCCAGCCCAGAGGCGAAGCAAAGCAAACCAAACCCAAGGCGCCTTCAACAAATGACCGCGCAATGATAGAGGCCGGCGAACGATACTGCGTCTGGCCCATAACCCTCCCCATTAAATGGAAATTAATGAAACTCACCTTCCCAGGGACATCCGACCACCTCGGCCCGCATGCAGACCGTCCGGTCGTACAGGCTGTACGGATAGATGCGGACCTTCGATGCGAAAACGATCGGCTGCAGGAGATTCTCCACCTCGCTGTAGGTGTTGATGTTGCCGGGCAGAACCTGAAATCGAGAGTGGACGGTGTGTGTTCAGAGACTGCTTTTTTTGGAATTATTTCCTCTCTCAAGGATACGCGCGAGCTCTTTACATTTCATTTTTTTTTTTCGGTATATCACCCCTGAATGTGCAGTAAACGGAAATTGCCGCCATAAATCAGGACGGATTTAGCAAAGCCACCACACACACGCAGAGGGGGGGGATTGTGTGTCACTCACCTCCTTTCCTTGAATGTTTTTCCAGCGAATCCATTTGGTCATGCCGGGACGCCAGTACTCGAGCACATACGCCTCGGTATACTCCTGCCCTTGACCCTTGCCAAAGCGGCCCTGTGTGCGAACGGCCGTGATGACGTGAACCTTTAACAGATCGATTTGCAGATACTCCTTTAGGCCACGCGATACCATATGCTTGGGGCACCATGCTCCGCCATTGTTATCGACTTTTAACCTGAAAATGAAAAAAAGAACAAAAACAGATGAGTTTGAAGCAAAAACACGAGAGAGAGAGAGAAGGCGGAGGACCCGCCCGACTCGGGCGAAGTAATTAAAAGTTGTGCGCTTCGGTGGACCGCTGTCGGTTCGTTAAAACGCAAAATCAAAATAATTATAAGTATATCCGCGTTTTATGAACGCAATAAACTGACTGGCGGACAACTGGATAAGCGAAGGACATTCGAGTTCCAATTTGTGACTGTCGGCTACCGCGAGTGCAGACACAGTGGGGTGGTCGTGGGGGATTTGTGACTTGTTCGTTTGAGCGGAACGGTGGTTGGCGAGCGTCTGGATCTACTTAATCACTTTCAGGTGGCTCATCGATCAGGACGCGTTTCGGGAGGTGGAGGTGGAATCTGGTGAGTCTTTTGATTTGGATTTACAGAGTTCATAGAGGGGGAAGCATTACCCACAGTCTGTGATGGACTTGGACTTCAGCAATAAGCATGTTTGGTGAGGTGCCTCGAATTGTGAACACCATCCTGTCTCCTCGTGCGTGCCATAAATTTCGTGGATGTCCTCTCTCGAAGAAGATCGAAGACCACTCGCAGTATTTGCCAACCAGGCGATGCAAACACCAACGCCCTCATTCTAGTCTATTTTGTTGAATAAATGACGCAATGAATCCTGATCAGTGGATTAGGTACTGTCTACACCGATTTGAGACTAATGGCAACACCGTCTCCTGATTCCACATGCTACGTGATCGAAGGCCGTCTGCGGTCGGCTCTCAACGCACTTGGTAGGGGCAGTGAACTCGTGACAAATACACGAATGTAACAATTTAGCCCATTTATCACTTTTTAGAATATTCAACATTCTCAGCCAACAAATTGAAGCGTGTCAGAGGTGGACTCAATTCGGCTTCATTCCTAATTTCCTCTTTGATTGGCGCTACATTCTTAGGTGGCTCGGGCCCCAACCAATGGGCCACTTTGTATCATGGCATCATGTTCTTTTCCAGAACACAGTGGCAGCTGCAACAATTTCACGGTCACTTACTCATGATCGAGATGGATGATGGAGATCAAACGGTGATCAGAGATGGATGGGTCTTTTTTAAAAATCAATGAGTGGCGTTAGCAACAACTGGCGACGGTGGAACAATTTCTTCTTGTGCGTGAATAATAGAAGAGAGCAGAGGAGAATTTATATCGAAGATGGAAGATTCATGCTCAGTTGTGCGATGCGCAAAGATGGCTGACATCAATGCTGCGGTGTTAGCTGGGGTTGTCTAAAAGATCAGAGATGGTGCACGATAGTAACCGCCTTCTGCTCATCTCTGCAGCTTCTACAGAAGCCGGTGATCGGCCTGATCGGGCTGATCTTAATGAGCCTAGCAGCACTGTAATGAGCGACTCCGCCAATAAGTGACTATGTGGATTCTTACAGTCAATTTGGCAATGGAACAAAGGCCAAGGCAGGAGAGTTGATGACGAGAAAGACACATTAAACACCGGACTGAACTGCTACATCGACTCAGGTCATAAGAGACTGGAACCTATCTGCCTAAGCCTTCTAGGATCCGTTGTTTACTTTTGAACAAACTCTTCGACTAGGAGCACATGGATGGGAATTTCGATGATTGGACGATGTCATATGAATGCCGCAATTATAGATGTTCGCCAATTTGCCATGTCTTTGTGCTTGGAAGCCGATTGAGGAATAAAACCCTCTGTAAAGAACCCAGACATCCATATCTGATCATTGACATTGATAGTATCAGTCCCAGCATGGTCACATAACTAAAATGGACGAGGAGATTCTTGGTCGTGGGAGACAGATCGACGAATTGCACCGGCGGTGACGGCGCTAGGTAATGACAAGCGAATGGAAACAAATCATGCGGCATTTAATGTGTTCGACTCCAACGCTATTAGACAACGCAGTAAAAGAAGACCCCGACTTCGGTGTTGAGCTAGATGGATATGCATGTTGCTGAGGCACAGGTTCACCTAGACCGTAGCGCCAGCCAAAGAAGAAGAATATTTGAACATACCTTCCTCCACTACTACAGTCTAAGTGGGCTAGCACTCAGGACGCTAATAGGCGCCGCCATGTACCATACCAATATTTCTGCACAATGTGCATCGATGATGAGCAGGCGGACACCACTGCTCGTGCAGTGTTCCGATTGTTCGTAGAAACTCGCGTCTAGAGGTTCACTTTTCAATAGATTGTGCAAATTTAACGACGTCCGCATAAGCCGGCTACACCTCGGCGAGTGGCTCACGACATATAGAACATGTATAAGAAGGTATCACAAAAGACCTAAACTAACTCGGATGTGACTGCTACCTGCAGCAAGACACCTAGACTCCGCATCTTCTTTGTGTGGCGCTACAGTCCGGGGTGGACCTGGGCCTCAATCAACATGCCTGTCCAGACAGCACGATCTTTCGCCAGCTGCCTCCAGCCGCGCACACCAAGTTGGTTGAGGTCCTTTTCCACTTGTGGCCGCCATTTCGTGCGAGAACGTCCTCTGTGGCGCTGTCCCAATGGCTCGGTGACGAAGATTCTTCGTGCCGGGGCTGTGGTGTCCATACGCTCTACATGACCTAGCCACCGTCGGTGTTGGCTCCGTAGACGCCTAACTAGGCTCATGTCGCTGTACAGCCCGTACAGTTCGTGATTGAATCTTCTCCTCCAGAGCCCGTCAACACAAACAGGACCAAAGATCGTGCGTAAAACTTTTTTCTCAAAGAGACCAAGGACTTCTTCATCCGCTTTCGAGATTGTCCATGCCTCCGCGCCGTATAGCAGGACTGGGATGATCAGGGTCTTATATAGAGTCAACTCGGTTCTTTGGGAGAGGGCTCTATTACTCAATTGCCTCTTGAGCCCGAAGAAACAGCGGTTGGCCAGAGTTATCCTACGCTTGATCTCGGTACTGATGTTATTTGTACAATTTACTCCGGAGCCGAGGTAAGTGAAGTCCTTGACTACCTCGAAGTTATAGCTGCCCATTGTGATGCTCTGTCCAAGACGTCGATGTTGTGTGTCCTTTTTTGAGGACAGCATATACTTCGTTTTGCCCTCATTCACCGCCAGGCCCATTTTAGCCGCTTCCGTCTCAGTGTTAGCAAAAGCCTCACTGACGGCTCGCTGAGTTCTGCCAATCACGTCAATGTCATCGGCGTATGCTAACAATTGCACGGACTTCTGGAAGATCGTGCCTCTAGTGGTGGCGTGTGAGTTTCGCACGATCTTCTCCAGGACGATGTTAAAGAAATCACATGACAGCGCGTCGCCTTGTCTAAAACCTTTTTTGACATTGAAGGTCTCGGTGAGTTCGTTACCGACCTTGATGGAGCAGCGAGAGTTCTCCATCATCATCCTGCACAGCCTGATGAGTTTGGCAGGAATTTCAAAACTAGACATGGCGTTGTATAGCTCGTCTCTATGCACGCTGTCATATGCGACCTTGAAATCGACGAACAGATGGTGAGTGTCGATTTGCATTTCTTGGGTCTTTTCCAGGATCTGCCGTAGTGTGAAGATTTGGTCTGTTGTGGACCTTCCTGGCCTGAAGCCACACTGATATGGACCTATCAGATTATTATTGAACGGCTTCAGGCGGGTACACAAAACGGCAGAGAAGATCTTATACGCGATGTTAAGAAGACTGATCCCTCGATAGTTGGCGCAGTTGAAGGGGTCTCCTTTCTTGTGGATTGTGGAACCTAGACGCATAAATACATAAAATGAAAAGGGGTATTCTGCTTGACTTCGGCTTATTCACAGGCCCTTCACGATCATCGAATGATTACGTTATGGCGGACTAGGCCAAAACTACACTGCCATCTAAAGAGGAACAACTTGTTACAGTTTAATAATTGAAGCTTCATCTGTTCATTATTTGGCACCTTCTTCTTCTTCTTTGATTGGCGCTACAGTCCGGGGTGGACCTGGGCCTCAACCAACATGCCTCTCCAGCCAGCACGATCTTTCGCCAGCTGCCTCCAGTTGCGCACACCAAGTTGGTTGAGGTCCTTTTCCACTTGTGTGCGCCATCTAGTGCGAGGACGTCCTCTGTTCCGCTGTCCCAATGGCTCGGTGTCGAAGACTCTTCTTGGCACCATTGCGGAGAAAAATCGTGTGTTCCTATGGGACAGCACGATCAATGTTGAAGATCGCTTGTTGTTAGACGTCGGCCTTGCACCAATACCCAGACCAAGTCGTTAACTACCAGCTCTATGCACTGTCAGGGATTATCCCAACAAAGACCAATTTTTCGTAAGACTATCTGCTCGGCGCTCACCATATTCATTGCTGATATCTCGCTGGGGCTTTGCCTGTATGATCAGGTAGACAAACCCTCAGATTGACTAGTTCTAGTACTGATCTCCAGACGGGTGTCAGAAAAAATTGCGATCGATTTGCAGTTTACACGTTGTGGTCTCTTTACACGAGTGCTGCCTTGTGTTCTCCAACAATGTCACAGTCGCCCCTTAGTGCCAGGAAATTTTCGAAGTGGGCACAGAAGAGCTCTGAGTCTGTACCTGCGCTCATTTTCCAGACACCATTGTAGGGGAAGATACCCTTTCTACTTGTACCATTTGTTCTTGCCATAGGTTCTGTACTTGTTCGGACAACCACTAAACCTCCCGAACAAAGTCAAGTCAGTGATGACTACACACATTCCAATGGCTTAAAAGTGACTTCAGCAAGAAATGAATTGCCTGACCATGGAATCAGGGAAGCCTCTTGTGGGCCACACAAATCACAGGCCAACTACAGACGCTTCACTTCGAATGCCTTTTTAAGTAAAGCTGCAGCGCTTCTCGATCCCCGAGCGCCATAAACGTTCCCATGTGATCGTTGGATCGTTAACGAGAGCCGCTTTCATGGTGATAAGATTGGAAATTAGATTTTATGTCATTGCCACTGCCAGGGTACCACCAGACGAACTGACAGATTCCCTGACAGAATCGTTTTGCCAAGCCTCGTTAGCTTGACACATCCCGGCAATCATGTAGGAAATTAAGCATCCAAATGACCCGCAACCCCTCGGCGCACCACGCCCAATGGGAGTGATTTAACGATGCAACTTCTCTTCGTAGTCAGCCGCCGACACATGCCGGAAGGCTTGACTCAAATCCAACTTCCCGTCCTCACAAATCGAACGTAAATTTCTGTAATTAAAGCCGTAATCTTTACTGCCAAACCATAAACCACAGACCGTCGACAAGAGGCCGACACCGAGAGAGAGAGAGTGACTGATCTTTCCGAAGGGCCAACCCGCACTTATTTATTGATTCCGTCGCACAGATGTCACTTGCTGATCAAATGAGACCTCAAGTCTTTGCCTTTTTTTTCATTACGACGCGACGGTCCCACTGTCGAGGAGAGCTCAACCCTCCTCCCCGGGGCACTTGACACAGAGATGTACAGATAAATTCCTCCTTGCAGCAACCACCAGACGGTGGCTGCCAGAGGAGGAGGAGGAGGTGGCGTACGTATCTATGACGACTTTAGGATAAAGCCAACGTCATTAGCATTTTAAATGAGATTTTATGGGCGGACATTTAAACTGATGACCATGGTGACGGCAGCAGCCACTTGGAGAGACCTGCTGCTGCCTAGGCAACAAGTTACAAATCCCACTGCCGGCGGGGATGGCTGGAGATGATGTAGCGGCAAGCTTCAAAAAAAAAGGAGGAAAAAAATATTTAGATTGCGACAATTGCAAACGTTTAAAGTTACGACACAGTGCGGCTGGCCGGCTGGCTGGCAGAGGAATTCCATTAAGCTGCCGGGATGAGACTGCCGATGGATGGGACGTGCAAGGGAATGCCAGTGCGGACCATTGACAGGTCTTAATCGAATTGACCCACATTCGTTGAGGGAGTCGGGTGTGTGGTGGAGGACAGGTAGATGGGTGGTGTTTCGCACAAATTTATGTCCCGAGCTGTGTCATTAAAAGCCAATGAAGTAGCCGCTTACTGCTGCTACTGCTTCTGCTGCTGATGCATTCAGCACAACGAAGGCGCTACGTGCTGCGAGCGATAGCCGGACAACCGATTGCCCGAGCGCCCTGAACAATTCGTTATCACAGTGCTTCCATAAATAACACGATTAATGTGCATTCGACTGCGCCGTGGCAGCATATATGAGACACGAAGCACAACTAATTGCTGCGCGATATGTGCTCGAAATCGATTTAAGGACATTCTCACAAGCAGCCCGGACCCGATGCGGAGCCACTAAGCTAATTAGAAGATCAATTTTTCATGTTGGGTCATCGCTGGAGAAACATTAAGATAATCAAACGATAGATTATTTTTTGTTTCGACGTCGGAATGCGTCGCGGCAGAAAAGGGGTGATAAACAGAACAGAACAGAACAGACGGCCGCCTTTGTTGGGGGCCCTTTGTTTTCCCCAGCCACGGCCATTAACAATGAATGATGGTCTATTGAATAGTTTCGATTAGTTGGGGAATTCGATTCACTCACTTAGCGCACACTGGTGAACGGAGAGACGGTCGAGCGGAGGAGACTGAGGTTTTCGTTTCGACTTATCGCGCGAACACAATTTGATTTGATGGGGTTCATGGCTATCGTGTCAGGAGTGGAGATGTAATTCATGCCTTGTGCGGCCACATCAGAGAAACTGGGTCGACGACGAGCTGCCCGCAGACGGATGGTGGTGGGGCTTCTGGACCGGGCACTGGCTGGCGTCGAACGATGACCTGCAGAAAGCACCACTAATGCCGTTCGACTCGAACGATAGTTTGTCTACGATTTGTTGCAGTTTTGTTTATCGTTAATTCGTTTAAATTATGAGAGCGATGGGAGGCGGGCGCGACTGTTGGAACACCACTTGTTGTCTGCCATGAAATATGGAAGTGCCCCCTGGTCATGAGGAGGGGACTCCTCTCAATTCATGAAACTTTTAAACGAATCATACTTTGCATCAACTTCAACTAATCATATTCAAAAATTCCACGCAACGCAGCACCCACTCAGGGCACAAGGGAAAATGCAATTTTATCCATTCGCTGCGCTTACACTCTCCACCCACCCCCCGGATCAGGCATCCAGATGGGATATCTCTCACCAGCTCTCCGAAGTTTTGAACTGGATGCCCTCCCATCCCTCGAGTGTGTGTATGGAGAAGGGACCGACTCAAGACAGTTTCTTGCATATTTTGAAAAACAAATCAATAGACAAGACGAGGGGGTTGTTTACGCTTGCACTTATAAGCAAATTTGACGACAAATACGAATGTGTTTATATTTGCATTTCGATTCTGATTGGGTGTGCGAATGGAGGGGGCAAGGAAACGCTTCGGTCCTCTGGAGCAGAGGTGACGGTGGATTTGTGGAAAAATATTTACTTTTGAAGCTGATTTGGCTTCGGCAAGACCTTATTTACTTTGAATCTTCGCCCGCCCGCCCCGAAAATGCATTCAGAAGGGTGCATAGTTATGAGTTGCAGACTTGCCGACGAGTGGGTGAATTTAGATTTAGATTGTTTGTTTTATTAGGCTACGCTACTTCGTGGCGATGATGATGTGGACTGTGGTGGAGTATGGTTCGTGTTGATTGGCGGGGCGGGAGATTTGGAATTCAGATGTGATGGAAGAAAGCTGTTTGTGCGTGTTCTGAGGTGGCCGAGTGACAAAACTTATGTTCCAACTGTCAATCAGAACGGCGGAAGGCGACTAAAGGAAAAAAAACTAATTTTCACACGAATTAGGATTGGTATGCTTGCCTGTGCCCAGTCGATGGTCGAGGCATGGATTCTCGAACATTGTCGTTTGGAGTCTCCTTAAGGCTGCAGTTACCTCAAGGAAACTGGCTTAGAGAGCAACATAGGACAAATCTCTTCCACCATTGGACAACAGGAGCCTATAACTCTCAGCACAAGTCTGAATAGAACTGTGTGTGAGGGGAGCTCTTAAGAAATGGCTAAGTACGAGAGGCTGGAGAGGCATGTTGGTTGAGGCCCAGGTCCACCCCGAACTGCAGCGCCAATCAAAGAAGAAGAAGATGAAGAAGAAGTACGAAATGTACAATAGACATTAAGGTCACGGTACCCTCAAGAACACGGGTTCTCCTTACCAGTAATTGCTGGACACGCTAAACCCAGATCTCATTTGACTCATTTTACCTTTGCGTGTTGAATGACAAAGATCTCACCTTCAACCGCTTAACCGATGTAGTCGCGTGAAAGAACTTGAATAGGTGATCTCTTCAGATCCAGTAGTTCGGTGATGTGAAACAAGGCTTCTGAAGAACATGCATTTTTCAGCGGAATTTAAAACTGTCAAGAACTTGTGGTAAGTGCCACGACGCTGAACGGTGGATAGGCCGCAGTCGCGAGGATCCCCTCCGGTTCAGTAGAGCGATTTCTGCTCGAGACAGGGGGGGAGTCTGCCAAAGAACGGCAATTTTACTGGTGCTTACACCAAACCCAGTCCCCGCCGCCGCTGGATTTCTAAATGACGCGGTAGTTGACCATGGTGGCCAACTTACATAGTTTTTAAGGTTGCCGTAAAAAAAAAAAAAGATAAGTGCCACGCAAGAGAAGAGTTGGTCAACGCCATCATCACGCGATCATCATAGCTCAGAAGAATTTTAGACCGAACCTCTCACAACTTGGCTTGCATCTGTTGGTATCGCGATGACAATGTGACGATTAAAGAAAGTATGTATCATAAGATGAAAGTACGAACAGCATCAGTACCGAGGTATAACGTACCCATGCCAAGCGATGTTTATATAGGCTCAACAGGCGATTGTGTAAAAGAGCCGTCCCTCAAAGGACCATGTTGACTCTATAAAAGACCTTCGCCATTCCAATCCTGACACTGTACGGCGCGCAGGCAACCTCAAAAGAGGACGAAGTAGGCCTTGGTCTGTTGAGGGAAAAGCTTTGTGTGCGATCTTTTGCGTTGACAGCATCTAGAGGCACAGACGGAACCAGGAACTGAGCAACATTAAGCTAGCCAAGCGTCTACGGGTCCAATGGCTAAGTTGGCTGGACCATGGAAAGCGTATGGACTCAACTCCGACCCGAAGAGTCATTGAATCTAAGCCTGTGAGGCAACGCAACAGAGGACACATCTCAGATGGCGCATCAAAGTGGAGAAAGACCTCAACCAATTTGACGTGCGAGATTGAAGGCAGGTGATGCAAATGCTTGTTGCCTGAGGCTCAGGTCCACCGCGGACTGTAGCGCCATACAGAGAAGAGGATACATCAGGAATGACCTTCTCAGGCAACCCATACGTTTTCGATGCCTTTTATATAGCGCCGCGCAATGCCGCACGCCACCCGTCACGAATTTGCTAAAAGCGTTAAGTCAGTGCTTGTGACTTTGTTCATGTAGTCCGATTGCAGAGCATGTCCAGTCATAGGTTGGATATCCAAGTAGTAGATCACCCAAATAAGAGAACACACTTGTACAAAGGCATCAATGATTCGGACGCAGGGACTCATCAGTCGACCACCTGATTGACCCTTTTTTTTGTGGGAGGGTTTCGGAGCATGAAGCTACTTCCGCCAGTAGTCGCTTCTGTGATCAGAAGCTTCATCATCAGCTGTCACTTCGCCAGCGAAAAATATCTGCCACCTAATCCGTTCAAAGGCAGGACAAAGGATGTGGTCTGGCGTTTGTTCCATTGCTTGCCAAACACGCTTATGTGTTTGGCAGTTTGAAGGGGCCCATTAGTACCCCGGTAAGTCGTCTTCCATCGTTTCTGTTGGAACATACTGAGAATGCTGGGGATTTCCTACAAAAATAAGGAAGCATGCGCTTTTGCCTATTTTTTTGTGAGTCATGCCAGCAGCCTGACTGTCGATGGAAACCTAACCCAGAATGTCCCTTCCGGCCTTAAGAGTATCTCCTCTGACCCTTTTATCGCAAGTTCATCGCCCATCTCAATACCCTTGGTCTCGTGGTGTTCTGGGACCTAGACAAGTTTTAGACTGATGATCAAATTCAGGCTTGCATTCCTGAACTATAGGGGAAGTGATTGAAAGGCTGAGCAAGGCCTTAAAAACAGTCTGGTTGTCGGTCAGCCAGTTCCCCCTGTTATTCAAAATATAGTTCCTATCTAGCTATTAAGCTCGCATAACTTTGTGCTTGCAAAACCGCAAATGTCCCAAGACAAATGTAACAAGGCATGTAATCTGATGTTGTCGTCTTCAACGAAGGCACCAGCGCCAGATACTTTCTTGCCAACCGCCAAGATTCGACTATTCTCCTTTCCTGGCTCTGATTGAGAGAGTTCTGAGTCCAGGGAGGAAAATCTAGCAGTTAGGAAATGTCAGCTTGCTTCATTTTTCTACCCCGAAGACTTTTTTTCGCATAAATCGTTCGCAGTTCATCTAATTGCCACAGCAAGACCAACAGCCCACCTCTTGGAGGTGCAACACCCTCTCGGGCTTCCCTGAGAGATGGTTTCAGAATGCACGTTGCAGCTGCTGAAATCAATCCTCAGAAAGACTGTCGATTTGAGTAAACACCCGTGAGGTCTGTGAACAGATGGTGCGTTTCAGTTTGACACGATGCCCCGATTCTGTGAAAGGAATGGAACAACAAATGGTCGCACAAATGGATCTGGAGTAAGACGATTTGCTGAAAGTTGACTTAAACATTCAGAAGGCGATCGAGAGATGTGCTGTGGACGAAGTCATACACATTGGCTCGTCTGATGTGGTGACGAGGTCCATGATGTGGTCTTTAAAACACATAATGGCAGGGTGATAAGCGAAAACTAGCAACTGAATAGAAACCAACAGCGTAGAGTTCAACGACTTTATTTACTTCATGCTGATCCCGACTTGATCTATTACGCGACTGAAGCATAGTCGCTGCCACGGGCTTTTAAATGCTGCATCCGCAATGTTACAAGGGGTTATGGTTTTTTTAAGGCAGACCACGTCGTCTGGTTGAACACAATACAGGTGACTTCCAGAAAAGAAGATAGCATGACGCGAAGTCGTCTCACCTCCACAACGGTCTTTCGAGGACGTCTTTTCTGCTAGTGCAGTAGTTTGGCAGCGTCACAGAACAACGCCTCGACCATGTCACCAAGATTGACAATTATCTTGGCACCACATCGTGACACTGAAGTTCCCCTCCCTCAAACCAACTATTCACACATAACGCACAAATTGCCCTAATTTTCAGTAACAACCAACCAACAGCACACGACCGTCACCAATTTGCACCAAAGAACCAGTCCTTCTGAGTTTGCTGTCAACATTCCACGAAGAATTCTTCCCACGAGCTGCTGCCCCCAAACGCACACACTGCCTCCACTCTCCCATTCACCACCGCAGATTGATCGACAGCTGAAGTGTAACCACTTAGCGTCCACAATCTTTCGTCACCCGCTCGCGCTAGGATCTAAGCTGCGCGCAATGTTTATCCACTCGCTGGCCAAAAATCCCCCAGGACCCGAGATATTTACACAGCAGCCAGGCAAACCTGCAATTATCTTAATCAATTTTCAAATCGATTTCATTAAAGCACGCTGAACCCGGCGGCGTCAGCGGCCGCGGTAGCAACAGCAGCCGTCCCTCCCTGTTCACTCTTTAATGTGCCGGCCACGCTCGATTGTATCCAATCGCCCGTGGGGATTTGTAAGCGCTCCATTGAAGCAGCTGTTAACAGGCTTTTGCCAACAACAGCAACGACGACGACAAAAGCACCAGCAACAAAATACTGCGTCCTCTGGAGCGTCGCAATTAATTTTCCAGCTTTCCCCGGTCAGCCCTGGGGCTTGACATCATTAATCACGTTTGCATTTCATATTTTCCACTTTTCCATCGGACGGCACAAAAGGGGTGCTGCTTTCGGGTGGCCTTAGACAATTTGACGCGCCGGAGTGTGATGCGACGGCAGCGGCAGTGGCTAGAGAACCGCAGAAGCGTCGCTGTCAATTGCAGACGTCGTCGTTGACGGCGGTGGACACTCCATCCGATGTTGCTAATTGCGCCTTCGATTCAGCGGAATGGAAGGAAGTCGGCCGGCCGAAGATAAGGGAGCACACGTCCGTCGTGCTCGCATTGGCCAAGTGAACGAGTCAAAAACAAAAATAAATACGCTTTTATTCGTTAACACCGTTGTTCGACACGGGCGCCCAAACTATTACGGGAAATGAATTGTGGAACTGACACACTATCGCCATCCTGGGCTCTCCCACGGCTCCCCGGCTCTGGTTTGGGTCATGTTTTGTACGCTGCTCCACATTTTTGTTTATTACTTTTTTTATGAGTTCAACAAAACTTTTATGAGTTATATATGGAAAACGGGTGCATGCACAGCAGTGTGTGTCGGCGGCGGCGGCGTCGGCGGGGGTGGACGACACGAAACAGCAGAAAAGTTCTCAGTGGCAGCGGATGAATTGTGAATTTTCGTGTCAAGCGGGACGTATCGAATTGGTTCTTGTATTTTATCAGAGGCCTGGAAAATGTGAGCATGTTTTTTTTTTTGTTTTTTGGTTTTATTCGAAATGAATATTACTGTTGTTGGCGTTTTGAATAAATTCACAGGGACACAGACAGAGAGAGAGGAACCGATCCGAACTGAGCCCGAGACGCATCTGGTGCGCGCGGAGGAGCGCTGCTGGAAGAGGAATCGATTTAGGGATTTTCAGCGTACGAATGTGTTATTTTTTTCGTTTTAATGGACTTCATGTCGAATTTATGTGACGAAGAGGTCGAGTATTTTTTGTGTGTTCGGAGGGGCCAGCACAAAAAAATGGAAAATAAAACCGATTATGGTGTTTTTTTGTGTCTTTCTGTTTTTTGCTGGTTAGTAAGGGTTGTCGTGTTGCGGTGGCTTGTGTTGTTCGTTATTTTTGTTTTCAATTTTCGGGGGCAGTTATTGGGAAGCCCACAGAGCTCCACATCAATTTATGTGGTTTCACAGACAAAGTTGTTCAATCAGTCAGCTGGAAGAGCGACTTCTTTGCAAAGGATGGAGGTTTTTTGGTCTTTTTATGGTACGAGGGAGTTTTAATTACATGGCTTAGATGTCGTAAAAGACGATGTAAATATCAATGAGGGGGTATGTTCAAGGCGGTTGTTGAAAATGTTCGGCAGTTTCTTAAAGGTTTTTTATGTAAAGAGGGATTTTTAAACAGTCTCGTTCTTCATTGTCTAACAAGAAGGCAGGAAAATTGGAAAGTGAGACAACATGTGTGTGGGAGGTGATAAAAGGATGCTTGCTACATGTCTTTCGATCAGTATTTCTAGTGAATTTTGATCAACAATTCGGTCGATACCGTGTGTCAACTTTTTCCTTAGCTTTTCGCTCGTGTTGGCAGACGTCGCGCTCGTTGCACGTGCAATGTTGTCCCTCAAGACCGCCACTGATGCAGTCTTAGCGGAATAGACCAGTGATTTGATGGTGTTTTCATGGCAAAAGTCTAAGGCGTCAAATAGCATCACGGAACTCATTTCTCACTTTGTCCATCGATTCACTTGCTGTCTACATTGCCGTCTTACTGAAACCACATGATAGTTGAACTACAGGGAACACCACCATTGGAGGAGACTCCAAAAGACACAGTTTGAGGTGATTTTTTCCTAATAGCTATGCTCTTTGAGATTGTAAGAGACTCAGAGGAAGTGGACGTCAAAGCACCAACCAACAATAGCCCGAGTCATACAAAAGGGTGATTTTTTAAAAGCTATAGGAAAGTTTTTCAAAAAAACACATAAAATTCAGAAAAATGAATCTTTCTTTAAATCGATAATACGGTCCATATAATTTAATGTTTGAAGACTATTTCATGCAAATGTTGACCTTGACTACGCCTCAAATGGTCCATCCGCTTAGTCCAATTTTGGCATACTCTTTCCAACATTTCCGCCGGTATCTCACGAATCAATGCTTCAAGGATGTCTTCCCGTCAATTGAAGCGGGCTTGTCTGTATAGACATGAGCTTTAAAATAGCCCCACAAATCGCACGGTAAATAGCACGATCTAGGCGGCCAATTGAGGGTCCCGAACGTGAAATAAAACATTCACCGAACTCGCCTCTCAATAAGTCCATTGTTGCGCGTGCTGTGTGGCATGTGGCACCGTCTTGTTGAAACCACATGTCATGCAATTCAAGCTCTTCCATTTTGGGCAGACAACAAGTTGGATATCATCTCACGGTAGCGCTCACCATTCACAGTTACGTTACGATTCGCATCATCTTTGAAGAAGTACGGTCCAATGATGCCACCAGCTCATAAACCGCACCAAACTGTGACTTTTTCTGGATACATTGGTAGTTCTTGCAATGCTTCAAAATCGACAATTCTGCTTTTTTACGTACCCATTGAGCCAAAAATGAGCTGACCATAATATGGAAGAAGCGCGCGATGAACTTTTTTCAGAACACGCATTTTGATAATAAAATTCAATAATTTGCAAGCGTTGTTCGTTTGTAAGACGATTCATAAATCATTCCTAAATTATAGACCAAACTGAAGATGTTTGACAGTGAAACAAAAGACGAAACGTGAGTCAGCTGTTTAAACCAGTGTTGCCAAAAAGATAATGGCTAAACAATCACCCTTTACAATTCTACCGCATTGTTTATTGTATGACAGTATCAAGAAACCGCGACGAACCCAACAGCATCTCAGACACTTCTCTCATCAGCCGAAGCCAGACCAGAGAGTTTTGCAGTTAAGTTGAGTCAACATGAGTACAACTCACGCCACTACGACTAGATGGCGCTGTTGAGTTCCTGCTCTTGGTTATAAGAGGCCCAGGTTCGAATCCTAGTGAAAGCAAATCTACGCCAGTCACCATTTGCTGTTGGGATCAACTGCTCTGGGTATCACAATGGCCCATCAATGATCTAAGTGTGCTAAACGTACTTTTCCTTTCACCTTCTCTGCTCCTGTAGTGCTCTGGCTAGTCGTAGGTTCCTACACCTTGAGGGCTACTACTTCAGCGGCCTCAATGAGCTAAACAGCGCCAGCATAGGCCAGGTAAATCGCTTCACTAGAAGCGCCAACAGTTCCCAGTGTTAGGAGAAGTCAATCTGCGTGGTATCACAATGGGTCTACTCTGGCCTACGTGTGATTACCCTTAGCGGTCAGCCACTACAACCTGCCTTAACCCAACCTAAGTCACTGCGTCGAAAAGCACGCTCGCTGGAGTTTCTTCTGTTTTTTTTTCCACTCAGGATCTGACTGAATTGTGAAGCTTGACATACTGGCGAGAGGCGCAGGCAATCGGAATACGTTTTGAATTCAGTACTAAGAAAATGTTCTTCAAAATAAAAGTCAGAATCTAACGATTTCTCCAGTCTCTTCAATGAGGAGCGGGGCTATTTTAACATTCACTGAAGTCAAGAAGCCATCCACTCTGTGGTGGAAAAAATGATGCAACTTATGAAGAAGAAGAAGCAGATGAAATGTTGTGCTCGGCGGTTGACGATGACAGGGTGTGAACTTTGGTACCCGCTTTTGGACCTCACACATCAACCAGACAGAATTTGGTGCGAAAGATGTTGGGTTGGCACTGATCAGCTGAATTGGACATGGCTAGGGCGAGTATTGTACTATTGAACGCAGCATAAATTTGTGGTGATGCGAGCATTAAAGCATGAGGACCATAGACAATGTCGTCAAGTTTCTAAGGAGGATGAGAAAATGTTGGTCGGAGTTGCCGATGTTGAGTTCGGACCACAGTCGGAGTGTTTTGAGTCTCAAGAGTGTGCTGACTGCTGTTTGCTTTCTGAATATTTCCAGTGGTGGAAGGTGGAGGAGAATTATTTTAGTGCGTCTGACGGAGTAGTTCTCAGTGCTCCGCTGAAGCACAAGTAGGCCAGTCTTCTAATTCTACTCGATTGAGTGCCTTGCAGTTGAGTCTCCCATCTGAGTGCGTATTACCCTCCTGTGGAGTAGCTGATGAATGAAAGCCACTAGAGGCTTTCCGATCCCGAGGTTGTAAGCGCAAGTGAAATTGCTTTCGATTTGGTATTGTTGAACGCACCTTCGATGTCGAGAAATGTCACAAGTCTGTTTAGTTAAGTCATCCTGGATTCCATTGACGGTTTGATCAGAGCCCTGATGGCAATCTGAATAAATAGTGTAATGACAGACAGACATAAACTGCGGCCTTCTAACAGACAGATGACAAGTGCACACATTTATCGGCTTGGTATTGAACACCTCACCATCTGACAGGCTTAGACTATTACAAATCGATCGTATGTACCTCAGCACAAAAGGATGACGCACGTTAGTTGGATGAAGACAAGGAATTATATGTAGTCTCCCATTGACTTGGTGTGATGCATGACGAAATGGAAAGCGTACCACACACCTGCCCGACTCGGCATAAACTCACCCGAGGTCTCGCTTTCGCGACTTTATTCACACACGTGAGATTGCTTCATCCTATGGTGCTGATGGTCCGTTTGTGGTGAATTGATTCAGAGCATTGGATGAGGAAAGCTTCAATCTACCCTCGTTAGTATTTTCACAACAGGACCTAAGTGAGACATGGCACCACCGCATCTACCCAAGTACCGTAGCCTCGTACCTGCTTTTGGTCCTTCGAGATCCAGGATTAACTGATTTTGGTTAACGGAGCCGTCTTCCAATTCATTTTAACCTAAATCGCGATGAGGAGCGTTTCCTCTATTTACATCGTCTTTGGACAAGGATTCTTGATGCAAGTCAATAAAATTGACTAAATTGCATTCAGTCAGTACATTCAGTAATAAACACAAGAAAGAGACCACAACTCAAGCTGTCCCCACAACCGTCTGCCAAAAAAGTGCCTCTTCCCAGAGATTTCGTATATTTTTGGGTCACCCGCAGTCACTGTGCGTTCGAGCGTTCATCCAACATCCGCTTGTTCCGGTCAATCTACCTCGATCCAACTCCTCCCCACAGAATTACATCTTCTTCCACCAACTACACTCGTCATTCGTCCACTCAATTGACTACCAATTCAATTCGCAAGGTCGTCAAGTCGCCGCCCCTCATCATTTTCAGAACTCAATCTGCAGCAGGAAATCAGCAAATCGGTTCCGCTTCGTCGTCATAACTCACAGATGTAGCCCAGACCCCTTTTTTTGGGCAGCCCGCTACAAGAAACAGAAATAAAAGACCAGAGCTCACGGCAAAGCACCGCCGATCGAAGGGACTTACAAGACTACTTGTCAAAACCAATAAAGTCATTCCATCGGAAAACATTAGTCATCCGTCGACTAAAGGGGCGAGGCGCCCTGCTCCTCCGTCTCTCATCAATCCAAGTCACAATGGCTCGGTCCCAGTTTCAACGCTCGTCACGTCGGCGGGGCGCTTCAAGCCACCCCCCGAATCGTCGAAACCGCCGGCTCCACTCGCCGCCCCCGCCGCAGGATCAATACGAATTTAAATATCTAAACATCGCCGTCCCGGAATCACGACCCAAACGTACTTATTCCAAGGTATTGACTCTGAAAAGCCCAATTAAATCCCTATCGCCCGGGCCGTTCACCATCGAGCGGTTGTTACTTTTGCTTTTGTTTTTATTTCGGTTTTTCTTGCGTAGCATATCATTAAAATCAATAAACCGTACTCGGAGCGAACGGCAGGGGTGCACAGTACGAGGACGGGTATTAAAATTGCGCATGACATTACTGCGACGACGGCGGGGAATGTGGAGTCGAGCATTCGTTCATATTCCCACGGTGGGAGTCCACCCGCTCAAGCCCAGGTACAGGTACGAGTCCTCGTGTATTTTCTTCTTCAGGCAACAAATTACCGTTTGCACAGATGGGGTGGCGCAGTGGGTCGGCACCGGCAAAAGCTTTTGCGACTTTACTGCAGTAGCTCTCACTCGCTCTGGCAAGCTCCACCGGGGGCACGCGGGGTTGGGTGCAGAGTCTATAACCCTTTACCGACAAAGCACTCGTATGCATTGTGCAGTGGCAATTAGGTATAATACCTTTTTCAGTGCCACTCGTACGGAGCGAGAGCGAGACTATTTTAGTTCTTTTCGACGAAAACGGTTTGCTCGTGGGGAGAGCCCAATGAGCTCCTCCGGGAGCCCCGTAGCCCCGTGTGTGTGTGTTGTCCCGTACTCGGGGATTCCTCAAGTGGTCCTTGAACTGACGAAAATGTTTATGACGTGCACCGCGCGCCCCGGTGTGTGCCGAACAAAAGCTTCAACCTGAAGTGGTTACTTAAATCGTTTGGCTGGAGTGGAGTGTGTGTTCAAGATGCAGCGAGTATTTGGCCGGCCGAGGGAAATTGCATTGTATTTAGAAACTGTCGACACAGACGTGGCCCGGCAGAGACATGGGAAATACCGGCTCTTCAGGAACTTTGAAGAGTTTCCCTCTCGAGGCCCCGGGTCATGAGGATCGTTTTGCAACTATTTGATGGGATTTGCCGAGGCTGTGGTGGGTGGGGCGGTTGCCTGCCTGTGAAATGAGACGAAGTCATTTTTAATAAATCTCCTCCTTTGTTATTGCAAAGCTGGCTGAAGCACCCGAGGTGCCTCCTGGCTGAGGTGCTTCGTGAGTTTTGCAAGGCAAAGGGAACTTCGATTCGCTCGAAGTGTGTTGTTCCTCGGAAACTGAAACTCAATTAAAGTTCTCGTCTCGTTCGGTCGGTATTTGTGCTCTTCTAGGAATAGGCTGAATGTCTTCTCGAGGGCAAACGACGTCTGATTGATTCTGGGAAGATGTTCAATTGGAATGGTGTCGTGAATGTTTGACTGTGTGCAGCTTTGGTGAATGAATCGGTTTTGACTGTGTGTCTAGCCACAGGCTGGTTTCAGAAAGAACATGCGACAAAGGCAGTGCTTGGATTACAGGCCATCAGGCAATTCACCATTTCAGCGTAGCTTCGTCCAGAAACAACTTGTTTTATGAGTTTTGGAGGAACTAGACACAATTACTTCATTCAAACTCTAAGTGGGAAGTTTGAGAAGTTTTTCCTGGACCGATGCCCCTCTGAACTCTTGTCAATGACCAGAGCGAGATGGAACGAGGTATGAATACTGTTCGTCTCGGTAATAGAATCCAGACACCCTTCATGAGAATAGAGCTCATAAGAATCCGTTGCGTCATGTTAAAAAATTGACAACCCATAAGACCTAATAAAAATGGTTGGATGGCGCAGTCGGTTGCGAACGCTTAAGATGGCTAGGTCATGTAGAGCGGATGGAGCCCACAGCTCCGGCCCGAAGAATCTTCGTGTCATTGGGACAGCGCAACAGAGGACGTCCTCGCACGGGATGGCGCACACAAGTGGCAAAGGACCTCAACCAACTTGGTGTGCGCAGCTGGAGGCAGCTGGCTAACGATCGTGCTGGCTGGAGAGGCATGTTGGTTGAGGCCCAGATCTACCCAGGACTGCAGTGCCGATCAAAGAAGAAGAAGTTTCGAATCCAATTGGGATCACTGAGTATTACAATGGACCAACGATGGTCCATGTATAACCTAACCTAAGCTAAGACCTAATAAGAAACGAGGAAACGAAAGTGGACTATGAGTGGAATGCACCATGATGGTGGAGGTTGGTCAACCTGGAGTAGGAACTGGTATTGTGGGACCCAGGTGCCATCTACTCCGCCGTAGAGAATCCACAATTTTCCTGGCTTAACACTTTGCTTAAATGAAGCAGCTCCATACATTAGCATCGAAAAGTTATTCAAAATAAAAAAGATAGATATCCTCAGGCAGTACTAAGAGCTTCACATTCAACTCCAAGGCTGTCAAGGAACAGCAACTTTAATCTGATATGGGTGCCAGGACACGAAGATCATGAGGGTAGGGCTTTTACCGACCTTCAAGCGAGAATAGGGAGCAAGTATTCATTTTACTAGCGCTTATAGTTTATATGTTGATCAATGTGGATATACTCCAAGGATTAAGAAAGGAATAAATCAGTATAGAGTTGTGCAACTTCTTCCTCTCTTGCCACTTGATTTCATCTAACATATGGTAGTTTTTTTATGCCATGTCTGCGAGTACGTAAAAGTGTAGTGCTCCCAAGTTAACAGTACGAACAACATCAGTACCGAGATTAAATGCAGTAGAATAACTATTGCCAATCGCTGTTTCTTTGGGCTTAAAGGCATAGTAGTAGAGCCGTCTCTCGCAGGACGAAGCTAACATTATATAAGACCCTGATCACCCTGTCCTGCTTTATGGCGCGGAAGCCTGGATAATCTCAACAGCGGATGAAGACGCACTTGGTCTCTTCGAGAGAAAAGTTCTGCGCTCAATCTTTGGTCCTGTTTGCGTTGAAGGTTCTTGGAGAAGGAGATTCAACCACGAATTGTACGGGCTGTACAACGACATGAGTCTAGCCAGGTATCTCCGGATTCAATGCCCAAGATGACACATGGACAACACTGCTCCTTGACTCCGAACCAGTTGTAGAATGCTATAGAGGAGAACCACGAAGACGATGGCGAACACAACTGGTTGTGCAGTGAGATGATGGCTAGGCCATGTACAGCACACGGAGAAAACTGTTCCAGCCCGAGGTTAGGTTAGGTTGTAGTGGCTGACTGCTAAAGAGCAGTCACACTTAGGTCAGGTTAGGCCCATTGTGATACCAGGCGGATTGACTTCTCCTAACACACGAACCAGTTGGTGCTGCTAATGAAGCGATTTAGTTGGCCAATGCTGGCACTATTTAGCTCGTTACGGCCGCTGAAACAGTAAGCTCCTAGGTGGAGGAACCTACGACTGGCAAGAGCACTACAGGAGCAGAGAAGGTGAAAAAGCCCGAAGAGTTCTTCTCCGAACCAGTGGGACATCGCAATAGAGGACGACCACGAAGCCGCTGGCGCACTCGGAATTGAAAAAGCTGGCTAAGGATCGTGATAGCTGGAGAGGCTTGTTGAATGAGGCCCAGGTGCACCCCGGACTGTAGCGCCATAAGAAGAAGAAGAAAAAGGAGAAGGTATAGAGCTGTAAAACTAGGAGATTATATGCTACAAGCCAATCAATTTGAACGTGTAGTCATATTCTTCGTCGTTGTTTGGAAAGAAGAGGTTGTTCACAAAACTTTCAGTCGGAGCACGAGTATCACTTCATGACCAACTTCGAAGAAATGAAAGTATTCAGCGTGTCTTTCGAGACCTGCTTTGATTCATATGACCGGAGGATGCCACCAGCGTAGCATATCAATAGCCACCCCTAAACTGAGAGAGTGGTCTTTCGAATAGATCTTGGATGCACCAAAAGTTACCATTCTGTTTATTCAAGACAAAGCATGGGGCCCATTCTGCTTATGATGAAATTTATCGTTAATAATGATTTCTTACAGAATTTTGTGATCAGACTGATCAGTTTGTATTAACAAGTTAAGCTGTGAAGTTGAATACCCCGTACAACAATTTCTGTCGATCACACTCCAAGTTTGTCGAATGGCAACTGATGCAATGTCCCCGAAACCGAAACGACGTCCGAAAAGGGGCACAAAGAGTACACCAATTTAGGTGAGACCATACTTCTGGTTATTCCTGTAGACTTCATGGGGTTGCCAAGCTTCGATTCATAGATGGTTGGTGTCAACCTCGTTTCAGTCAAAGTGTGAACGGATCTTCTTTGTGCCAGTCGTACAACATCAACGACTTCAGTGAGTCCGACGGACGATTCCCATGAAATGTTGAAGCAGACTTAAAACAGAGAGGTTCACTGTCAAACCTTGCTTCAGAGTTGACTGAAGGTACAAGTGAGCAGTCAAGTGAACGTTCGACTCGGATTGTAACCATAGACAGCCCAGAGGTTAATGCGTGAATGCAAGCATGAGTGGCTGTATGTGTCTGAGTGAGAATATAGAAACGATAACGAAGCAAATAAGGAGCATTAGGGTCGAACTAGAGTTTTACGCAGAACTTGTCCCTCATGACTGTGTTCAGGCCAAAGATCCCTCTACGTGGTTTCAGTCTGAGTTGGCCGTAATCACCAAGCCTCTTCAACTAGTCTGATTTCTAAGGCTTAGGCGTTGTGATCAGTTGTGTGCATCGTTTGAAGCAGTCTTGTGCTTCTTTGTTCTACGTCTCAGTCGAGCGTCTATGGATCCAAGGCTGGACGTACGAATGGGACTCCAACTTCGAGGCAGAATGTGTCTGCATTGGCTAGACCCCTGAAGCATTAAGGCATCACTAGGTGCCTTCAAGGCAAACAAAGAACGCACACAGTGCTCTTCTCAATCGAAACGTCTGACGAGCACTCTTTGAAATCCCTTCGCCAGCTGTATCGATGGAACCAGGATTGACAAACAAATTCAAGTTCAGCTAGCCCCATGGACAACACAGAAAATCCAATCACACTCCCTTTTGACAAATTTCAAAACCCCCGCACTTAATTGCACGCCTTATTCATAAACTACAGCAAAACACCAGTCAGCCGAGAAAAACAATTCCACTAAAAGCGGTCGTAACGCCTATTTGTTTGAGCGGTTTTATTGCCGCACACGCTTAATGTCCATGTCGTCTCCTTATTCCGAGATAAAAACACATCTGCAAGGAGCCGTGCTGTGTGTTGTGCATAAAATCGGAACCTCCGATTGAATCACCCACGAGAACGGCATAAAATTTACGACAATTTCACACCAATCAGCGAACAAAAATCCACCACCACCGCCACCCAGCCATCCGCTCGCAATCAGCGAGTTATGAATATTTTTATGTCAAAAATCCACTCATCAATCCTCGAGGAGCCGCCGCCGTCCGCCAATGCCACCGAAGGTTGAATCAAATATCCTTTCGAGGTCACTCGTGGCTTCGTTCTTTTTTCTGGTCGCCTAAAAGTATGCTCTCTTCGCATGAAATGGCAAATAAAATCGAAATCAAAAGAGGTTCCAGTCTCCGGCCGAGAGACGGCTTAGCCATCAAATCTGGAAACTCGCCCACGATTGACTGTTCGCCAATAACTATCGCAGTTCGTCAATAACATAAAATCAACCATTTCGCACAGTTCAATAGAACGTTGCTTGGTTGCTTGCGAAGGAAGTGGTTAATTCCTCGAGGAAAGGCGGTGGATATTGATTCCGCACATATCGCGCAATGGGCGAAAGGCTCTCCCGTTTCATTCGTCACGGCAGAGGAGGGCGCTGGAGAGAAGACCACCATCGGCGCGGGGGACTGGAAAAAAAAGGAGCCACAAAAAAGGCATTTCTCTGGCAGGACATGCTTTCTATTTATTACTCTGGTCATAAAATGGGCGAAAGCTGAAAGGAAAAAAACAGAATCGCCGGAATGCGAAACGAAATTTATTACAACCGCACACACAAGCCGCCGCCATCCGTCCGCCACACCGCCCTGCTGAATGGAGTGGAGTGAGGCTGGCCTCACTGAACCGAGCAATAGAGTAGCAGCGCTGGCGGGGCAGCCTCGTGACAGACTGAGCAGCGAGTGAACACAGAGTCCTCGCGTCATTTTAATGTACAAATGACATTTCCCTTGGTTTTTGGTTTTTTTTGCCCCCCCTTTTTTTGTTTCATCCTGTCATCGTGGATTTTTCTTGCTCCACCGTCGTTTGTCGTTTGTCGTCTGTCTGCCGCTGGATGAGTGTCTGCTTCGCTTTTTGAGTACACGCCACTGTCAGTGAAAATCCGCAGTCGCATTCACAGTCGCATTCGTTGGAAAATTCTCAAAATTACTTACTCCCCGAGACGTAAACATGGAACTCACCTTGCATGCTGGGGGCCAACGTTCCCCATGTCGTGGGCTGAGCTGGCTGTTATTTGAAAATCAGCAATAGATCCGGACTCCATGCCCAGGGGATTCTTGCATGTTTCTGAAACGAGACACAGAGAGAGGAGGGAGTGAGGAATTTTGAAATTAATTTAGAAAAGTCAAATGTTTGCTAAATATGAAACGAGTTATGCTACGAGCACTTCCCAGATGTGGGTGCGGTGCACAGGCACACATGATTTAATTGAATACGACTCGAGGACTGAGCCAACGTACGTGTGCGTGTGTGTTTTTTTGCATAATCCCCTAGATGAAGTACATATTGAGTTATTTATTCACTTACAACTCATTCCTTCCTCTCGATTGAACAGATGCATGCACTGGGGACGGGGACGGGGATTCAGTCGTAAGCCGGAGCTTGTAGGCGGCTGTTGAACTGATTATATTGATTTTGAATTGACAGGGAGAGAGTGAGGGATGAGCGTGGCACGGAACAGGAAGAGGTTTAATGAAGCGAAGGGGAGTCTATTCAAAGCGAGAGGTCAAAGTCGAAGTTGATTTCGGTTTAAGAGGCTTAAGACGGCCTTCTGAAACGAGCAACAACAGAGCTCAAAGGATCGGATTACCTGCCCAGAAGACGGATGTTGCAGTCTTTCCGGGGATTTGATCGGAGTTGGACTGTAGTTTATTCATAAGTTGCTGCAGATTTGCTAATGGAGAGGCTGAATGATGGATGGAGTTGACAAGAGGCAAGAGAACATCAAATTTACTCGCGATTTAATTGCAATTGTGTGGTTGCAGTGGCGTTGTGGGTAGCGGCGTTGATCCCTACGTGACGGCCGCACCTCTTCCGAGTTACTGGCAACGTTAAAAAAGCATATTTGCCACATTACTCCGACATCGCCGTTCAGACGCATAAAACGGCGAAGACCTACCACTCGGGGTCAACAAATGTATATCCAACCACCACAAGTCGTTGCTTTAGAAGTTTAACAGGACGAAGGTTCAGAGTAACTTTGAATTGAACCATTCACTTCTTGTTGACGGGAAGCTTGTGATGGTTTGTGAAGAAGACACTTTTCTCATGAATCTGCTTGATCTTTTTGACACATGCTAGCCTTGCTTGCTTCTTCAAATCCATGTTTGTCCCTCCAGAAGCTACTGCAATCGCAGACTGATAATCTAACATTTCATCCTTTCAACACATCGGTTCAAAGATATGTACACCGACTCCACCTTTGAGGGAACACCACACACAGCTCTAGTTTTTGATGCAAGTAGCTGCTCCAGGTTCACATCGAACAGACGAGCAATGAAGCGTTCATTTCAGTGATCCCCATGTGAAAGATCATGCGTATGGACAATTAATACGCACAAGGCTACGGTTCGAGTCCGCGTTGTGATGAATTGGGTAAGCACGTCGACTTCCACGCTCAATCCCCAAAAGAATGACTTTAAAACGTCATGACACCACATTCCTTCGAGTCACTGGCAATGCTCAGAAACAGACAGACCCTAAAGATCCTTCAACTAGGACGTTCACAGTCAGCATGTTGTTGGGTATGAACTATAAGGACTGATACACACCAGCTTGTGATGAAATTCAAGTAAAATAAGGTTCGTCGGGCCAAATAAGAGGGAGTCCCTTCGGTGTGAAGAACAGCCACTGCCCGCTTTTGATTGAACTAAGAACAAGGAGCAACGCAGTTGGGAGAGTGAAATTCAAATTTTAAACATGATGGCTCCTCGAGGACTACTCCCAAATTGTTCATAAAGGCTTCCTGAGATTTATTTTCACCTCAGGCAATACACCGAGCAAAACAGTGGCAAAACTGACTGGACCGTCTAAGCTTAAATTACCCACGTGACGGTACAATAAGCCTACTTTGGCCTAAGTACAATGCCATACCTACCTACCTTCCTGAGCATTTTTGAAGAGATGAAGTGCATGCGGTACTCAGAGCCAAGATACACTTCAAGCCACATCACTTCCGCAGCAGCACGATTTAAGGCCCAAGCCCATGGAATCCGGTGCGTGCGATGCTTGGGCTTGGGCCTTTATTTCCAGCTCTGCTGTATTTTCTCCTTCTCCTTGCCAGCGGGATGGTTACCATTAGCTTGCTGCGACGGGGCCATAGACGCTTGTCTTGCAAGTTGTGGCCACAGAGCAGGACACGGATGATTAAGGTGTCAGCTTGGTCCTTCGAGAAAAGGCTCCACTACATAAGTGCCTCTTATGCCCAACGAAACAGAGATTGGCAAGAGTTATTTTCCATTTAGCTCTTCTATCAAAAAGTCGGTTTCGTCACACATATTCGATTGACTCACTCAAATTTTCTACACTAACGCAATCAAAATATAAACACCGAAGAAGTCAGAAAATTTGGTAAATGTGTAAAAGGTCTGGCCAGACCTACAGAAAGGTTAACCTCGGTACTGCTCATAATTCGACCGTTTCTGCGGTTTAGACGAGCTAGACACCTGTCTATGGAGATGTTGTTGTCAAGTAGATGATGGTGTGTGACTCTCAGTGACAGACTGACTGTCTATACTTCGCTTTGTCCTTCTTGCTCTGTCCTCATTATTGGCCACATCCACACTTTAGCACCTTCTTGCTGTGTTCAATCAACCCCGGCAATGTGGTGCAATCAAAGACACTTCGTCGCTCAACTTGAGTATGGAGCTGTTCAAGAGCCCAGGCAGGTATTTTTGATCACATATCTTGTCACTTATTCTCCGTCACACATTCAGAAACTTAAGGAATGAGGAGGAGAAAATCTTCGTGCATCGCGTCTTCTCCTTCGCAAATGCCCACACTAATCTACGGCAGATCTACTTGGGGACATCCTTTACCTATAATCAGGCAAAAAGAACGTCGTCAACCCTAGGACTAGCCATCCAGCTACAGAAATTCCTTTGTGCCAAGTAAGCATGGATTCATAACAAATCTTATCCAACCAGCAGTGAAGCGCTCAATAGTCTAGTGTTCGTTCACATGGATGATTTGTGGGAGACAATAATAATATGGGTGGCGCCACAGCCCATAGAGGGCCAGGGCCTAGCTTCTCAGCAACCACTCGTGTTGTGCGTGCTATTGTTCTCACACGAGTGGAAGGGACCTACAGTTTTATGCCGACTCCGAACGGCCAAGTTGGAGAAGCTTTTTCTAGACCGAAGTACTCTTGGAGCATTGTCAGTGACTCGAATGAGGTGGGGACGTAAAAATGTCGTCTAGGCCATTGATCGAACCTACGACGTCAAGGTGCAAGTGCGCTGCGGTCGTCGCACACACCCATAACGCCTCGAACCACCAGGGAGGCAATATCGCGTAAAAATTGAGACTTCAGATAAAGAGCACACAAAGTAGTATTTAATGGAAGAAAGCTTAGTATTGTCTGTCAATTGTTATGGTTGCTACCTCTGTTGTACCGATTTACACCAAAGGACATTCACTTTTCCCATGGAGGCTTGGGACAAGTAGGCGACTCTCAAACAGCAGGGATTGGGGGAGAAGTACGTTCTTATGCTTAGAGGTCTATAAGATGTTGTCTCGTCGTTTATGGACTCACTCTTGCGTGATCTTCTGAAACAGTGTCCTGTGATGGGATTTGCTACGGTCACTATAATCCATGTGGTTTCTTCGAAGCAGAAACCACAGAGGCTTGTGAACACAGATTAGAAAGCTGGGCTCAGTGCTGAAGTGCTTGGTAACATGTTTTTATGGAGCAACTAAATGCTTTTTGCGGCATTTCTTCCGACGAACGCAACATCATGGTTAGTTTAGGTTTGGTTAAAAGGGCCACCAGCACACTTAGACCATTTTCGGCCCCTGTTGATACTCAAACCCCTATAACCCAGGACAGTTACTCAACCCCACTTGCTCCATCGAGTCTTTGCCAACTTGGCCTCGAGAGTGTTGCAAACAAAGTACCACCTATGCCACTTACTCGCCCTCATTCCAGATCTTGTCATAAACAGAGCAAAGCAAGAAACTATCCCAGTGACTGCACCTCGCCAGTTCCCCTTGAAAAACCGCTCAGAACCCGATTGAAAGTCGCCGTTTAACTGGCTGAATAGACATCAAGTAACCCCCATCAGGCATTCCGGTGTAAATGTGAAAGGATCACACACTTAGCGACTAACTCCATCGTAAAACGTCAATGAGACGACCCACTTCGGGGGGAGCTCTTTAAAAACTCATTCCGAAGCCCAATGCGACCGAGTATCCACTCGCATCGCAGACTGTCATCAAAGCACCCATGAAATTGGTTTCACATCAATTAAACGTCTTCATGCACCGGAATTCAATCAAAACCGGCGCGCCACTGAAAGACCGTCAATCCCGCAGCACTCATCGCAGAGAGACTAGTTATTTTTTTTTCCAACCAACCAGCTGTCATGCGGTTATGAGTGGAGCGCTGCTGTGTGGTCCACTAATGAAGATAATCCATGACAGGTTTGTGAATGATTTTCCAAACATGCCGGCGGAGGAAAAAACGAGCGCATCACAAGTAACTGAACTGAACGCCAAGTCGGTTACGCAAACTTGATGCAGGTACCATAAACTGGGGATGGAAAAAAGTGCATCCTCCGGCCGCAGCGACTGATGAACGAGTACATCGGCAGTCGACAGTCGAGAGCAATCGCGCAGCCGGAGAGCGGGAGAGTAATTAAAATTCTTTAATTGGGTTCCATCCATAAACAGAATTTTAACGTTTCACTCATAAAAGATTGTGTTCCATCGAGTGATGGGTTGCGCGTGTGATTGGTGCCGGTGCTGGTGGTGGCGGTGGTGGTGGTGCACTCGTGGTCCTCTTGCCGCGTCAAGGGTCATAAATCGAAATGGGATTTTAATTCAGTCCTTCAGCGCTGGAGTGTCTTGTCGAATCGAGGAGAGACCATTTCGAGTATGGTCTTTTGATGCGAGCCCATTTAGGGCGTGAGACAGCGGTGTCGACCGTCCGGAGGCCACCGTCAGGTGAGGAAGCGACTAGACAAAGCGATGACTAACGACAGATAGGCGCACGACGACGGCCGCAGTTAGACCCCTCGAAACGAGCGCATCGCCTACACAAATGGTCTCAAACTCGGTTGATGGTTGTGCACTTGCAGGCGCAGGTTAACACGATTCAGAGGCAGATCCGGGCGAGGATAAGCCCATCAGAGATCATACGGCGCCGACAAATAATGAGCTTACATGTCCGCGGAGTCTTTTGAGAAATATTGCGCCATCATGAGAGCTCGTGATGGTTTCCTTTCTCTTAATTGTTCCACGAACTGCGATGTGAATCCTGGCGGTGAGGTGCAGTTGCTGCTTCGTGACTGAGATCTATTGCGACTGCGTACAGGTCACGTCGCCGCTGTGGGTACTTACTTGAGTGGGCTTCAAGTCAGCTGTCAGCGGGAGCGCATGTTTCGGGCGGTTTAAGCAGAGGGAGCATCTTCAGCGATTGTATCGTTTTGCTTAAATGTCAGCTCAGGTTCGTGATTATGAGTCTGAGCGGGCTGAAATTGCGATGTGGATCGAACTGGGAAAAGAGTCAGAGTGACTTTTTTTAGCCGGCATTTCAGATCGGATGACATTTGACTATCAATTTAGACGATCATAGAAGAGACTTCCGCCCGTCAGGCTTGGATGAGGTCAGGACTGAATAATAGAGCTGCCGGTGCGGGGTCGGTCCACTGATATCTTTAAGGCAGCTGGAGAAGATCTTGTAGGGCGCATGCAACCATTTGTAAGACACGGTCTGAGGAAAGCATGACGACGAATGGAATCTCCCCGTCGTTTGTCCCGTACAGAAGAAAATAGGCCCCTTTGACTGCTCTGACTAACGTACCGTTCTGCCGTTCTGTGTACTTAAATGTAGACGTCCATTAAGGATATGAATGGCCCTCAGGCCAGGAAAGAACACAGTGAGTTGTCAATGGGGCGTTTGTATACATCTAGACGAAAATTGGTCTGATGGTGAAAACCGGCAAAATGAAGTATATGGACAGCTCAAGAAAGGACCACATCAACATCTTGGACAGTGCGTCACAATGGGCAGCAATAACTGCGATGTAGGTAAGGACTTTGTCTAGCTCGGCTCCCGAGTAAACAGTACGAAAAACATCAGTTCCGAGATGAAACGCAGAATAACTCTTGCGGACCGCTGTTTCAATGGGCTCAAGAGGCAATTGAGCAATACAGCCGTCTTTCGGAGGAATAAGTTGACTTTCTACTAAGCATTGATCGGTTTACGGTGCGATGGCATGGGACGAAGAAGGCTTAGGTCACTTCGAGAGAAAAGTACTGCGTGCAATCTTTGGTCCTTGCCGGGATCGGGAGGAGAATATTCCGCCACAAACTGTGCCAGGCGTCTACGATTCCAACGCCTAAGGAGGCTGGCCCCTATAGACCGTATGGACAACTCAGCTTGGGCACGAGGAGTTGAAATCTGTGAGGCAACGCAACGGAGGACGTCCGCGTCTGTGGTAGCGCACCGACCGATGGAGAAGGACCTCAACCGAGTTGGAGAGGCTTGCTAGTTTAAGCCCAGCTTCACGCCGGACTATAGCGCCATATAAAGAAGAAGGTGAACAATTTGACAATCGTAGAGAATCGGTTGTAGCATTTTTTTATGACACTTACTTTTGAAAATTACCCCTTCAGTTGGTACACCAAAACCACTTCTCTCTAGTAGTCCATTAATTTGAAAGTGCTTCCCAAGTGCGAGAAGTTCAAAAATTTGGGATCTGTGATCTATAGCGAAGGAATCTGTGATAACGATATCAACCATCAAAAATTTGGGATCTGTGATCTATAGCGAAGGAATCTGTGATAACGATATCAACCATCGCGTAAGCGTAGAGTGGATGGCGGGAAAACTTGCCCCTTAAGCTGAAAGGAACGCTTTACACCGTAGTTGTACGTCCGGCGCTTACATACGGTTCACAACGTTGGACAGCGTATGGGAGCAAATTAACGGCAACTGAGATTAAGATGCTCCGTATGATGGCGGCTTGATAGAATAAGAAGTTCAAGGATCCGAGGAAGTCTTCATGTCAAAGAACCCATCGCTAAGAACGTTGAGCACGGACGGCTCAGTTGGTATTGTCATGTTCAAAGGAGCGATCCTTTGAATATCAATAAACCTTCCAACACTAATGCGAAAGAGAGCTAGGCCTAAACACTCCTGGATCACACAAATGCAAAAACACAATACAAGAATGACTTCAGCGTGTACCACGTTGAAGGGGCTGCGATAGACGAATTAGCACTCCCGCTACAGGAACACAACACACCAAATAAAACGATCTCTATTTTCTCCGACAGCCACGCGACAATAATAGTCAAAGCATCATACCTTTAGACTTCAAAACTTGACATGCAGACAGCTACATGAGTATGCAGACAAAGCATAACGTCCGTAACAGGCGGAGCTGGATACCCAGTCATACTGCGATCTGAGCTCAGAGATTGGTTGCCAAGGAACCCCTTACGCGCTCACTCCGCTTGACGTCATAAGAAGAGAAAGACGAAGCCCGGAGGCTCAGTCTAAAAGTTGGGGCAATTGCAAGGACCCTGTGACCGACGGTGAATAAAAAGAGATCAAGATCATTGATCAGCTATATTCGCAAAAATGTAATGTACTAGCCAATCACGGCTAGTAACTCTCACAATAGTACGAAGAAATCTCTTCTCGGGGGATTGTATTCGCGGTCTTAGTCTTTCGGTGATTACTCAGCAGCCTAAGATGTCAAAACGGGAACACCGCCGGTAACGAGTAGCCATCTGCATTAAACCTATTTAGCTATGAATATCATGACGAAAAGGAGACTGCAAGTACCTCACATCGATGTTCCTATCCGGTTACGGTGGTCATTAAAAATATGTTCACTAGGCGTCCGACGAGAGCTACCTCAAATGTCGGAGGTTCGATTTCGGACACAAGAACTTTCATGTTCACGGCTTCCCCTCTCTAGAGTCACTGACATTGGATAGATGGCAAGTAAAGCCTTAGTCAAGACACAGCAGCTGGCTGGAGGTGGAAGTTTCAAGTCGAACAGTGATTGTACCGCCGTGTGAAAAAAAGAAGCTTAACGATTGCCACAATTTACTCACAGAGGCTTCTAGAAAATCGCTTAAATTGAAGATTTAAATGGAATCTAACCGAGAACAGTGGATCCCACTCGCAGTAAACCACGGTTGATGGCCCCTCGGACTAACGCGCTTCCTAAGACAGGCTTCCCAGGCGACGAATCAAAGCTGCCAAATTTAAGAAGTGTCTTAGGCCACATGATTGGCCTGAGAGGGAAACGAATGCAGACTTGTAGCAGAAATGTTCACGAAGTCGATCTGTTGGCATGACGAGCCTAAGACAGAGCCCGTCCAGAGCCCTCTTCTGGACCGGACAAACGAGACCGAGATTCCACTCGTCGGCATGCTTTTCTCAAACCCTATCTTACAGTGCTGTGTTTCAACGAGGGCGAGTCCCTGCGGATACCACACACTGTTCAACGACGCGAAGCCATTGGAAGTCCACCTTGCGCGAAAACACTCCACGGACCATGGAATTCGCGTTTTCAATTGTCTCCCGTTGAAAACCGACTCCTCGTCGTCAGAGCCAATAAAACTGACGAAATTTAATTGCTTCAAAGGTCCGTCTCCTCACGATCCCTCCTCGACCATCGCTTTAAAATCGCCCCCTCCTCGTACAAAAATTTCGCATAAAATGTATCGAATTCTAGTTCCCATCGACGGGGGAAAACATTTCCCAGGCCATCGCCATCCATCCGTCCGCATCCCCTTGCTGTTCCCGAAAAATCGAATTACTACGTCATCTGGTATAATTTCCAAACAATAGACATCAAATTAGAAACTTCCGATCTGTCATTCAAGACTTCCCGTAGAATTATGGACCGAAAATTAATAAGGGATGACCCCCGGCGGCAGCCACGGCTCACTCACTCTTGCGTGTGTTCGCACAGTGGTATCTGTTGTCCCGTCAAACCGTCCCGTCAGAATGATGAAGCATCAGCCGAGTCAATACCGGCGGCGAATCGAAGAAACGAAGGACAACACACAAGGAGACAAGCGATGGGGAGGAGCACGGCCACGGAAGGAGGACGCTCTCCAATTAGGCAACAAAGTAGATGGTAGGTTTTAATTGGGTGTCATAACCTCGGGGAGGCAGGTGTGTGCGTATCCCCGGGGGCAGATGAGTTCGTTGCTACCGATCCGGGCGTGCGAGCGGGTGCGTGGATGGATGAATTACCCCGGCAACCAGACGAGAGAGTGGTGATAGATCAATTTGGTCACAGATGATGTTTTGATTGATGGCAGTCGAAGAAGGTATCGCCGGAGCCGGGGTTCATGTGTGCACACATGTGGCCCGAGAGGATTCGGCAAATGTACACGAATCCGAGGCGGATAATTTGCATTTTCTGTGAGCTGCTTTTAAGGGAGCGGCAACCCTCTGCGGCCGGATTCAGTGCACTGTTCGAAGGTTTATGCGATGAGTAAGCGCATCTGATTGATTGACTGTCTGCAGCATATGCGGCGAGGAAGGGTGCTTCGTTTCATTCGGACGGGATTCATGTGGTGGTCTTTAATTTGGAGTCAGCTCCGGCTAGGTGGTCCTCGGGGACCGTTTATGGTGATGGCGCGGTGAGTCTGGGCAGATGTGGATGTGTCACAGAAGATTGAGTGGAGTTGAAGCCTCAAGTGAGTCGTTTCCGTTCACTTATGGGTGATGGCATGCGAGAGAGGTTGGGAAAATGTGGGAAAGACAACAGAGTGCCGTCTAGAGTAGGTTTTAAATGGAACGTTATTTAGCGAACTATGTTTGAGAGGCGAAATCTTTGACTTTTAACAAAATCTGAAGGTAGGTAGGTGGGTAGGTATATGAGCGCCCCTACAACCTTGTAGCCGTGGCTGACTTAGGTGTTGTGAGAGTTACTAGCCGTGATTGGGTGAGTAGCACGGCAGTAGGCGACGAATTCAATGACGAGCAGATACTTCTCCGAACGGAAAGAGCTATGCCTCGTCTTCCGAGGCGTGCCTTAAATGCAACTCCATCAGGAAGGTGACCCCTTGGCAGACCCAGGACGAGGTGGTTAGGTTTGCGTCTGGGTATAGATCCTGATGACTTAGAGTCGATGGCAGCCATTCGAATGGCCTGGAGATCACTAAACCTCTTTAGTCGATCATGTTGGTCAGAAGATAATGATGATGGGACAGCTGACTTTTCAATGTTGGCCTAAGACACTGACTAACTTCGGTGTGAGTGGAAGGGACTACAATTTTATGCCGACTCCGAACGGCCTAGCTTGAGAAGAATTTCCTAGACAGGAGGTGAGACGTGAAAATTACTTTTGTCGCACAGACCAGGGATCGAACCTAGAACTTCGAGGGCCACCACAATCTCCTCCACCTCCTCTAGCCTACAAGATTGGAGAGTCCCACACGTGGAAACATGTCCTATCCGACATAGCCAGGGCAGAACTGCCTGAAAAGTTCTGAGAGAATCCTTCGTCAGTCTACGTGTGCTGACCATCACCAGCGTCTCGAGATTACTTGAGGTAGCTGGATTGCTGGCCAAATCCACCAAGATCTTCAATGCCCTCCGACAAGACGATTGACTGGGCTTTCTCCTCCTCAACTTGGCGTTGGAGAAAGCAATCAGAGAGAGATCAAGACGGGCCACTATCGTCACCTAGTAAAAAAAGCTTGGTAGACTGCGATGGGCGGGGCACATAGTTCCTATGAGCAAAGAGGATCAACCTCGGAAAGTTCTTGGAGGTACAATTCACGATTGAAGGAACGCTGAAGACCAGACTTGAGCTGTAAGGATCACAGGAAGCAGGTGTCTTGAGGTGCAATACTATGTGGTGTCTGCCCGCCATCGGGACACTTGGGAGAAATTCCTGCAAGAGGCACGGAATGGACCAAGGTTGTCTATGACGATGATGGACCTGGTGGCACATACTCTGTAAATTGATCACTCTGTGTCCCTTCCAGACCTAATTGGAGAAAGCTGCCAACCGCATTGTCAGCATCAATGCAAGTACAGAATATTGTCTTGACAGAATGAGGGATTTGAGTGCCTTTAGATCAATCATTAGGCTCTAAGCCACGTCTGTAGCTTGCCATGGATTCCCGTTTGCCGGGTGCTTCAATGCAACTGATTGAGATTTGGCATCACTTCTCAGCTCCATCGTTAATGACTCCAGTGACATCTAGTAGCGAACACCATTCTGTCAATTATGGACGATCTAGTGGATCCTGCTTCACACATGCTTCACTCAACTTCACTTGGAATTTAGACTTTGGCAAGTGTGGTCGTTTTCTTGTGGAAACAAATTAAAAATAAAATGATTGACTTCGTCTTTAATAGCAACAACCAAGGCAGTCGCCGGCATAAAATGACCTAAACCAAGAAAGACCTCTTCTGTCTTCAAGACCCCACCACCTCCAGTAAAGAAACTTTGTCCATAGGTTTCCCTCACCAGACTCCTGCTTACCCACTCCACATCCGGTCCTAAATTATCCCAAGCCATCCCACCACACCCCCAGTTCCCCGGCAATCGCTAATTGCAACGACACGGTCCCATCATCTCTAGGCAGCACGCATAATTTGTAATTCAATCCACAAACCTATCAACGTGCGCATCGCCTCCTCAATGGAGCGCGTATCTCGTTGGCATCATTTGCCGAACTCCTGATCTCGCCCTCGCCGAGGACAACTTGTTCCCTGGGATAATTGTAAATGAGCGCGCATTCACCCGGGGTCGCCACCCCGCCCCGTCACTCTGACAGCACTCGTCAGGAGATGAGCCACACGGCTGTCAGCCTGGGTCCACCGTCGCGTCTTCTCACATGTGCCGGTTGCCCCGCGCTCCGGTGGGGGGTGCGCTCTGTGCACTTTGCCGTGCGATATCCGATTTCAATGAAAATAAAAGCGCCGTCAAGTTGTCAGCCCCCAGACGACAGACGATGTCACTTGCAAAGTGGGTATGATGCATATTGGTCTGAGACGCGCCCCGACTGGTGCTTGACACTCGATATTTTTGCTCTTATTGAGCAGTGTATCGGGGCCCGTGCAGACGGGCTTCAGTTACTTACGTGGAAGCGAACGACAAGTTGTTTCGTGAAATGATTTTATTATTAAACTGGGAGCACATGGCTGACTGCTTGCGTGTGTTGATGCGGGAGGAGGATGGAGTCTGCTGGGAGACAAATGGGAGACTGGATGTGCTGGCCGGGTGGTGGTGAGGGTGCAAAGTGATGCGGACATTTGTCACGGGATGAGGCAAAACAATCGAAGATTGCTGGTGGTACGTGATGGAAAGTGAGTGTGGGATTTGGGAGAGGGGGGTGGCGAGTGTGGGAAGGCTTCGGAGTCGGTGAAGGAAGATGGACGCCCATTGGGACAGAAGCAGTCACTGAGAGAGTCCAGGAACGTCACTTTGATCCTGAATAACTTCTCAGTGGAATACAATTTCAGAAGTTGGTGGGATGTATGGAATAACCAGGTTTTTTGTGAAATATTTATGGCAGCCAAAGTGGGCGGGGAACAGAAAAATCAGTTAAATTTGTTCGGGTGGCATTATTTCTAGACTTTCCTGTTTTTGTATTCTGTCCGACATTTGGCAGGTTAGGTACGTGGGTAAACGCGGTATGGCCTCGTCTTACCTAGGCCCTATTGGATCCGTTGTGAAGCCGACTTTTGGTAAATATGAAGTGCCATTGACACACTTAGGCAAGGAGTAAGCTCATTGTCCTGCCACGGGGGTGTTTCAATTCAAAGAGAATGTTGCCGTGATTATGACAGTCAGCCAGTTTTGTCAACAAATTTTATCAGTGACTGGTGTTCCTTGAAATCGTTGAGATTATTATAAACCTAGAAGCCTCGATTGACTTTCCTAGTTGTGGCAAGAGCAAGAGAGTCGCAGAGAAGGTGCTCCTTGTCTAGGCAGCTTCTACAGAAGTCCTTTAATTATTCTCAATGCACTCGTAATTTGAGATCTGTTAAGGGAGGAGAACCAACTTTTTGATCTGGTGGTGGTGGATCTGATGGATCAAGATGAGACCAGATTTGCATTGAAGTTCTACAAGTTATGCCTGTCGACCATCTGGTATTGTTCTTCATTTTTTTGTGTCGACGGTGTGTACTGCAGTTAATGGAGTTCACTTGGAGCAAACAAGCATGTCAAGGGTGATTGTACCTTTCAGCTTGAAGTCTTGAAGATGTTACATGCTGGCCATTGGGGCATCATACGAAATAAAGCAGCTAGCGTGCCGACAGTGTTGCTGGCCCAAAATCGATCGCTAAAATGAAGGATTGGAGAAACGCTGCGAAACAAGCCCGCAGAATAGCGATAGTCCTCGACAAGAGTTTGTTAGTTGGCCACCGCCTTCGAAGCCGTCATTTCATTTCATTTCCAATTAATTTTTATTTTTTACTTCATGACATATTTGCTTCGGCAGAACATATAGTAAAATTGGAATGATACAGAGAAGATAAGCATGATTCCTGCGCCTTCGAAGCCGTAGGAAGGGATGGCTTTGCTGGTCCGTTCCTCAACAACAGGTACCTCATCTGCGTCGATGCACTGTCGGTCGAGATGTCAAGTACTATCACAGAAACTACGCCCAAGACTCTATACAACTTGCTTGTAATGGAGCCGTAATTTGAAAATGGACAGTGCACGTCAATAGAGTTTCAACATGTTCTCATGTTCACCATCCCCGATCCGCTCCTGTCCGTCATGCCTCAAGCTGTGAGGTCGAAAGTCCGAAATGAAGAAACCAGTTCGAGGTGGTAATGATCAGAGGGTGATCAGAGGGGATGACATGAACCTGCGCATACCGGGCAAGGTTATTGGTCTAATCTTTGCGAGATGCCAGCAACGATCGTTGTAAATGCACAGGTCAAATTGACATACAGCCTGCTAGTGGCGTTCTCTGGATAGCCTCTGCAGCAACCGCTTGGAGGTGAACCAATGTATGCAGCGGCCCCTTGTCCAGGGGCTTAATCTACAACCCGGTCCGCCAGTTTCGGGAGTTAGGCGTGGGGATTACTTCCCTACAGTTCAAAAAATAATAGTTACGAAGCAACAACAAGCCTCGGCGATCTGATCAAACGAGTTCCAATCTCTCGTCTCAGATGCTTGGTGACGTCGAGCGAATGTGGTGTCCACCAATGCTCCGGCCCGGAAAGTCTTCGACTCCAACACCGAGGGACAACGCGGTAAAGGAAGGCCACGTCTACCGTGATGAACGCAGCTAGAGGAGGACCTGAATAATTTGAACGTGCGAAGCTGAGAGGCACGTTGGACTTAAAGGATCAAAGGACCACAAGCACGCTCTTATTTTCCCAGTCCTAATTTATGTAGCCAAAAACTGGACGATGAGCAAAACTGCTGAGCTTTTTCTTGACGCCTTCGAAAGAAAAGTTCTACATCAGGTATATGGTCACGACTGCGAGGAAGGTGAATGGAGGATGTGGATGTAGTCCGGAAGGCAAAAATCCGTCGACTACGCTGGCTCTAGTACATGGACACCAACGCTCCAGCTAAGAGGGTCTTCGAGTCTCCTGGTTCGAAAAGGACCTCCGAAGATGATGAAACGATGGCTTGAATAAGCCAACAACTCTTTGGTTTCGCATCAGTCTGCTGAATGCCTTTCAAAGATGTCCGTGGATCCACGAAGTACTGCGGATGTTCTCTGAAGGCTATATCAGACTAACATTGACTGATGTCGGTGGTATCTCACAGCGAACTCAAAGAACAGACTGAAATTACTGAAAATGACTATACTGCAGAATGGTTGTAAAGTGTGCGTACACTTTCCCTTGTAGTTCTGTGTTCCTCCCATCCCTCCCTGTGACACTCAAAGAAGTGTCTGCCAAACATCTGGTGTCTTGATGCGACCAGAGCTAAGTCGCTTGGCAGTGCCATGATACCCTGTTCTGCAGGTACAAGTATTTGATGACCCACACGTCCTGACACTTCTTCTTCTTTGGCTGGCGCTACAGTGGACCTGGGCTTAGGCTAAAATGCCTCTTCGGCTAGCATGGGCTTGTTCTAGTTGTTTACATCCATTCACGTTGAACTCATGTCGTGGTGACTGGTGTGTCTTCTTTGATGACACCCAAGTGCGACGACATACAGGCAAACTTAATTTTACCAAGTATTCATCAACACACGCACACAGCTACAGGCTCAGATGGCTCACTATCAGAGCTCTTCAAAGGTGGTGGCAATATTCTGGTAGGGAGCATGCACCAGTTCATTTACACAACAGCGAACACTGCCATGGATATGGATGTTGTCCGGAAGGCAAAAATCCGTCGACTACACTGCCTCGGCCACATCGAGCGAATGGGCAACTACGCTCCAGCTAAGAGGGTCTTCGAAACTGAGCCTCCTGGTTCGAGAAGGAGAAGAAGACCAAACCTCCGGTATAGAGACCAAGTCATGAGACGGTTGCAAGACAGCTTGGTCTTGATGACTGGAAGCAGAGTGCTCAGGGCCGTTAGCAATTGCTCAGTCTCGGACCATTCATGGGTCGTCGGCCTGACAAATAAGTAAGTAAGTAAGTAAATAAGAAGCTAACGGCAGGGGATTCAATTGCTGCTTGGCTATCGGCAAATATACAAATATCGCCGGCAGACATCTTAGCCACAACAGGGCTTCGCTAATTGCCACAATTTCCACTGCAGGCGCTGCAGGGATTAGAAAGACAAATGGATTTGTTCAGATTCCGACACCGTCCCACTTCCTACTCAATCGTTTGTCGTGGACCATGTGCGTACAAGTGCTGGCTTTGACAAAGGCTTTGATAAAGGGCTTCGAGATCAAAGTCTCGAAGTTGTTCGTTGGGAAGTGTCGTGGAGAAGTGGAGCCTAGGAATTGAACTTTGGTTTTAATCGTGTAAGTTCTTGACGTGTTCATGCCTCGCCATTGAGAGCATCCCTTTAAACTAACTGCACAGTTCGAGCTGTTTGCTTACCAAAGACGTCTATGAGGTAAGATTCAAGAGATTTTCTAGCGCATCAGGGGTGTGGGAGTTGCTCTAAGGGCACCACTGTTGCAAATGAAGGCACGTTTTTTATACCTTAAGGTGAGTACCGACCTTGAGTAAGGGCTGCCATGCTACCACGTCGGATAAGAGTGCGATAACAACTAGATAAAGTCAGCGTGTTGTATAAGGTTAGGGACCGCACGTGTTCTTTTTATTCCGCCACTCTTTACAGCTGTTAGATGCCAACTGACAGGTGTCATCCGAACAAAAATGGTGGCCAACCAAAATCGAACTTTAACACAAACATCACCTTTCACCAGAAGGGATGCCGATGTCGTAAAAGTCGTCATCTAGATTCATCCTAACCACACAGCGATCTCCTCCCAAATCAGCCCATCAAACGCCGAAGGCGATGGTTCCCGCGACTAACCACCCACCCTCCGCTGGGAAGCAGTCATAGATGACAGGAAGTAACTCAAATCAGTCACGTACATAACGAGTTCTCCTAATCACCGAACTTTATTGCCAATCTGTCGTTGGCTCACCAAATCACTCCGCCTTCGCGCGTCCGTCGGTCGTCGCTGCTCGCGCTCGCGTCAAGCCCCCCTGATAGAGAAATCAACTTGCTTTAGGACCGCCCTTAGCTGGATTATCATCGACTAATGGGATTGCTACGCATTAATCCGCCTTAAGTGCCACTAAACTCAATATCCGCGCATGCAGTGCGCACACGGGAGTGCTCGCGTTTGTGTGTGTGTGCAGCAAACATCGCATGTTTGTATTTATGACCGTCGACGAAAGGAAGGCAGGAATGCAAGGAATGTAACTATTTTTAATGACCTCCCACAAAATGGAAACATAATCCATTCGACTTACCGATATCCAAGGACTGCGCCACCTGCAACAGCACCATAAACCAAACGATGCCAATCAGATGGCTGTCACTGGTGGGGCAACGCTTTCCGGAAAATCGTAGTGCGCGCATTTTCCGATGTCTATCCACAAATCCAGACACACACGCACGAAGTGTACAGAAAAAGATGGTTCTCCTTTTACGAGTCAACCAGCGAACGCCGGCGACGAGCGCGCGACCAGTCGATACGTTTCGGGTTAATCTGTCCTCGTCCGGTGCACGCCACGGAACCGATTTGTGCCGATGAATACGTGCTGGATGCGCGTGTTAGATGCGTGGTGTCGTGAATTGGAAAGTAACTCGTCCAGGGAAGGGTTCACGTCCTGAAAAGAAAGAAACGGAAAAAAACAAGGTTAGTCTCAGTGAGGGGCCGTCCGTATGCAAATTTGATGCCGAAAATTAATTGTTTGTCGTTAAATGTGTAGCACACCCTTAATCAAGTGGCAGACATATGGACAGAGGTGCCTGCATGCCCTCGAGAGGAGCAACGGCTGATGAAGCAATTACCCGAGTGAATTGAATATAAATCAAGGGTGGCGGTGGTGCTGGTGCCCCTCGTGGCGCGCCAGCCGGTCGGCGCTAAGGCAGAGACCGCAGAACAGGTTCGATTGCCCTTTTTTTGCGCCATCTGTCCGCATGGGGTCCAGTCGTTCGTCGCTGATGCCATCAGCGTCGTTCGCATCATCAACATCAACGTCGTCGACAGCAGTCAGCCAGACCTTCTGTCAAGTCACACTTGAGCGTTGTTATCTTTGATCATCCACTGGCGGGGCGTTCCTCGTACGCTCGCTGTTCTGTGATTAAAGTCTCGCTCGCGTTGGCCGAGGGCGGCTGTCGAAACCGAGATGAATGACAGGCCGGAGCGCAGATACATAAATGCTAATGATGCGAATGATGATCTCCGGTTTTATGGATTTCGCCCTTTTCGGAATGTCTTGCGTGAAATGTCGCCGGTGTTCGGTAATCGGTCCGGATCGGAGAATAGTGTCAACTCTTTATGGGGACCAGACCACAGACCAAACGGACGTTAAAACTCATTCGGACGGACAGCACACGCGATCGAAAGGAATGCGGTCTTGGTCGTTGCCGTCGTCGTCGTCGTCGTCGTCTATTGGTCAACACCCGATGACAGATAAACCAGATCAATAGATCAACGGAAAGCAATCCCACACGACCAGTTTGCTCGTAAATCAATGGAAAATCTGCGAGAGAAGGAGGCAGATCGGCGGAGGTGATTATGGTTAAACTGGTGACAAGCTATCACCTGCGTGCTGTCGCAACAGCGACACTCCACAGCGGAGATCTCGTCCGCGATGCGATGGGAGATCAGCTCTGGTCGGGGGTGATCCTGCGTGAATGACGGTAATCCCAAATCAGTGTCCGTCATCTTAACACCTTAGACAGCGTGCCTCGTCAGAAATCAGATTACGAGCGAGTACACACATCTGACGTGGGACCCTTTCGCCCTCGTTCTTGGAAGCGGTTTACGAGCCGGCACCCACGCGCCTCCGCTGTTCCCCGTCATTAATCAAGTCCATCGAAGTCCAGCTTCTCAAAGTAATCTTGTTCTCTCACTTAACTCACAATTAGTATTTATGCGGAGAAGAAGGCACTCTGCTGCTTGTTGCTGTCCCCCCTGCTGCTGCGGCCAGCCAGTCGCAATCCTTTTGTGGCCCTTTCTGCGCTTGTTAGGCGTGCGGGCCTTTGTCAATTTATTGTGATTCGCCACAGCGTTTCTCGCAATAAATTTCAATTCAATTTCATCTCGTTCGGGACGTCCCATCTAATCCCTGGGGTCGTTTACGCGTCGACCAGCAGATCGGGGGATCGTCCAGAATGAACTGGTCATCCAGCATCTTTTGTAATCCAATGAAGATGGGGTTTTTCTTGCGAAAATTGAACGGCCAAGGGTTGGCATTGTGATTATCTGCGATGAAGTGCTTATGAATGATGGACGATGATGTTAATCAAAGTGTTTTGCTTTTCCAGGAGCAGCTGGTGGGATATGTGGGTTGTTGGTGACTTCTGAAAGGCCTGTGGGTTGCACTCTTTGAGTGGCAGGGACGGAGCGAAGATTTCACATCCTCCCATGATACCAAGCAAAGGAGCAGAACAATCGAGAGACGTTTGCTAGATGAAGGCAACTGAACGCCGGAAGATCATTCCCCGATCCGATATACCTATCGCCAGTTTCGTTCGACTTGACTTATTGGCACTTGTCATGTCAGCGGACACACGCGGTGACGGGAAGAGAAGTTCTCCTGATGCAGTAACTCCACAGGCCACTCTGCAATCCATTAATAGACCACCTCCACCTCCGGAATTTAGTGTGTGTTTTTGAAAGTCATTGAAAGCAGACAACCTCGTGAAATTCTCGAAGAAGACTGTCATAGAGGCTTTGGTGAGACGACTCGCATGTTGTGGCGCCTGATCACCAATAGAAAGTCCAGGAATGCCCTTAAGTCTGCTTTCGGACTCGCTTTCAGCCACATTTTCACATGGTCGCTGATCTGCTCGAGTCGAGTGTCTGCGACTTGACTTAGGTCTCGGTAACTGGACAACACTGTCGCGTCACAAGGGATGAGTGGTCTAAGCGTCGCGTTTGCCTTCAGTAATCCCTAACCTGCTCTATTGTGCGGACGCCTATGGTAGACTACCTCAAGAGCGGATGAAGAAGTCCTTGGTCTTTTCAAGGGAAAAGTTCTGCGTCCAATCTTTGGTCCTGCTTGCGTTGTTGGTTTCTGGAGAAGGAGAATCAACCACGGAACTGTACGGGCTGTACAGCGACATGAGTCCAGTCAGGCGTCTACGGATTCAACGCCTTAGATGGCTGGACATGTAGAGCGCATTTACAACACTGCTCTCGATCGGTGGGTTTTCGACCTCCCCACTGATACAAAGCAATGGAGAAAAACCACGAAGCCGATGAAGCACACAAGTATATAAGGACCACAACCAACTCGGAGCGCGAAATTGAAGGTAGCTGACTAAGAATCGTGCCAGCTGGTCAGACTTGTTGGCTGAGAACAAGGTCCACCCCGGACTGTAGCGCCATAAGAAGAAGAAGAAGAAGGAGAGGTGCCAAGGTAGTTGGAAGACGGTTTATATTTCTCCCTCATCCCTGAAGTCTTTGCAAGAAGTCGTTGTAGAGGACTGTCATTCTTCTTGTACGTGAGCCCAGGATACAGTGCCCACTAAACATTCATAACAAGGTTCTTAGCAAACAACACTCGAAAAGTCAATGTTGAGTGCCGTGTCTTGAAGTTGCCAGCCAATGACTGGGGCTGACTCTACCACTTACAGATGTTAACACTATCGTCCAGTGAGAAGTCTGAAGAGTAACTCGTATGTTGTAGCGTCTAATCACCAACAGACAGGCCAATGATGTCTTTACGTCAGTTTACTCTTAAGCATGCTTTCGAACGCACAGTTTAAATTAGAGACTCGTTTTCAGCCGCACTACGGGAATATGGACTGCAACATGGAGTCTAGTTGCGTCAAATGCGCAAAAAACCCACAATCAAAGGGAATATCCCTTACGGACTGAAAAGGTCGGAGACAGGAGCAGGCTTTCATGCGTAATCTGCAAGGCCAATGGGCATCCTGAAAATTATAGGAGAGAGATTATTATAAACACAAATGGTAGAAGTGCCTCGAGCTCCAGCTAGCACTATTACTCTTTCAGGAAAACAGATGGCACCACAGACAGTGCCGACGGTGGCCCCGGTCCCAGTGGCCAGGTGACCAGAAGCTGAACTGGGGCAGATCGCTGAACTTCAAAAACAATTCCTGGAGCAAGCAGCACGGGAAGACCTCATTTACTCGACGTTGTTTGCCGTGCCTAACGCCACAACATCCCAATGGCTGCGCAAGCACATAGTAACCTTAAGATCCTAGCACTGAATGTAAATTCGTTGATTAGGACTGAACTAAAATTAACGCTCGGTAACCCCTTGCAATCCCACAATCCAGACGTGCTTATGGCCAGCGAAACTAAGCTGAACGAGACGCGCAAACTCTGGTACAAGAATTACCACGTAATTCGAAGAGACCGGCCCAATCCCTGCAAGGGAGTAATAAAGAAAGGCCTTTGTTGCAAGGTCATGCACAGCAGTGAATAGCATACCCGCCTGCAAAGCTGCCCACCGATAATAAGAACTTCCAAGAAAAACTCGGCTACTCTGCTGAACAATACTGAAGGAGTATGAATGGAGACAGCTGCCTGGGCTGGACAAATTCTGTGTGAGCTGCCAAAGTCACTTCACCCTCACCTCTCACTAGCACTGTGACCGTACTAGCCTCCGCAGATTGAAAAAAGGACCCTGGGAGATCATTTCTTCCATGACCTTAACGATCCAGCAGAGGTGCTGTTAACTTCTCTTTGTAGATTTATAAAGGCATCGGATGGTTAGAGACGGACAACACAGTAAGTACGATATGATGGATTGGGCACGAGAGGGAAACAAACCCTCTCCATATGTACCACAATGGGTCCACAATGACCATACTGCGACGGGCCTTCAGCTCGTCAGCCCACGTACCCAACTTGAACTGCCCAACCCACAAGTCGCAATATGCTAACTTTAATTACTTATTAGGCAGACGACCCATGAAGGGTCTGAGCCTGAGCAATTGCTGCCTTCCATCGGTGACGGTCCTGGGCACGCTGCTTCCAGTCATCAAGGCCAAGCTGTCTTACATCCGCGCTGACTTGGTCTCTGTACTGGAGGTTCGGTCTTCCTCTCCTTCTCGAACCAGGAGGCTCGGATTCGAAGACCCTCTTTGCTGGAGCGTGGTTGTTCATTCGCTCGATGTGACCGAGTCAGTGTAGTCGATGGATTTTTGGCTTTCGGATTAGAGTTCACGGTTGTGTATTCTCCTCCATTCGCCTTCCTCGCAGACGGGACCATATATCCGACGGACAATTTTTCTTTTGAACACACCAAGAATCAGCTCTGCAGTCTTGCCTGGTGTCCAGCTTTCGGCTCCATAAAGCAGGACTGGCAGAATAAGAGTTTTGTAGAGCATGCCTTTGGTCCGTGGTCCGCAATATAAACCAAGGCGAACAGAAGGTATGTGATCATTGAGAGCAAACTTCGTGGTAGGATACAATCGGCATATGGACGGTGGTGTCGACTATATGGACAGCAGGAGATGATGGCGTCAGCACAATGGGCCTACGCTGACCTAGGTGTGCCTAATGTCCTCTCGCACAGTAGTCACTCACTTTAACGTGGCATCGATTTACCATTTCTTGGATTGTCCCATTTATGGCTGCTACACCAAAGAGTACACAAGACCAAGAACCCCCAGTTGGCGTCAACAGAGTCCCGCGAAGAGATCAATACTGCGTCATGCATGATTTTCCAATCAATGCACATTTTAACGGGCGAGTCATTGCACATGAAATTGAAGCCAAAAAACACAGCCTTATATGTCCCTCCGACAGCTGCGCGACAGCACCCAGTTGAGCAATACTCTGTAGGGGCTGAGAAGAGGATTCTCTGCAAGTATGTATCCTAAATGTGTGGGCGCATCACAAACGATGTGCAAGAAGTGTAAAGGAGCTCTAGTGCAGAGTACCCCCGATTGGCATGATATAGCGTGTATGAGCATAGACTTTGTCACTGGGCCAGTGTCTGTCAGTTGACACAGGAAACGAGGACAGTACTTCTGCCATGGCTTCCACGACGGATCTTGAACCTCTATCTAATCATCGGGATTGAGAAGCAGCGCTCTATAACTCATAAACGGTATGACGGAGTAGGACAACAAGAGGATATCTGTTCCCTTGCAGGACCTAAGACAGACGCTCCAAATCTGTCTGTCGAGCGCCAAGAATCTCATGGGAAGAGTGTAACGCAGGTCTTCTCTCACGAATGAAGAGGAAACCAAGTCATGGCAGACGCAAGCCAACGTGTTCACTGGAAGCTGAGCTGAGGATACAGTTGGTGTTGGACACAGATTACACATGGATCGCTGACATTAGAAGGAAAGCAATCACCAGGGTCGCTAGAGCTCGAGACCTCCACGTAGAGACGGAGACGAGAGACTGAAGACTCCCTCCTTTTCTGAGATGGCTGATTCTACAGCCTTGCGTCCGTGATTTCGGCTTTTATTCCAGAGGTGACAATGGGAGATGCAGCTAGCTTGATCTGTTCCCATTCAGCTCATAAATGGAGGAATGCCCATCACGCTCTCACAGTGTGGCGTCAACGAGTGGGACTGACGAGTCCAACATTGAATTCTTTCGCGGAAATTGTGTGGCAGACATCTTCTCCGAAAACCTTGTTCCAAGACAGTTGAAGCAAAGTGAGCTCGAATCGAGAGGATTTTTGTTGAATTAAGAGGCTTCCAGTTTTCATGAGCGTCTGCGGACCCTCATGCGACCCATTCTGTTTAGCCTTGAGTCTCCTGTGTCATGGCTCTTGTCCACCCACCCTCGATGAAGAAGAAGCCAACCCCCTGCAACTGACTCCATCTCCTTCTGACTGTCTTCAGCTGATTCCCTATGAATCCCTATGAACGTCCCTCTAAACTCGAGCGACCACATCAGCTCTCTCCCTCCTGTCACCTAGTTACTTCCAGTCATTAGCCTCTCAGATTACTTCCTCGCCACGGACAAGCTCAACAAGGTGCTCAATTGATGACACCTCAAATGCTCCCATCGTCGCGTCGCTTGTCGACCATCCTCGTATGAAGTCACTTACAAAGCACGCCAATTGACAGACTATCTGGTTACCACTTTCCATGTGTCGATCGGGGACCCACTTAAGCCACATCAAATGGCATTCGAGTCCATCACTTGCGATGGAACAGGTGTGGGCACTGCCAAAGTAATCAACGTTCCGATATCCACGTCAAAGCTAATTACGTTCAGCAGAACATATCAATGTCCGGCAGCTGGTCGGGGTCCGCTATTTCAGATTCAATCTCCTCTCACGGGGGTGGAGGTGGCGAGGCGGTGATGGCGGCACAGAGGGAGAGCGTGAAATTTCATTTCCACTTCGTTTTTTTTTCTTTCTTTTCGTCGTCCCTCTCCACACGCCACGTCCACCCGCGCAGTCGATCAGAGACTTAATTTAAATAAATAATTTCTCCATTTTCTGTTCATCGCTCCTAGAAAATCCATTTCACTGGAGCACATGCTACATCACGAGCGGAAATTGCAATTTGAGATGAAAAGGGTCGCTACAGCTAGAGACGTCGTCGTCGTCGTTGACGGCGTCGGTCGGTCGTCGAAGTCGCCGAATCGACGTCATCTTGAACGTGTAACGAGCTCTAAGCCATCGCACTCTCTCCCTCTGTTGCAGAGCACGCGCACCCCGTCACCGGAAGGCTTAGTTGGGCTTCTGGGCCGACAACGACGACGACGATGACGACTGGCACGAGAGTACGCCGGTACGGGCGCGTGTGTGCTCGAGCAGTAGGCAAAAACGAATGTGCCCACTGAAAGAGTTCTACTCCATTTGACGCGAAAGATATTAATCATCATTAGGCGCGTGCAGGAGCACCAGATGAAGGAGAAGACACGACTCCACATGAGAGCGGTGGTGTGCAGAGGAGGGGTGAAAACCAGGAAAAACACAAACCGAACGTCGATCGGAAAAATACATTTCGACAAAAAGATTGTCGACCAATTCAGGCGTAATGGGTTGTTTATTCGCATCCATTGCTCCAGTTTCAGTTTTCACTCGAACCACAGCCGCCCACAGACACAGATTAAGGTCCTCACCTCCTCCTCACTCGCACACACGATGTTAGGCCATAAATCAACCATGAAATTGTTTTGCTGCATATGCCATGCGAACGGGTGTTTACGTACACCTCCCTGGCTGACACCCAGGCCCACCCGTTGCCAGGGTGGGTATGCTTTTTTTTTGTTTCTCCAACCCCCAGATGAGAATTTGCAAAACCCCAAAATGGCCAAAAATGGGGACAGACTAGAGCGGAGTGGAGCAGATTATGATTTACTGGCAGTTCAATTTTCAACACAAAATCATTACGTGCCGGCCGGCGGAGGACTCGAGGTGGAGGGTCTCTTTTCATGTGAGGCCTGATCTATGACATGGTCTATTAGGTCCAACTTGGGAAACAGTTTCAGGTCCAATTATCGTTCCTCCTCGTGGTATCGTGCTTAAATTAAAATCGCTTTTCTCTCACCACGCACACAGCGGGCGGTCGGCGGCAAGAGAGCGGAACTCTTTACGGTTGCTGGTGGTGGCGCTGTGATGGGGAGTGTGTGTCCTTCAAAGGATATCTCCTCTTCGGGTCTTAGGCTTTCTTGATTTATGGGCTCAGTTGGATCCAATTTGATATTGGACTTGGGCTATGCACGGCGCCCCCCACGGGGATGTGGAATCTATTTCACATTTTCATCGATTCACCAGTAAGTGGCTGTCATGGGGATGGCCAAAGTGGATATCACACGTCCAATGGAGGACTGTAGTTGCAGGGGAGATGGGAGCGGTGAAAAGTTGCCGGTCTTCCTGCTGAGTCTGTCATGTCTGATGAAATGGGGAAATCTGTTTCGAGTAAGGCTTACTTTTACGCTCTGTGGAGTGTACGGCTCATTTATCAAGGGCTTTTCGGGTGACTGTGGGGACTGTGGAGTCTAAGCGGTGGGTGACACTCAGTTGGTTTGCCGTGAGCAGATGGTTCTTATCGGTTGATCCTACCATTTAAGGATCTGCCCAATCGTGCGGTTCCTCGTTTTAGCAAAAAGCCACTGTACCCATTATGACCTCCTTGTCACTAGATTTGGGAGAGTGATTGAAAGAGAGGAACACTAACAGAAAAATTTCATTTGGATGGACAGCAATAAACACAGAATTGGTTGCAGAAGCTGGTCTGTATATGCGGCAGCATGTCAACAAGTACTCCGTCAGATGCACCTTCCACCTCTCGATATATTTGGTAATCAATTAGGAACCAGTGGTGGCCCGTGGCCCTAAATACAGTACGAACTCGATAAACGCAACTAATAGAAATCAAGCAGCAACCGAGGTTGTTAGACTTAACGGATAACATTTTTCCAAATAACAAATTGTAGTGAAAACGGTCGACATCGTAGGTTCGATCCCTGGTCTGTACGACACAAATAATTTTCACGGCCCCATCTCTTTCGAGTCAATGACAATGCTCAAAGAGTACTTCGGTCTAGTAAAAGCTTCTCAAACTTGGCCGTTCGGATTCGGCATAAAACTGTAGGTCCCTTCCATTCGTGATAGGACAACAGCACGCATAACACGAGTGGTTGTTGAGAAGCTAGGCCCTGGCCTTCTACGGGCTGTTGAGCAACCCATAATATTATTGTACTAATTAGGAACCAGTACAGTATTGAGACTCAAAAGACTCCGATTGTAGTCTGAACTTACCATCAACCACTCAACCAACGAACATCAATGTCTACCCAACAAGACTGACAGCCTACTACCCCAAGCCGTCTTCGAGAAGAAATTCTTCACCAGAATACCTTTCACTTTGGATTGGATGTCCGACAACCGGACGCTTGCTGATTCTCTGCGTTTTCTCACAATCTGATCGAAGACACCGACTCCTTCCCCCATCTGTAAACATTTTTAGAGGACAGTCCAGCGTCTGATGTTCACACGTAAAGTAAGTGCCATTTGAGAAGTTCTTTCCTTGGTACAGTGAGGTCGGTGTTTTCTGGAAGGGATCCCAATTAATCGGGGATAGGGGAATGTCTGGATCGAAGCTATTTCCACATAATGACCCCTCGCGCGTACATTTCTATGCGTCTGACTAGCGATACGAAAAGGCAGTGAAACACACACGGATGTATAACTCCATTTGATTCCCATAGCTCCTTACTACAGCAATATAGAGCCGTCTCGTGCTTTCTGACGCTGTCCTAGAATTTCAGTTTTTAGCTTAGCTTCGCATACAGAATAATGCTTTTGTAGTTGGTATTATTGCTTAGTTTCAGAGTGGCGCCCATTCATCTTGTGCGGATAGAGGGCTATTTCTAGAATAAATAGAAGTTCATTCACTACTACGTTTCACAAGAAAGGACAGAAAACCCCACCCTGTGGCGTGTGTGGTTCCCTTACTAACTGCTCGGATTATTGCTCTGTAGTTCAGAAACTGGTGATAATTGCATGGGATTCAACGTTGTTAAAAGTTCCCTCACTGTCAACAAGACCGTAAGGGCTAGTTCCTTATTATTTCTTTTTTCATTTTCATTTCATTTTATTGATTTTAGGGTATCTCTGAATATTGAGAATATACAATTGTTGTAGGTGGAAAGGTGAGAAAAACAAGCTGAGCTTTAATGTCTGCACTTGGTCCTAGACCGAACCCGTGGGGAAAGATGATTCCACAGATGTACAGCATGAATGAAGAAAACGGAATGTTAAACATGTATGGGCTGAAGGTTTTAACGTAATTTACGACTCGATCGACAGAAAGTTAGTTTCTCATAGAGAAGTCAGGCTGTTTCCAATGAATTATTTCAAAAAATTCTATGTATGATCTGTATTTTAAGAATGCGTACTGTGAGAATGCGGCGTTGTTCCGAGGCATGATCAAATCTTTGAAGGTTAAAAACAAGCCATGCAGTCAATTTTTGCAATGAGCAATTATCACAGTCGGCAAACACCTCGCACCCATACGATAATAGAGGAAAAATGAGTGTTTTGGCCAGTTTTAGCTTGATATTATTAGGGAATGAAAATCACAGACCTCTAAGGGACGCATAAACATTGGACAATATGCTGTCTATATTGTCGGACCATGTGTGTCCACAATTACACGTCACATCCTTATGCTTAAGGGATTCTTCTATATTATATGTTTCCACTGATTTGTCTTTGCTGCAGGCATGCTGCTAGGCATTTGTCTTGCAGCGACGGAGCTCCTGTTGTTCAAGCCTATTTGTTTTTGCAGAGTTTTAAGCAAGAATGATGGTAGACCGATTGTTCTTAGATATTTTGTCTTGGAATGAGAGATATTTCCCGCTTTTGGTAGAAAGACATCCTCCAGAATTAAGGCACATGTTATTGATCAAGACATTTCTGGAAGATGGTGAGCAGCACTTGTTAATACAAGCAATGGCACCACCGCGAAGATAAAACGGATGATCACACTGCCATATAGCTGTATTTTTGAATTTGGAAGGCCAATGAGGACAAAAGACTTCCCTCAAAGAACCTGTATAGGATATTGATAGTCCCACACTTGCTGTATGGCGCAGAAGTAGGGACACTAACTAAAGCGGACAATCATATTGTTGGTCAATTCGAGAGAATAGTCTTTCAAATCTCTAGTCTCAGAGACCGATTGGACATCAATGCTCCGGCCCGGTAAACTTTTCGACTCCCAGGGACAAGGCGGTAAAGAAAGACAACGCCACCGGTGGCGCACGCACGTATACTAAGTTGAACGTGCGTGGCTGGAAGCAACTAGCTCAAGACCGGGCAGGTCCACCCCAAACTGTAGCACCAGCCAAGGAGAAAGAAGTGAGCATGTGACAAATTAGATTTGCTACTGTTGTACCATCGGTACCGGCCATTGACCCCAGTGCACTCGAGCCCCGACTTCTAGGTTCGATCCATGGTCTGTGCGACAGTATAATTTTAACGGCCCTACCTACCCTACCGGCCTCTCTTTCAAATGACTGACAATGTTTAAGGAGAACTTCTGTCAAAAAGGGCATCTGAAACTTGCACTGTATGTCCCTTAAACTCGTCAGAGAGCAATAGCACGAGATACGCCCCGGGCCTCTATGGGCTGTAGCGCCAACCAAGTTCATGGCCCAGATGACACTGTCGAAAGGCACTCTAAGTGAGCTGCATGATGTGATGGGAAGGAGTCAACACTCACTCACAACACACTATCCTATCACAGATCTATCCTATAAGATCACAGGCAGGGCATTGTGAGGCTGGTGATAGTACTTTCTTTAGTCTGGAGGACTCAGAGACTTGATCGACATCTCCACCGAAGAGTCTTCAAGATGATATCTTGGCTTTCCTCAGTTTTGGAATTGTTGTATTGGAGCTGTTGTGCTTTTATAAGAGTCCCTACCACAATGGTGGGCTGGGGGTTTCCTCTTACCGCGTTGAGAGGAGTTGGACACACAGAGCTCGCAGCCTACCATCTCCTCTAACTTCACACAATCTACGCCACTAACCACAACTGGCTAGAAGATAGTACATGGCTTGAAACAAGAAACATTTAGCCAGCACTTGCTTGTCCGCAGGAGACCCTCACTGAGGACCCTCTTCGTAGGGGGCATAACCGAAATGGATGCCAAAAATGTAACGACTGGCTGTACTTTTTAAAAGTCACGATTTTCCCAATCGAATGCTGTCCAAGACTTCGTTCTCGCTTGGATACACCAGCTTGTCATTCAACATGGCAATTGAAAACTTTAAACTGAATCAATCTTGTCCATCTTCTCCGCCTCCTTATTTCATTCTAAGTCATCCCCAACCACGACCAAAGCCTTAGAATGCTTTGCTTAACGTCCGTCAATTGCCATCGCTGCCCTGACCCCAGCTACGCATCAATCAGCTTCACTTCATCTGCATCCGTGAAGAACTCGGCAAGAACTTCACAAAGGATCCTCGCGCAGACTCTGCCGCCGCATTTGCACACTTCACTGGGAGCTAATTCCCATTGAAAACTGCAAGCCACTTGAAAATCCCATGTTTGCTCAGTGTAAGCAGTGGGGACTCCACCGCATGCGGCATCTGCCACTTTACAGCCGAATCTCACTTCACACCGTGATGCGGCGCAGATCCCTGTTTGCCCCAGCTCACCTCAAGTGTAATGAACTCTTAAAACAGCAAACGTTACGTTCGCCCGTCTGACTGTGCGAACCTGGACAGCTCGCGAGGCACTTCCAGTTCCGAAAGTTCGCAGCTCCTTCGCAATGGTCGTCGCGAGTCTCAACGAGAATCTAATTACTGAGAAGAACGATGCGAAACTCCTTTGATCCAGCCGTGACGTCCATCTCAGCGGCGGTTCGACGCTTCCTTCAACAGCCACCACCATTCCACTTCAGTTCCACTCTCCACACCGCACACAGCACCACAGCACGACTGGCTCTGATGCGCTGTTGGGTCAATAAATATTTATGTGCGCTGTCTTTGCGCGCCCCGTCACCGTCATCGTCAAAGGTGAAATGAGCACAAGGAACGCGCAGCTCGCGGATTCCCAACCAGAGCCCCACAGCACGACACAAACGCACACACTCCACACACCAGCATCACCATCGACCCCAGCAGCTGTCCGTTCGTGGCGCGGTGGCATGTTTGCAGCATCGGAAGAGCTAAAGTGTTAATATATCAACACTTTTGTGAGCGGCTCCAAGGAAACACACACGACAGCCCCGGAGGACGGGAAGGGCACCCCCCACAGCAATGGGAATGGGAATGATTCGCGAAGAAATTTCTGTTTGTTGTTGGCACGGTCTCGGTCTGTATGGACGTGGCGGCGTCATTTGTTCCGTTTCAAGTGGGCCGTGGCAGCGACGCAGTCACAGCACCATTGCCGCCGCCGATTGGAATTTTGACAGTTCGCGAATGTTAATTGCTGGCGCTTCACACTGACACCGAGAGCGTGGGGTGCGGGTTTCCTTTCTGATCTTCGGAGTCAGTCAGTTTGAGACGATTCCGCGTGTGAAGTGTGATTCACTTGGCGGATCGTCGACTGTCCGGTTTGGAGCTTAGACCTGTCTCGGCGACGGCGACGACGACAATTAGCGGTCGTAGCTTGAGGAGGGATGAGCCCGCGCAGCCGGACAGGGGCCAGAGGCATTTGTTATTCCACTCGATGAGGCCAGCTTGACTGCGCGAACGAGACGCCCGGCGGGGGCAGACATTGTTGCAGTTGTCGACGACGACAACTTTATCTAGAGGAATGCCGGTAGCTGCTGATTTGCATTTAAAGTGGGACTGCCACCACATGTGGGGTGGCTGGCTCTTGCGTAAGACTGGAAGAAGCTGCTGGAGGAATGGGAATGTTTCCGGTTCGAGGTGGAGAAGGGGATGGAGGTGGTTTCACGAAAGGAGTCTGTTTGGTCAACACGATGCTCCGAAGTCAGAGATACTAATCCACAGGCAACCAAGGGATCCACAGCACCCACCCTCTGCTCCTTTGCCTGGACTCCATGGCAGCTGCTCACAGAACAGAGGTAATAATGAAGTGCAGCAACACCACTCCCACATCAGCTAGTTTGCCACCACGTCCACGTGGATGTTCCAATCAAAGCCCAGACCACCCCACAGTCTATGTCACAGGCCGGCCTGCATAAATCCATCCCACGGTGACTAGGTGCTCTCGTTACCCAGCCAACCAGTCCCCAGCAATTCCAGCATCCAAATTGCCTAAGCATCCACCCAGGAACATAAATTCGCCCGACGCCACCCCGAGCCGGAGCCAGAGTAAGCTCCGGCAATCTCGCATAAATAACGATTATCCTCGTTGAGCTAAACGAGCATCCTAGTCGCACTCCCGCTCAGCACAACATCCACAAAACACCGCTCGTAGTCAATTTGAAGCCACAATGATGAGCTGCCGCCACTGGTGCCTGCCTCTGTCTGGCTGTTTGCCCGCCTGTCTGCCTGCCGCCAAATCTGTTCCAATATCAACAATTACCTCCCCCTCCCCGGATCCACCGCCGAGGAGAATACAAAATTTATTCCCGCACGAAGTAACGTAAAGAGTTCCTCGCTTAATATTCGAAATCTGTGTGCAGCAGGAGCGCCACCATTAGCAGCATCAAATATTTATTCACGCAGCGAGCAGGATCACGCTCCTCGCGTATTGTGCGTTCGACACGAGGCGCGCGACTCTCTCTCTCTCTTGCTCTTGCTCTCGTCTGAGTATCGACACAAGGAGCAGCGCGGCTTTGTTGCCATATTCAGTCACTTTTGGTGGAGCTAATCCAAAAATGAAATCTCAACCAGCCAGCAAACCACCCACCCATCCACCAGCCAGCCAGCCAGCGACTACTGTGCACTGGAATTCCGAGGCGGCAGAGCGTGAAATTTATTTTTTCCCGCCCATTTACATAATTCGCGATGAAAATTTCCTCTGAAATTACCAGAGATCCTTCATAACCTCATTATCGTTACAGTGCCTGTGCCTGTGCCCGTGCCAGTGGCGGTGGCAGTGCACACAGCACAGCGGATCCTGCTTGTCGTGTGTGGGACGAGGACGTGGCCCGTGGGGTGGGCACCAGCGCCGCGCATCGTGGTCCTGGCCTGCATTGAGGCGAATAATGTGCGAGCCACACTCGATGGATGGTCTCTGTTGGCGGGTCGGCCAGTCCGCGCGCCCGTCGCTCTGTCGGCGGGCGGTCGACTGAAAGGAACATGTTGCGCAACAAGATATGAAATTATGTCGTAAATAGATGTGCATGTTACGTGTGATTTTGTGAAATAAATTTTGCTTTCGTTTCAAGGAGCAGCTTGTATTTGGGGCAGCCAAACATGCCCTCCGAGGGCGTTACTGCTTGACGCTGATTGAATTGTATCGCTTTGTTGGTCGACCGCGCCCGTCACGGGCGATGCGCTGCAGAGCTGCTTGTTCTCGCGCCCGTTCTGTTTGCTGGCACAGCAGCAGCTTCACGGGCGAATGCATCCTTTATGAGAGCGACGCAAGGCCATGTGCTGACAGTTAAACATCATTTTCGATGATCTCGTGAACTCGCGCTGGGATGCACTGCATTATTTAGCCACCACCCTACCCCCACGGCATTGGCTCGCGTCCGAATTGTCTGTTTATTTGCGGCGAGCTTGGCAGTACGTGAGCTCATTTGAATGCGGTTCCGGGGGGGGTTTTAATGCGGGATGCTGGCAGGGTTTTGAAAGGGCTTCAGGAAATTTGAGACTACCTACAATACACACACACGCGCGCCTCTGAGAATCCAGCCCACAGGCCGATGTGACAAACTGTCGTCCAACATCTTCGAGATGACCCCGGATTAATGGCTTATGAGCCAAAGCTACAGTTGTACAAAAAAGTGGCCTTCTGCTGGGCGCTCGAATTCCCCGCGTGGGCTTGGAAAATTAGATGGAAATTTACGATTCATTTTGGGGAACTTTGTGTCAACACGTTTGACTTGGACGAGCTGAGGTCGTGGGAAAATCGATACGCCGCGGCGACGGGAAAAAGTCAAATAAATTACGGTGGGCTTCTTGACGTGGGTTTTTCCGTGTCGTGGATGGCTGGAATTATGAAGCCATCAGCGGTGTTGTAATCGATGTCAGAGTGGGGGGAAGGGGCGAGATGGCGAGATGGCGAGATGGCTGCCGGGGAAATGAGGCAAAGGTGATTGCTACCTGCTGAGAGTGAAGCTGAGACATGCTCTAATTGGTAGAGCTGGTTGGGATTAGGCTTTGACTCATCTTCCGAGGGGACCTATGCATGCCCGACGAGGGGAATCGCTCAGAATCGTCAGCATAATCCACAAGAAATGAGACCCCATTGGTGTACATGATTGGATATTCTCCGCCGTTGAGTGTGACAGGGAGTAGACTGGTCTTTGGCTAAATTGACTCATATCTGTTAAGTCCACCATCGCCACCTACACCAGATCCTGAAAAAAAAACTCAAGAAATGCAGATCGGCACCCGGCGGTCAAGTCAAGTTTTAGCACTCCTTGCAAGCTCATCAAGGCTTTGGGAATGACGATGGAGATCGGTAACGAACGCACTAAGACCCTTCAAGTCAAGCAAAGGATGTTGATAGACATTCCAACGCGATGTCTAGTAACTTTCATTAACGTCGTTCTTGGAAACTCGCTACAATCGAGCAACGATCGCTCGACACTGTTGTGCGGAGTCCCAGTTTGGTGGACAGACCTAAATAAAGCGGTCAACTGCAGCTTCTATTCTCGACCGAGTTCAAATATGTTTCCCATCCACTGGCCGCTTTGAGACTCAAGACACTTCCACTGCGAACATCTCTAATTCAGCTTTTCTCAACGAACTCAATTGACGTGACAACGATGCCGATTGCCAGTCTCCACTTGCATTTCTTCCAAATTTGGTGACTATGGCAGTCTGACAATCAGACTGGATGAAAGGTTAGACGTTGTGCGTCAATTCCTTCGAACGGTGTCTAATTTTGATTCGCAGTAGAGCAATCTCAGTACAACAACTAGCATCAGCCATCAATTGTGGCGTGATGATGAAAGATGAGACGCCAATTGGACGCTCGCTGGCACTTAAACAGAGGCGTCCAAATCGGGTTTAGTGGTGAATGAAGGAATATCAGTGTCAGTACATGGAAGGACATACGCTCCCTTGATGACTGGATCCCAGCGTCGCTATAAACGGATATGCGTTTGAGATGGTCGCAATGAGGACGTCGTTGGCATTGAGACAACCAAAATGTGCTTACCGGTGAATGAGGGCAAAACAAAATGCAGACTTTAAAGGAAGTTAAGGAGGCCATCATAGGCAGACACACCCTTGATGTAGCCAATAACTTCGTCAACATCGGCTCTCGAGTAAACAGTATGAACACCATCAGGACAGAGGTCATGCATATAAGCACTCAAGCGGCAATGGGGTAATGGTAGTCTCCTCTCTAGAGTGACCAATCTGAAGAAGGAGGATAACTCGGCAGCATTTGACATACAAAGCGACGAAAAGAGATTCGTCGTGTCTTTGTAGGAGCTACTCGCCGTGAAGGTGAAAGAGTCGACAGTGCGCGAGGAACCTATTGTTAATTAGTTGCTCCTACTGACGGGAAGACTTTTGCTTCAATGGTTTGGTCAAGTGGCACGAATGTCCCTGTCAACACGAATCCCAAGGCGTGTCATCTACAACGTGGGCGAACACTTAGCAAACAGGAGGACCTGGCTTGCACAAGTCCGGTTAGACAGAGAATCCGAGACCGAGAAATACATTCGTTGCAGAGTGTCCGCCGAAGAACTATGCTCTAGAGGGTCTTCCAAGATGACGTCAGACTGACATGACTTTAGCTTTAGGCCTTCGTAACGACTAAAAACAAAAATCTCACTTGGCAGAGAGCCATGACGGTTTAGGCCCTTGTAAACACCGGAATGTGCTGCCTCTTTTAGAAATATTTAAACACACTTCATTTGTTGGGAAAATGGTATGTATGGCAGTACTCCCTTAAATGTGAGGACAAACGATAAAAATTAATAATAATTTTTCCGTCCTATAAATGTAGTAAGAAGACTCACAACTAGATGAAGAGTTGCACAATTTAATGTATCATTGACTATGAATTTCTATAGAACTGAAAGGTTTTTAAAAATCGGAGTGTTTCATTTTATTTCAAATCTATGCCCCTAAAATGTGAAAAGAAGGATTCGAATCGATCTCAACAACTGACCAGATAGTCCTTCAAATTCTTCCCTGGTCGAGTTCGCCAACTGTTTATGATGTTTCCAAGCGTTACAATCGTATCCGCGGAGACAAGTCTGTGCATCGGCAATGAACGCCATTTGTTGCAAGGACTTGAACACAATTTCTTCTACAAAAGCCGTGGCCTGAGGCAAGACTACAAGCTAAATCTTGGATTCTGGTTCGTCTCCATGTCACTTGATCTCTACCGCAGGTATTTTTAAGTTCTCCATGAAACGGCTGGATGGCGGAGTTGGTTGAATGTCCGCCCTTGGCAAGAGTTGGTATGTATTTATCTGGCTTTTAAATCTAGTCCAGTCACCATTTGTCATTGGAATGGAACGAACGGCACTGGGTACCACAATGATCTGTGTGTTCTGGCGATCTCGGGCTGTCATCCCAATAACCTAACCTAACTAGCGATATAACGATGCAGGTCTTCCCAGTTTACACAACAACCTCCAGCGCAGTTTGGGGATTCAATCAGGAACGATCAGGCATTTAGGCTCCCTCTACACAGGGCAACAAGGGATATGTGAAGGGTGGTTGCATCTCCCTGCAATTGACAGTTTGAGTATTCGACTAACTTCTCCATATTAAAGCGTGGCTCTGTTAAATCCAGCATGTCCCTTTGAGCCTGAAGATGTCAGAGCTTGCAACCACACGGACATAGTGTGTTACAACGACTCCGAGCATGATCTTATGAAACAAATAAAGGGCCCACTACTCGAAGGCGAGTGCAAAGTCTCACAAGATAACCCACGAAATAGACGCAAGCCGCTGTCTCTTGGTGTCATTTCAGTCGGACATCAGATTTCTGATTTTTTGGGGCTGTATTCCCTAAATCTTCTGTTTCTTGTTCCTTAGTAAAAGACATACTTCCCTACCCCAAGTGAGATGTGGTAAAGCCACGCCGTAATGCATGTTCGCTCCGGAATTGCGTTGGCTTTTGCAATCGCTGTTTTGACCACAAGACTACGCTGGGCACATTAAGAATCCGAACCGAAATTGATTTGGAAGAAGCATAAAGCTTGTCAACAATAAATGAAGATCTCTATGCGTCTATCGAGAGACGGTTGCCACTTCTTGATCTTGTTGGCCTTGACGGTGAATGGAGGAGAGAATCGATGTCAGGATTCATCCAATCTGGTCTACTCAGTCGAGATTTGAAACGAGGACAAAGGAACAGCAGAACACTGCAACTGCCTAGTCAGAATACATCATCGGCACCTAGGCGGATACTATCTTGAAGTGGACATGATTGCCGCCAGTTCACTCAAAAACATGCTAAGTTTCATTACGCTGAGTTCACTTTCTGGGTGAACTCTAAATGGCAGAAATCACAATGGGTTCATCTGAGGCCGCAGCGATCAGGTGATCGCTTGCAACCACCTTCCCATAATCTAATCTAATCTAATCAGTCGCCATTTCGCCTCCATGATGTCTGATCTGTGGGTTAAGCAGCTCCAAAGTCCAACACCGACTCCAGAGTGTGACTTTCAAAGCAGCTCAGTACATTTCAGCTCAGTGGGTACACTGAAGTCACAAGCATTGACTGAGAAGCAGGCGCAGTCTAGGAGAATCTGGAGCCAACCAGGCAGTAACAAGCGTAGTCGAGTAGTAATTTCCTTAAGTAGTCGGAAAATGTGTCGAAGCCCCTGGATGCCTAAAGTCAGGTCAAAAACAACAGTCCGGCACTCATCTCCACATTGACCACCACCAACGACTGTCCGCCCAACAGCGCGCCTCGAAATCGATTAGATTCACTTACACGCCGTCTTTGTTGCCGATAATGACCCCTTCGGTGCTTCTCTCCAGCCCCGTGTGGTGACGCAATAAATTAAAATCCCATTAATCCCTCTGTCCAGCGATAGCCTCCACTTTCTCCTGGACCCTCCCACCCGAGTCCAAACAACAATTGCCATCATCAACGCCATGCAATTACAAAGAACGGGGCACAATGGCCACCATTCGACAAGCGCCACAAAGCCAAGATACCGAAACAAGTTCTCGCGCGAGCGTCCCCAAAGTTCCCACGATCGTTCCGAGCGCAGCGTGAGTGTTCATAATTTACCTCAATCATGTCCACCGCAGATCACACGTGCGCGAGCCCAAGCGCCCCAAACCCACCAGCCACCGCGCATCGGCCGCACAGCCACTGTCCCACATTTGGCTCGAGCTAAATCAATTTTATATCTCCCGTCCATATCTAATTTGAAGTTTCCACCTAATCAACTCAGAATGCAGCCAAATTGTAATTTTTCAAAAAAAGAAAAAAACAGACAAAAACATTAATTCACCCGAGATACGCAGACGAGAGCTTTTCCGGCGGGTATCGCCGCTCTAATGATCGGCCAGACGCACCACCGCAGCCATGTGTCTCATTAACCGAACGAAAAAGAATCTCCGGCCGCACAGCTGGAAGCCTAACCCTGAGGGCATTTAAATAATGCATCTGCACCTGTACCGCGCTGTGGGAAACATTCATTCACGTCCAAATTCCATCTTTCTCGATCTCGAAACCACCGAGCAGCGCTGGAGAAAATAGAAATCCGAACGACGATGCATATGCATGCCGCCCCGGGCGTGTGTGCGGTCGAAGGGCTCGAAATTAATTAAATCGTAATCAATTAACGAACCGGGCCCCAGGTAAGAAAAAATGGGGCGGATGCAAAGAGTTATGCATCACAACCGACGGAGATATCTCATTCTTGCCGCCAAGTGACACAGATGGATGCCAGCCGAATCGGTGGATGGATGGGGGAAAAGCGCCATCTCTTGCGAAAGACAAAGAAATCACAGAAAGATATTCTGTGCGCTGGTCCCCCGATTCGATTCGAACATAAATATCTTTCTTCTTTCTTCCTCTGCCTAGCCGCGACCCCATTGTCCACAATTACGACGAATGCCATTTATCACCGGCGGGCTACAAAGTGGTTAGCACTTAGCTCTGGAATCTGATGTGGCGTTGGGAGAATGCAACGAAATGAGTACGTAAGTCGGACGAGAGCTGGAGCTAGTCATAAATTAGTGTGTGACCCTCGACCTTCAACCTCTCTTTAGCGTTCATTTGTAGCGATAAACCGAGCCACAGTGCGAGAGAGCCTGCCTCAAGTGTCTCCCCACTCTCGACGCTGACTTATTCATTCCCAGTGCGTGTGCACACAGCCGAGTGGATATCGTGCGTTTTTTTGTGTATCCGTGGACGGGCGCGATCGGTTAATAAATGTCAGAACCTTTCTATTTCGTAAATCAAAACCATTGATAAGGCTAATCGTGTGTCGTGCACACGCACCGCCGTCCGCAGTCCTCCGCCGGGGTCTGTTCATAAGTCATTCGCGTTAGCGCGTGCCTAACACAGAACTCCTTAGACCCTGTGCCCCGAGCCAAAGGCACACACCGTCGACCGCCACCGCGCCGCAAACTATTCGAAGAAGAATCCGAGAAATTGATTTCAAGTCACGTAGCCCGGTATGGTACCCAACGTGATTACACGAACTACATGTACACACGCACACAGTGCGCGCGGATAATAAAACGACGCGGCCAGCCAAGGAATCAAGGGAAACACGGCTCGAAACAACAAAAAAAATTATTCGTGGGAACATCATGAAACGTAATCGGATGACACCAGCAGGCAGGCAGGCTGGCAGGAGCAGCAGCAGCAGCAGCTCCCACATCGCACGCGCACATAAAAACGAAAACGAACGCCCAATAACGATGACATTCCTCGATGGGATACGACCGACCATGAGCAGGGACCCGCCGCCGGTTCTTCCCGACGACACGACAAATGTGCGGCTTTTTTATTTGAATTTTATGTAAAAACGGGGGACCAGCGAGATCACCTGTGCACACGGCTTCAGTGTTGTGCGCCCCCTAGTTCCGGTCCTTGGGCACAGCTCACGAAAGGATGCCGTGCATAATGACAAATCGAGCGACACATAAATCATGGCCGAGCGAGAGGTGTGCGCTTGTGCCCATCATCGATTAGGGACTCTCATTCGTTGGCCGTAACCGACCGGTGAAAGAGAAAAAAGGCACATCGGCCGGCGAGATCCTTTGTAATTGTAATCGCCCACAGTGCCATGCGCATTTGTCACCGGGGGACTGCAATATTAATAAATTGAATTCAAAGTGGACGGCGGGCCGCCGCTGGGATCGTGCTGTGGGGGTGTGGCAGGCAACGATCGGCGCATCATTCATGGCACGATGCAAGGGAGACGGGAACTTTGGGAGGGAGTGAACTGCGTCCCCTGGGACAGGGAATGGCAAGATCAGAGGGAAAGGGATTTGTTACAAGATCGCTTAGGAAATCATTGTTTGGTGATGGATAGCAGCTGATTGCACAGATGGCGGTTACAGTCACGCCTATCGGGTGCATCGGATTTGCGGAATGTCACAGTGTCCTGTGGCTACAGAGCGGCTAAATGTGGTCTTGGTGAGTGAATAGATGACGATATGCCTGAGGCTAGTCGGAGCTTCTTTGATTATCGATTGAAACGATGCCATTACCGTCCCATCCGCACGTCCGTCTTCGGGCTCTCCTTGAAGATAACCAGAGGATCATTCAGAGCCTGATGATCAGCCTTCGAGTAAGATCGGGGGAATGCTGGTTGAGAAGTTCTTCAAGGTTGCCACGAGTTACAAAGCGTCTATCCATTGGCAGGAGGTAGAGACAGACATACAGACAGTTTGTATACAAGAATGTGAGGTCTTCATAGCCCTGCTAGTTAACATATAGGCTACCTTAAGACGGTATTGCAGGCGAGCATTGCCGCATTATTCATGTGCCAGTCCACAAAGTGCAGCTATCCAGACCCATCTTTAACCTGGTACTCACAAGCCCTGAACCTGAAGACTGGAACCAAAGCGATATCAAGGATGAGAAGAAGCTGAACACCAATCCATCCCTCGTCAAGGCATCCTTCGTCGACCTCCAAAATAATTTACTCCAGGTCAGAATAAGATCCTGACTTTACTAGCTCGTCCCTAGATAATTAAGCTCCCAAGCCTGCTGCTTGCCATGGCAGTTCATGTCAATCCTAGCCAAACACTACCGTAGGCTGTAAACTGCATGATGTCTGCGAATATAGGGGCATATTCACAGAAACCGCTGTGATGCGTTCGTTCCCAGTACCAATGCCCTCTGACTGACCTTCAAACGCTGCAGTCGTTCAGTGCGATGTTCCCGAGAATCCCTAAATACTGTACAAAATCGATTTACGCTTATTAACTAATTGTAGTCTAAACGGTCGACGTCGCAGGTTCGACCATTGGTCTGTGCGACAGGAACAATTTTCACGGTCCCACCTCTTTCGTGTCACTGGCAATGCTCCTAGAGTACCATCTGTCAAGAAAAAGCTTCTCAAACTTGGCTGTTCGGAGTCGGCATGAGACTGTACGTTCCTGTCACTGGTAAACGAATATTAGAACACACAGTTCAAGGGAAGTAGTTCCTGAGGGGCTTAGGTTGCACTAACATAGTCAAGGCGTGGGACGAATTTAGTGTTGCCGAGGAGTTGCGCGAATCGAGGGTTGCGTAAATCGAATTTGTACTGCTTTGCTTTTGATTATCAAGTTCCGACCACCCAAGACGTCTTGGACTAAATTTTGATTACACTGCGAAAGTTGATGAGCTCCAGTGTCAGTTTGAAGTCAGTTACATGGCATCTCACTCACATGCCGCAAAGGGTGGGTCAGTATAGTGCAGTCTTCTTTAAATAGACAGGTAGGGTGACAAAGGTATGTGGCCGTCGAAGGAAGTCGGCTGCGACACTTTTGCCATCACGGTTGTTGACAAGTGAGCAGCGAAGATTGAACATCGACATTACCGACAATTATTTTCAGAAGTTCCCTATCCAAGAGGACAGGGGCGCGAACTGGACCTGTGTTCATTTAAGAGTCTACTACGCAAGCCTTAAATGTCACCGAGTAGTTGGATGAACAAATGGCATGGACGTGCTCACATTGTCGAGCAGTGGGACAGAAAATGAGTTCGTCTATATCGGACGACTGATCTCCACAGACGCAGTACCGCTCCTGGCAACCGGTGCTACTGCGGCTTGTCGATGCCTAAATGGGTTTCGTCAAGACGGGCACTCGACCAAACGTACGCCTCAGAGAAAACTCAAATTTTACCAGTTTGGCAGTTTGGATCAAGAAGTCGAAGACGATCAGCAAAATTACAGGTTCTTTATGCCTACTGAGTAGTGTGGGGACCCTTTCTGGAAGGATTGTGAAGAGAGCAACAAGAAGTCCATGAGGGATATGGATGTTGTCCATAAGACAAAAATTCGTCGAGGTCAGTGACACCAATGACTCAGCTAAGACGGTCCTCTGCTGCCGAAAAGCTGGAGCCACACTCGACTTTTCAATCGATTGTGAGACGTTCATTTTGGACGCAACATTGATTGCTTTTGATTAAATCTTACTTAATGCTCTTATGATGTCCGTGTTGGAGGTTGCTTGAGGAATTGTCCAATTGCTCCCACAAACAAGTACAGAGTCAAATATTCTCTGTGCCCTCGTCGTTGGCAAGTAAAGCGGCTTCCAAGAGGGGACATTTTGCGAAAGCTGAATGGCTGATGTGTATGTTTTAAGGCAGGTTTTTTTAGGCTCTAGCTAAAAGCTTGGAATAGTTGGAATAGAGGATCACTTTGGGCTCAAATCAGATTGTCAGTCAATAGATGACATCCATGATCGGCTCAAGGTCAGTTAAACGTCGTCTTCTGCTCCTTGTCTTTATTGCTCTCATTTACAAAGATCTTCAATCTCCATAGAAGCCTTCTCAAAGACGGGGTAACTTTCTAATCTCAAGGGTGACAACAATTTGTGTCCGAATAAGGAATCCGCCATGACCTTTGAAGCTTCCCGGTTGGAGACAAGTGAGTTTTTTGTGCGTTTGAATGCCAAGGCAGAAGCGTCTTCGACTGCGAACCAGTGACTCCGCAGTAGAGGACGACCACGAAGCCGATGGCGCACTCAAGTGGAGAAGGACTTTAAATAGTAACTTTTGTCTTTTTAAGAGTCTGGTCAACTATGCACACCATCCAAAAATGGGGTTCGCCGACTAGTTGGCTAAATACGGATCTACTTCTCGGCCCTCCAACCAACCAGACATTGATAACCAAGCAAGAACTTCGGAGCTCTCGCGACAATCATCGATTTGGACAGAAGGTTACATCCCCATCGGCAAGGGGACCTAAGTGAGACCTTGTCTACCCTCGAACCTAACCCTAAACATTCAAGCAGTGAATGTCAAAGGTATTGAACGTGGTCATATGGTCGATTAGTAGCCACACTGTGACAAGAGATGAGAAAAGTGCGGTTCACAAATGACACCCGACGTAGAATCGACCCCTGGGAACCGGTCGTACTGAAGTTAGTCGAAGCAACTTGGGTTAAGACTCCCTACTGTACCAAGCGCATGGTGCACAAAACTCTTATTCCACCAGATTGGCTGTTTGGGTCAAAAACTGACGACAATCAGCAAAACGGACCTTATTCTTGGTGCCCTCGAGGGGAATTCCTGCGTTGGCTATATATACGGAAGGATGGTGAATGGATGAGAAGACAACACCAAGGCATGAGGATGTGGTCCGAAAGACAACAATTCTTCAACTCCACTGTCCAAGCCACATTGTCACCAATCTTCCAGCTAAGGCAGATCAGATCGTCATGTTAAAGAATTAGAGGAAGTCAGAATTTCGGGTGTAAACACCATATCGTCGCGCACACAAGACAGCTTGTACTTGATGACTGATCAAAGGCACCCTTAACTGAGGTTTAACACGTCCATTCGTCGTAGGCCTGGTATTAAGTAAGAACGGCTGGCGCTTCCATGAAACCTGACCCACTCGACGCCAGAGAGCAGTGCGAAAAAAGCAGCCCAGTCAATAACGACATGAAAGGACACCACAACCCGCGTCAAGTGGCCTTAGCAAATTCTCTAGAAACGATCCTTCACATGATCAACTGCCGCACACGTGAACCCCTGGGACTGTCAAAAAACAACAATTTCGGGTCTGGTCCTTGTGACAGGCTGACGTTTTGTCAACAGCTCCCTTCATGGAATAATCACTTTCGGTGCGATCACCGACAGAACGCCAGGCAGTCCCAAGTGCAGGACAAATGTGATCCCAACTACACCTAGGTAGATTAGGATCTCCTCGAATCACTTGAACAACAGTCTCTAATGACCTCCGAACTGCACCCGAACGCGCACACAATTCGTCTTCGGTCCTAATTGCACTTTTGTCACTCATCCCTCGGCAGGAAGTCCAAACTACTTCCTGGGCAGGCGAGTAGGTTTCCTTCGCCCAAGTGGACTGGCTGGCTGGCAAGCAGTCTCGTTGTTTTCTTTTCGGTCCGTCTGCGAGTGCGGTCACTTTGTGAAACCCAATTTGGCTCAAGTGCTGACATAGTCGCCTGTCGGATGGGCGATTACACCGAGACCGTGCACGAAAATACGACAAAAAGGCAAGCGGCGACATCGGTACATGCATGGAACAACAGACAAGACAAAAAAGACGACGACGACGACGACGCACACGGTCGGGATCGCCTTTTGAGTCAGCAGGTATTCCCAGCCAAGGAGCGATCCTCGCACACTCGTCCATCGGACGGTCGGTCGGTGTCTTGCTCTTGAGGTGGGTTATTTATTGCATCAGGGTGGCGCGGTTGTTCCCGGACGTTCCCGGGTCATTATTATCAGCATAACGACGACTGACCATTATCTGGAACATTGATTCGATTTGTATGTGCATTCGCATGCAGATGGGCGGGTACCCTCGAAATTGGACGCAGACCGAGGAGGACTGCATTTGTGCGAGGGACGGACCGACGAGGAGGACCCTAATTGCTGCAGCGATCCACAGCTGGTCCGGGGAGAGCGAAAAGAAAACAACAAAATCGATGACAGAGAAATATGTTCGTTTCGATATTTCGATGATACGTGGTTGCACGGCACACACTGCAGCAGCGTGCATCGCGCACATCCCCTCGCATGCGAACGAGGATGTGTTTTATTTATTTGCTCTCGCGCAACCGATGATGATGATGCCGGCGGACGATGAGGACCACGACGAGGACGAGGACGACGGAGAACTCCTCGTTTAGGTTCTTATCAGGACACTGTTTTTATAATTCAGCGGGATGCTTGCGCTGTGTTCCTTTTTTCAATTTCCGTTCGTTGCTTCGTTTTTTTCCTCCTTTTTGTTAATTTCAGAATAAACATCGTCGATTATCGTCATCATCGTTGTCGTAGTCGCTGCTGTCGCTGTGGCGAGGCAGCGGAAGGATACCATATCCCGATGGCATGTGAAAATTGGCAATCCACACGGCGAGCGCGCGTATCGCGTACACACGACAAGCACATCCAGCGAGCAGCTACACCAGATCCATAGATAAGTACGTATATGCATTATAAATTGGTTGGTAATTTAAGTGGAAGGAAGAAGATGCCGCTCTGCGAGTGGTGTGGTGTGTTGGTTCCGACGCCACCGTGCGCCAGTGCCTGTGTGCAAGGATTATGACAACAACATCCATCCGTTGCCGTATAAATATTTAATTTTGTAAAATTAAAATGACGCGCCGCAGCAAGGCAAGGCAGGCGAGACGCCGACACGAGCGACAGACCCAAACCGATGCATTATTGCGCGCAGCGTCAACAATAGCTTAATAACTTAATAAATTAGACGGCGAGAGTCGGGCTGAGTCGGGATGAGCCGGGACGAGTCAGGGACGTTGCCCGGCCCGGTGGGTGGTGCTGGCGCTGGCGCTGGCACCGATGCCGCGAGAGATTGTTTCACTGTTCGGCAAGTGATTAAAATTAATATCCGTACGGAATTAATAATAATTAGCTGGTAATTGGACACGCAGACAGTGTGACAGGCGGCGGCGGAAGCCGTTCGCCAGTGTGTTCCGAATCAATTTTGATGTCGATGGGACTTAATGTGCCACGATAATGATTTGTGGTGTTCGAAATGCTGATGCGGGGGAAATGCAATGCAATGCAATGCAATTTGAGCGCGATGGCGCCGAGAGGGGGGAATAACACATCTGCAAATGGATGCAAGTCGCATCGCATTTGGGGGATTAGCGCGGGAATGTGGGCCAGTGACTTTGACACTTTAGCGATGTGGTGGAGCAGGCTTTTAATTTGGAATCCGAGCTGAGTGGCTGAGGGGATGTGTGGAAACTTGAATGTCAGTAATACAATCCAGGCGGGTTTTTTATTGTTACAGAAACCCGATGATCGGGGAGCAATGATCCTAGTTTCAGGGGGTTCATGGGGTATTTTTGGGTGATCTTTGGTTGACACTTGTTCGCTTGAATTCAGGAACACGCTCAACTGAAGCCAGAAACATTCAGGGAGGAAATGTAGAAATAAGGGAGATTTATCGTGGAAGACACGAAATAAGATAGGCCACGACACCCCGTCAATTGCTGCTGTCAAATGCTTTAGAAACTGTCCTTCAAAGGGATCGGCTTAAAGTGGAGATCGTTGCTTAAATCTAGAGATCAGTGGTAGTAGTCTGACTGTGGGTTTCACAATGGACACAAAGGGGCCTCAGTGTGCCGGCGAATTCACTGGCAGCCCACCAAGCTAACCTAAGACTGTTGCTCACACGTTCCTTCCTAAGTCCAACCTGATGCTGATAGTTTATGCCGGAGACTGCTAACGTATGGTCTATGGGTCATGTCCTTGCTTTGATTGGATGAGCACACACATGTCAGCATGCTTGGCTACTTCATTGAAGCGGTTATCCTTGTAGAGGACACATCTCAAGGACATGCATACAAGAGGAGTGTGCAGATCTCTTAGCCAGCAGGCAGCTTGATCTGCCAGTTATGTGATTCAACACTTAATCGAATTCTCTCAAATCTAAGCTTGGTCTGTTGATCTTATGTGTTACAGCGCCATTCTACGGCCACTCTGGATCATTACCCAAGGAGGGTGTGAATCTGAGCAATCACTGGTGGTCACGCTGCTTCTCAGGATCATCAAATTTGGTTAAATGACAACCCAAGACGAACCACAGACGATATTTTTGAGAAGCTGCGTTGTCCACCACTTGTCGTGAAATGACGAGCGTATGTCGCGTTCGGTTCGGACAAAGACAGAAGCACTGGTCAATGGGCGAATGAATAAAATATGAATCGCCCGCCACCAAGAGCCACGGCGACGTTAACTACGATGACAGTGAATATCTTCACTCCTGGCACCGGCACCACATCTCGACGACCTGACGAGTAGGAATATGCTTCACATCATTGAGTCCAGTCGATACACGAAGCGTTTTGAGCCACAAAACTCGCAACTATCCCCGGCGGCCGGTGGTGGTGTGATGGTGCGTCGGCGTGCACGTGTGTCCTTGAAGAATTCAGGAATTAAATAGCCAAAAAGGCAGCGAGGCAACGAGGTGGGAACTATTTAAATTACGTCGTTGATTTGTGCACCCCTGCATTGCGTACTTGCTGCTTTCCTGTGAGCACGACGAGCACTGGGTGAACCATGTGTTCGGGGAAAATGTTGAAAAGTCTCCTTTGTTCGGCAACGCACATAGCATTCCACCAGTCAACCCTTCATGTCACTGCTGATGCGGTGCTGGTGCCGATCGAATGCCAATTGACACTTTGGGTCATCCGAGGGGTACACATAATACGTGATGGTTTTTCGTAGCTTGGGCTTGCATTGGGTCAGTCTACAACAGACATTCAACGCCGCTTGTAGAATTCGCTTAAGATAGAAGAACCACGTTGATTCTGGTACCAAGGACTAGAAACACTCTTCAAAAGAGGTGACTAATAACAAAATAATAAAATATGGGTGGCGCTACACCCCGTAGAAGGCCAGGGCCTAGCTTCTCAGCAACCCATCGTGTTGTGAGTGCCATTGGTGTCTCATGAGTGGAAGGGACCTACAGTTTTATGCCGACTCCGAGGGACAGAACCTACAACGTCAAATTATAGTTTGTTTGGAGTAATGGAGCGTTTATGCCGTTTATTTCGAGCGGCCAAGTTTGCGAAGCCTTTTCAAGACAGATCTACTTTTTGAGCGCTGTCCGTGAATTTTGCCAAATTTAGTTTCAAGTGCCTTCGTGTCAGATTCGAGTGAAGTGCCCTAGGAAGCGGTTAATATTCGTCTGTCGGTGAATGAGAGCAATGCAAAGAACATGCAACATGAAAGCCTCTGTGTTTCCATGCGCAGCTATAACTTCTAGCGCATCACTACCGAGATCTAACGCGAAATAGCTTTTGCCAATCGTTGTTCGTTTGGGTGTAAGAGGCAATGGAATAGTAGATCGTCCAGAGACATGGAAAACCTCAAGAGCAGATGCACAAACGCTTGTGGTTTTTACAGAGATAAGCTCGGATCACGACCTTAGGTGCTAATTGGGTTGATGGCAGCTGGAGGACATGATTGAGCTACGACATGAGTCCAGCTGTTGCAGTTGCAGCCATATTGTGTGCTAATCTTAGTTTAGGAAAGAAAAACACATAAGAGTATTGCGTACAGGGAATCGTCGCGATCCTATACAAACACATGACCGATGGGACACTTCATCCTTCATCAACAAACATCGGATTGTCTGTGCAAATGATGTGATAAGTGCGCCGCAGGTTCTGATAAGGATGAAGGATGACAAGCGAAGTTCACATTTTCACACCGCACACACGACGGTCGTACGAAGCGTTCACATTTGTACCGCCTGGTACCCGATCGTTGTTCGAATCTGAACCTGTCGGGCAACGCAACAGAGGTCGCCCGCGCTTATGGTGGCGCACCCAAATGGAGAAGGACCTCAACCAACTTGGTGTGTGCAACTCGAGGCAGCTAGCCAGAGATCGCGCTAGTTGGAGAAGCTTGTTGGTTGAGGCCCAGGTCCACCAGGGACTGTAGCGCCACACAAAGAAGAAGAGGAAGGTACACGATCGTTCGAAGTACGTCGTACTAATATAATGACAATATGGGTGGTGCTACTGAACGTAGATGGTTAGGGCCTGGCTTTTCAGCACCTACTCGTGTTGTACGCGCTATTGTTCGCTCACGAGTGGAAGGGATCTACAGTTTTATGCTGACTCCGAGTAGCCAGGGAACGAACCTACAACTTCGAGTTATGGTGAGTTTGGAGTTATGGAGGGTTTATGCCGATTACGAGCGACCAAGTTTCAGAAGCCTCTTTTGGACAGAACTGTTTTTTAAGCGTTGTCAGTGTCTCGGAAGAGATGGGGCCGTGAAAGAATTTTTTGTCGTCCACACCAGGGATCGAAACTAGACGTCGGGGTTCAAGTACGTTGGGATCGAAGCACATGCCCACAACGCCACGGGCCACCACATGTCTCTGTAGTTTTATGTCAACATACCTATAAGGATGGTCGTCAAAATGAACGGACAGAGTCTGGGACAGTTGATGATGCATGCTTGCAGTAAGAAATAAATAAAGTAATAAATAAGAGCCAACCAGCAACCAGGCGTCTAGCGACTCAACACCTAAGCTGGCTGGATGGCAGTTGGAGGAGATGATCGCAAGGACATTCATTCTGTCGGCCAGAAGAGTCTTCGTTCCATGTGACACTGGAACAACGCAATGGAGGACGTCCATGAACCAGGTTGAGCACACAAGTGGATACGTACTTCAGTCATCTTGAACTTGGCGTGAATCGTTGAAGGCAGCTGATTGAAGATCTTGCCAGCTGGAGAGGCTTGTAGATGGAAGACCCTAGTCCACCTCGACAAGACTCTTCGTTCTATGCGACAGCTGATCAAAGCAATAGAGGACGTCCATGAAGCCGGTGGGGCACACTAGAGGATAAGGACCTCAGTCATCTTAGACTTGGCGTGCGTCGTTAAAGGCAGATGACTGGAGGTCTCGCAAGCTGGAGAGGCTTCTGGGTGAAAAACCCAACAAGTCCATCTGAGGGAGACAGCATCACCATATGGAGGAAAAGAAGGTCATGGGGAAGTGAACTGAAACCTATGATGGAAGTGCCTCAGACTGCCCTTATGGCTCTTCGAATTTCATGACTAAATCGGTTGGCATAGAACTGGACAGTGGTCCAAGGCTACACTAGATTCAAGGTCGGTGAACAGAACTGATGTACGCTTGTGCTTGATAGACAAACCTCGTCAGAATGGGAAATGCGCCGTACCGTCCCGTGACAGGATGAGTGGGAGTACCAGTAAATTTTGAACAAAAGTGAAGGGAACGGTCGCTGTGTTGAAAGAATTTTCAAGACCTATCGAACACGAGCTCCTGTTGCTTGACAATGGTCTAGACTGTTTGCTTTATTCAGACAAAATCTCATCTCAGTCGATGACGCACCCTTTCATCGGCCTCTGACACTCCTGACACTCGCAACCCATGGTGTCCACAACCATCCACCGCCCGAGTGACGTCACTTTTGGCCAAACTCCACCCAATTTCCTACTTCCAGTGACAGTACCACCTCACATCCACGCAGAATGTACTGCAAACCGGCCAGCCGAACGAATCAAGCAGAAACTCAAAAATAAAGACTAAATTAATGAAAACGTTTTCCTTAATGATCGCCTCTAGACAATTAAGTTTATTGGGTGTTTCGCTCGTAAAACAAATTACGTTAACGACCAGAAACGGGATGCATAGCATTAAGTATGTTAAAAGGTTATTTTCATCAAAAGGCCACAAAAAAAAAAAAAACACAAAAAACGACAACCAAATAAGAACAAGAGGAGCACTAGACAGCGCGGCCAGGCAACGACGCGCTTATCGATGATGTGCCTTGTGAAAGTCGACGGGCAACTTCTTGTTGCCGGGGGTTTATCATCAACGACGGTAGGTAAACGTTCGCGTCCGCGTTCGCTCGAGAGAGCTATTTTTTGATGGATTAGGTGCTATCGCTTTACATTTTCTTGGTCGTTTCCTGGAGATTCGGGTTAGGAATCGTTTATTGACACATAACCGTGATAAGCCCGGATGGGGGGAACACGCAGATGATGATGTGAGGTTCGTTTGTGTTTTTTTTTTTTTTATCGAGGTGCTAAACCGCTTCAGATGGGCGCCCCCCGGTACTGTGACCCAAAAAAGAAGGCTTTCCGAGATTCAATTAAGCAGATGCCCGAACCGCAGTTGGGTGGGAGGCGGATGAGATCGGACGCCCGATGCGGGGCGTTAATTTGAATAAATGACGACGACTAGGTGCCCCATCAACCGGGTTAACGATTTTTCGAGAGAACAACAAACTCGGCCACGATCTACGAGTGTCTCACGTCGTGGCGGCGGGGCTGGAGTTGTTAAAAAGTTTACTGGACGACATAAAACGAAACGGCCATCAAGGGGTTGCCATCGTTTGATGGGCTGAACGATCGATGGAACCGTGACAGAGAGAGAGAGAGAGAGCGAGGAACATGAGCTATTCAGATCGGACGGGATGAAGATGTGATGTCTGCGAGATGATGGGAGTTTGATTGGTTTTCGTTTTTGGTGATTGGCAGCCGCATTCCAGAGACATGAGTGTGTCACCGGGAACATGCCTTAAACACAGACGAGGAAAGCGGGGAGAAACTTAAGCGAGATGGGTGCTCGGAGTCATAGTCACGGTTGGTGCGCTCCTTGGTCTCCGGCACTGCTTCCATCTCGAGGTATCTTCAAAAGGAACAACCGCAAGAGAAGAAGAACTTCAACCAATGTGGCGTGCACTAGAGTAGAGAGCCCCAGGTTGAGGTCCACTCCAGACTGAAGCCCCACACAACGAAGTCATTTGGCGACTTGGTGATGGCAAGTCGAAATGGGTGCTCGGAGTCATAGTCGCGGTTGGTGCTCGCCCTGGTCTCCAGCTCTGAATCCATTTCGTGGTGGCTTGCAACAGAGGACGCCTGCAAGAGAAGAAGAACCTTAACCAGAGTGGCGTGCGCCGGAGTACAGAGCCACTGGCTCAGGCCTACTCCGGACTGTAGTCAATTAGCGACTTGGTTATGACATCTAGGCTATGGCTTCTGATCCATGGCCTCCGGGTCTTTGGTCTCAGCTTCCTGGTCAACGGTCTGCCAGTTAAGACCTCCTTTTTATGATCCTTGGCTACCGGTCACTGATCCCTAGCCTATGGCGAGTGGAACCAGTGCCTAGCCCCCGATCCATGATGCCGATCTTCCGTCTGCGAATAAGCAGCACCGTCTGTGCTTGGACTCTGTATCCTGGCCTCAAGGTCGTTTGCCTTCGGTTCGTCATAACCAGTCTCTAGACCAAGACGTCTTATTTAGAGCCCCAGCGACTGGTCCCTGGCCTATAGTCTGTGGCGACTGATCCGCGGCTGAGGTTTTGTTTGGGATCCCCGGTGACAGGCCTCCCTTGTGTGGTCCATCTTTGTCTTCTGTTTATTGTTTGAGTAGTGCCAGTTGGCTGTTATCCTTCCCTGCCCTTGTTCCTCGAATTCTGTGCCACAAGCTGCTGATCAGAGGTCTCTACTGTGTTGCAACATCAAGACGACCAGACAAGCCACCTTCTCTGCCCATGTAGTGCTCTTGCGTGTCGTAGGATCCTACACCTAGGAGCCTACTACTTCAGTGGCCGTAGCGAGCTAAACAGTGCCAGCATTGGCCAACTAAATCGCTTCATTAGAAGCTACAACTGGTTCCAGTGCTAGGAGAAGTCAATCCGAGTGGTATCACAATGAGCCTACCCTGGCTTAAGTGTTACTGCCCTTTAGCAGTCAGCCACTATAACCTTACCTAACCTAGTCCCACCATAGCTGTCGACACCTACTCTGAAACACACGATCACCAGTCCTTGATCCACGATCATTCTTTTCAGCTGGCGACTGGTGCTTGATCATTCGTCTCCAGGTGTCTAGCCTCAGCAGCATGGCTCTGATCGCCGGCTCGTTGCATCCGGTCTACGGCTACTTGAAGTGCATGATCATCGATCGTTGTTCAATGATCTCCTGCTCCAGTTCCCCAGAACACAGTCCTTCATCTTTGATCTTCCTTTCCCCCGTACCAGCTGTCCATTGGCTGATGCCGTAACTCACGTCTGACTGATGGCCACTTCCGCTGTGCACCTCTTTTAATCGACTCCAACAAGGGCAGCTGTTATTCACATTCAAACTGATCCACTGCGTGGCACACGTTTCCTAGTGATCGTACGTGATTCCTCCCGTGGCGCCACGCCAGTGACCACTGACACTCATTGGCTTGGAATTCAAGACCAAAGTTGACGACAATATCATCATGACCCATCAGCATCACGTCTCGAGGGCTACACCGAACAGGTTACAAGAGTGCGCTCAATCAACGTGATGAACGGCGGAGTCTTTATCGTGATGTTCTGCAGACTTGTTGAGCATTATGTTCATCAGATGATCTGCCGTGACTCGTGTGTGACATCAGACGAACGTGATGTGCAACTTTGTTGACGGAGTGTGTGGGATCAGAGGGAACAAAGCAGTTGTCACAGGCCAAGTGGCGTGTGGAGTAACTGGAGACAATGGTCACCAAGGAGTGCGTTTGGCTTGAGTGCTCGTGTGGCATGAAAAAAAGAGCTAGACAAGCATGTCTCGGCTCCATTTTCGTCGCGGAACCCTAAAACGTGTGCATTTTCTTACCGGCAACCCCAGATCACCGAGAAAACAACCGGGCGTTACCCATCCACTCCAAGAACCACCGAGAATGTCCCAACCGCTCCAGACCACCCACCAGTCGACATAAATTCCACCCAGCGATGCACAACGCCTCTAAGAATACATCGATGGCGCCGTCAAAACGCCACGTTATTTGCGCGACCGATGTCAAAGTGCACGGCAGGCCATTAGTGAGGCCGAAAATAAATTCGTTTCACTTAATCGCCCGTCGGCCGGGCCGTCGGAATCCGGTGAAATTAAAAGCTGCCATAATTAATGGCTCCAAATGCGCCCCAGAAACACCACCGCAAACGAGAGACGATTTAGCAACTCCGGAAGAGTTGAACTCGTGTGGGTGTGGAAATAGATTTTCACTGGAGGCGGGTGGGAATTAAAGAAAAAAAAACACACACACACAGTTTGACAAATAACCCCCTTAAGGCGGTGCTCCCCAGGACTCGGCAGGACGCAGCGCGCACAAATCATGGTCAATAGTCGTTTCTGGGTCACATGCCCATCTCGGGAAATTCCCACAAGACACAGATTAACCCTTATCCAATCAAGTTCGGGAACTTTCAAATAGTTTGCTGTTATCACCGAGGGTGGGGGCTCGAGGCGGTCAATTTGAGGGAAATAAGTTCGAAAGTCGTCCTCGACGTCGTGGTCGTGGTCGTGGTCGCCCGGGAGGTTTACACAAAACGTCAGAGGGGCTGTGTGCGAAAGTGGCTCAGTTGGTTTGAGGAAAAATGGAAGTGTGTTGGCGGCGTGATTGGCTTAATGAGTCTGTGCACAGATTTCCTTTGTACGGCCGAGCTCACTGTTGGGAGCTAATAGAGCGGTGGGGGCATGCGTCCATTGTGCGCCAAGACAGGACGATGACAGAGAGTTAACATGTTTCCAGGGAGTTGCCGGTCCTCGTGTGGATTAGCCGATGACAAGAGATAAATTTTGGTCTTTCTTCGAGGGGAGCTCTCTCGGGGATGCCCAAGGCGATGGGATAAGTGGACGTCGTGCACAAGCTGAGCGGTGCCCCTGAACAACGACACATTGTGCCAGGGGAAGTTGATTTTCAAAAGGAACCAGATTAGTGTTCAATTGTGGGGCGGTGATGGAAGGATGGTGCTGTTTTTAGTCTGATCAGAGGAACCAGCTGACTCCAGGAAACGATGAAGCAGAGCCTCCAATTCAGGCGACGAACATTAGAGGAGCTTCAATGAGCAGACTACGATTTAGAGCTGTGAGGTGGCAAGATCCAAGCATTTGAACGCACATGTCATTCACACCAGGTAACCGACTTAAACCAAGACCAGGCCCTGAATGAGTTGCCTCTAGAAGATCTGAGTGGGATTCTGGTCGAGATTCGTCCCAAGACAAAACAAGACATCAGCACGGGACAGGATAAGGGACAGAGTCAAGTTTGTGGCATTTTTGTTGCAATAAACGGAGCTAGGCAAGGAGAGGTTTGTCTGACTCTGGTGTGTCTGGATGAGTACACATGAAGTCATGCTAGGCATGCTATCCCACCATTTAGCTTGAACCCTTCCACAAACGTGGATCCCAAAATGAGTGATTTTGTTGAGGCGACAGGGAATGGTGCCATAGATTGGGGTGCAATGATCGGTAGCGAACGAGATATGAGCGTGTGTTCTGTTGTTCAGTGGTGTCCTGAAATTTGATTGCCTCATGTGCGCCGCGCCGAAGACACTGAGCCTTCGACGATCAGCTTGACTTGTGTGAAAAAAGGACAGCTACACCATGAGGGTTCTCATTTACTTCGTGTAAGCTTCATGAAACACAGAAAAACCTCGGCTAGGCTGTGCTTGAGGGTAAGAATGACAAGACCAAAAACTGACTTTAGACAGACAGTCAAAGGCATTGGCAATATCAAAATCGGGTGACAGATTTCATGTGTGTTTAGGGCAAGAATGACTCGCAGTGCGATTCTGGGGGCGTCTGATGATGATTGAGGAGGGAGACGAAAACAGCCAACTGCACGATCTATGGGCATGACAGGCATTTAGACAAATTGGAATGACTGATAACATAGGTCGGAGCCCTAGCAGTAGCTGCCTTCTATCCATGATCTTGGTCACGCTTCCAGTCTTGAAGGCCACTTAGAGTGTCGTTTGCGATGACTTGGTCTTTATATCTGAGACTCCGCCGGAAGGGAAGTTTAGTCAGAAAAATGTTCGTCTCCTAGTCTGTAGGACAAGGCAGCCATGGAAGTGCACAAATTGTGTGACGTCTAAAGCTGAAGAGAGATTGAAAAACGACCTGTGTGCGTACAAATTGTACAGCGACATCGACCTGGTGAAACGAGTTCGAATCTCTCGTCTCAGATGGCTATGTCATGTCGAGCGAATGGACATGAATGCTCCGGCCCGGTAAGTCCTCGACTCCAACCCAAGGGATAAGCGGCAAAGGAAGACCACGCCTACGGTGGCGCACGCAGCTGAAAGGGGACCTGCATAAGTTGAACGTGCGTGGCTGGAAGCAACTAGCACAAGACCGGGCTAGATGGAGAGGCGTGTTGGCTGAGGCCCGGGTCCACCCTGGACTGTAGCGCCAGCCAACGAAGAAGAAGTGCGTACAATTGGAGATGACCAGCAGGATACCGTGGAGGTCAGAGGGGTTGGTTTATTAAGGAGGAGGAGACACTATTGTGCAATGCGACTAATATAGAGCACGCACTAGTTCTCCTAGCGTGTAACCAGGGTAACTACTTGTCTGCCCTACAGTCCGATGTGCACTTGAACCAACTTCTTGTCTGCATTACAGTCTGAGTTGGACTTCAACTCACTTCCACAGTAACCACAAGTGTGTGCAACTTACAGACTTTTAGTCGTCTCTGAATGGAGACATATTTCGTTTTTGACATGTAGACATGCAGTCGGAGCATTGTCAGTGTCCGTCAGAAGTGGGGTTTTTAAATAAAAAAAAGCTTGTGTTGGCACTGCACTTAGACATCCAACGAAGGAGTCTATGTGTGCTGCTGCTTCGGTGCGAATTTTGACACTTTTTCAAAAGCATTTCGTATCACCTTAGGAGACTTGATGTTTGAGGCTGAGGTCCTTCCCGGACTGGAGCGTGAACGTAAGAATAAGAATTCGCTGCATTGATCTCCAAGTCAGTTTCCTATTAAGACTAAGGAAATGTTTGTGAGGATTTAATGTCTCGTCTGGATCTGTGTTGGGACTTTATCACAATCTACTTCTTGTTTTGGAAATTTTCAAATCCATCACATCTACTAACCAAAGTGCAAAATGGACAACACTTTTTAATTGTTCTTCTTCTGAACATTTATAGTTGCTCAATTTTCAAGGAAAATGTGTACAAAAAATTACAAAGACGTGTCACGAAAATGAGGAGAGTTAGCAGCTGTTCGGTTCATATAGGAGGATGACCCTCTAACTAACTTATGGCTGTTCTGTGTGGTTCAACGTGAGTGCACACATCTCTTTAGATTTTTCTGTTATTCAACTTGAAGCTACACGACTGTTCCCAATAATTGTAGAGGGACGAGGAAATTCAAACTCCACCTCCTTCTGGGACTACGCGATTTGTCTTGATTGCGAGACGCCACATCATTTTTCATTTAATTTTCTGATGACATTTCGTGGAGCTAGTGTGCTCAGCTGGACAACGTCGTCAGATCGGTCAAGCTATGAAATGATAAGACCATCAACCTGAGACCAGTGATTCAATCTCAGACTGCAGACGGGCTCTGGTACGTGTTTTGGAACTAGAAAGGTAGTGAATGCGTTTGCTAGTGGATTTCTGTGCGATTGAGCAGATATTGAGAAACATGATGGAACTTCAAGGCGAATGCTGGCGTTCACACCTCGATCACACACGACACCGCCTAGCATAGCAAATGAGCCGGCATAGAAGACCAAAGGCGAAGCCCGTCCATTTCTAGCTCTAGTCAATCTCGGACTGTCCTGGAATGAGTCCACGAGTGAAAATGTTCAACATTGTTATAATTCAACGAGAAGTTATCTAGCAAGTGGCTAAGCAGTTTTATCTCGTCTGAACCATTTCTCAAGTGGTTGTTTTGCCGATAACCTGGATCCACGAATGTGGTTGGCCATACGTCTTTGTAAGGACTCCCATTGATCGTCTTTGTTTTGGTTGAAGTCATGCTAGACAATATTTTGGGAGTGATTCAACGAAACTTACACTCAAGAACTAGACGTTTTGGAGTTCTTCAGAGGTTTGTCTTACGATGAGAGGTGGACGGCAGTTAAATGGGTTTCAGTCCTTCTTCTTCTCGGCAACTTCTGCAACAGTCGCTGTGAGAGATACCAAGACACACTGTGTGTCACAACTGAAAAGCGGACTGCCAATAAATTTAAGCTTGTCTACGCTACAGTAACCATACCAACAACAGTGGTCTCTTGCAGTTGCTGAACTGACTTGAATGACCTGAAGACCTCTTAAGTCGATCATGTTGGTCAAAAAATGATGATATTGATGAGACTGTTGACTTTCCAGTGTTCGTGTAAGACACTGAATAACTTCGGTGCTCACTGGAATATCTACAGACGGCCAAGACTCGCTACAGCATATGTCCATGCAGATGGACTATAACTTGGTACCTTGTGACTTCGCTTTTCAGGTACGAAGAATAGGACCATAGCACGATAGAATTTTCCCTAAAGTGTGTCAAGCCACCATATTAACCCGATGTGCACTCTTGATGATTTGCTCCATGGTCAGCTCATCGAACTGGCATATATAAAGATTATGGACCCGAAGTGCACAGCTCAACCATGAAATAACTGCTCCATCATTGCAATGAGACAACAATTATTGTTGAAGCACAAAAAGCCACAAGACGGCTAGAATATAATAATGCCTCAGAAGCTGAAGGCAGCCAACCAGCCAACCTGATCAAACATGGAGGCCCAGCAGTACCTCAAGCAATACATAAAAACAAAGTGCACGGATGGGAATAAGAAGAGATGCTAGAAGACATACTGTATCCCATAAACAAGAAAGGTGATACGATAGAGTTCAGTAATTATAAAATGGTTAAGTTCATCCTCCTCTATCCATACTACTCTGTGGCGCTAGCCCGTATAGTGCCAGGCCTAGCTTTTTGGCAACCACTCGCCTTGTGCGTGCTACTGTTCCCTCACGAGTGGAAGGGACCTACAGTTTGATGCCGACTCCGAACGGCCACGAACCTATCACGTCGATGTGGGGTCGACGCACATACCCACAACGCCACGGGCCACCACTAGAGGTGCAACATCCTCTTAACAATAATAATGATAAACATTCCAATAGCACGTTGAATCATACAGTATTCCATGGAATCAAAGAAACTGTGAAGACTTTCAAGCATTTTTGAGGCGAACTTCGATCTGCTCAAAAAGGAACTTCAAGCAAAAAATTGACAAATCAAGAAAATAGAGTAAAGTCAATACACCACGACAGATGGACGGTCTAAAGCTTCATTTCGGGAACAAACAAATCCGGGAGATCGTTGGAATTTGTATGAATTTCGTGGGAAACTACAATTGAATCACACGTTTGCTGTCATATTCCCCGATTGTCGATACAAAGGACTTTCCCTGGAGCGTAATGGACACTCTGACATTCCTCATCAACTCCCCAGCAGAACCCCCTTCCTCACAAAAAATTGAAACCTTATTCCCACCATTCCACGGTAATCCACAAAAGTGGAACTGGAATTCATCAGAATCTCTTTAATTCCTCGGAGAAGAAAAAAAGTTGATTAAAGCAAGCCCCCGACATCACCCAATTCCTCAAGGATCGTCCTGGATTCACAATCACATTCACTTCATTTCACCTCCGTGTGAACAGATTGAGAAAGAAAACCGAGCAAAAGAAGAGGAACGTGCCACAAACACCATCCGGCAGTGACTTGGTAAACCTGCACACACACATCCTTTAATCCCCACAAATTAGACGAGTAATCACAGGAAAAAAAAAACGACTAGACAAGACCTCCTTTCACGTCTCTAACGAACTCACTTAATCATTGAACTCACAATTATCCATACGCAAAGCAGGGGAGCGTCGCATCAATCTTCCGAGGAGCAACAGAGAGCCTGGCCTCCGCCATTCCAATTCGACAGGCGACACATCCTAACATCCATTTAAAATGGAAATCTCCAAATGGTGTTCCCCACCCGCCCCACCAGCATGTCCTGACTGCCTGCCAACCGCTCGATTTGCCATCCGTACGTAACAAGTGGCTCGGCGAGAAGTGTTCCTGTGCGAGAATCTATCTCTCTGCTCTGTTGTCTTTGTCGTGTGAGATGTCCTTTCTCCTTCCAGCCGCCAGCCCCCAGCAGCCCCACCAGGACAGAGAACAAAAAAAGGAAAACACTCACAGTTGGAAGATTTATTTCGCTGCTGCATCCTCCACCCCCGGGAAGACAAACAGACGGAGAAAAGCAGAAGAAAAAGAATTCAACATGTGAACTTAAGGGTCGGAGGTTCCAACCAGCAATCCGCACCGAAAAACTCCGAGCACTCGGCGAGAGACAAATGGTAATGGAAATCCTCGAGTTGAATGCAAATTAGAAACGCCACTAGTGTCTCTGTGTGCATCGCCACCCCCCGAGGGAGGACCACGACGACGACGACGACGACTAGGAGGGCAGATGAAAAAGCACATCGCCATGTTAATTCAAAAAATTGCAAATCACCTTCAAAGTGCTTGTGATGTATCCAAATTGGTTGAGATTTAAATCGGAGAGCAGCACGACTTCGTATTTGAATATATTTTCTTTTTCCACTCAAACTTGCACGGATTCACTTGCTAGATCACTCGCGATGTGCACATCCGTCCGCGGCAAGTGTGACACACACAATTTGTTTCTTTTTTGTCGTTTGTTTATACTCGCGTCGACACAACGCCGAAAAACACCGAAATTGTAGCTTGACCTCGCTGGTAGGACGCACGAAGGGATACACCACTAAATGGAGTGTATCTTGGAATGAAAAATTCATACGCTACGCTACGCAGTAAACACAGTCCCAGAGAGGGTGGCAGGGGAGAGTAAATGTATCTTCACTTGCGAAAGAAAAAACCAACCAAACGATCAACAACGGACACCGAACGACGACGACGAAGTTATCCCGACGAAAGTCTCGCTATAACTGTTCCGTTGGATTCAGAGTTTTTTCCCATCAACCGAGGCCGACGAATCCGGGGTTGATTCAACTACTTACGCACACACACACACGAACGGTGCTGGCTACAGCGTCGACTGTCGAAAGAGAAGAGAGGCCGAATGAACGTGTACAGGGAAAATGAACTCTTGTAAAATGAACCGAAGAGAAGGCCGCGCTGGAATTGCGGTGGGAAGTCTAGTGTCTCTTCGCGTGTGCAGACGCTCTTTGACCAGCGTGCAGACTGTAGACGGAGTCTGGTACGTGTTTTGGTACTGGAAAGGTAGTGGCGGCGGTTGGTAGTGGATTTGTGTGCGTTTGGGGATGTTGAGCGGTGGGTTAGTTTTGAGAGCAGAAATTGATGGGAAAAAATGTAACTTTTGAAACATGGTGGTATTGCAGAGGGAATTTCAGCGTGCAAGCCTCAATCGCACACGACACCGCCTGGTCTAGAAGCCGTCATAGAAGAAGACTTCATAGACTTCAACCAACACATCTCTTCACCCAGGACGATGCTCCAGCTGCGCACACCAATTTGGTTGAGGTCCTTTTCCACTTGTGTGCGCCATCTAGTGCGAGGACGTACTCTGCTGCGCTGGCCCAATGGCTCGGTATCGAGGACTCTTCGGGCCGGAGCAGTGGTGTCCATCCGCTCTATATGACCTAGCCAACGTAGGCGTTGGATCCGTAGACGCCTAACTAGGCTCATGTCGCTGTAAAGCCCGTACAGTTCGTGGTTGAATCTTCTCCTCCAGAACCCGTCAACACAAACAGGACCAAAGATCGTGCGTAGAACTTTTCTCTCAAAGAGACCAAGGACTTCTTCATCCACTTTCGAGATTGTCCATGCCTCCGCGCCGAATAGCAGGACTGGGATGATCATTGTATTGCATAGAGTCAACTTGGGTCTTCAAGGGAGGGCTCTATTACGCAATTGCCTCTTGAGGCCGAAGAAACACCGGTTGGCAAGAGCTACGCTTGATCTCGGTACTGATGTTATTTGTACAATTTACTCCGGAGCCGAGGTAAGTGAAGTCCTTAACTACCTCGAAGTTATAGCTGCCCATTGTGACGCTCTGTCCAAGACGTCGATGTTGTATGTCCTTTTTTGAGGACAGCATATACTTCGTTTTGCCCTCATTCACCGCCAGACCCATTTTAGCCGCTTCCGTCTCGATGTTAGCAAAAGCCTCACTGACGGCTCGCTGAGTTCTGCTACGGCCCAATCACGTCAATGTCATCGGCGTATGCTAACAATTGCACGAACTTCTGGAAGATCGTGCCTCTCGTGTTGGCGTGTGAGTTTCGCACGATCTTCTCCAGGACGATGTTAAAGAAATCACATGACAGCGCGTCGCCTTGTCTAAAACCTTTTTTGACATTAAAGGTCTCGGTGAGTTCGTTACCGACCTTGATGGAGCAGCGAGAGTTCTCCATCGTCATCCTGCACAGCCTGACGAGCTTGGTACGAACGTCAAAACTAGACATGGCGCTGTATAGCTCGTCTCAATGCACGCTGTCATATGCGGCCTTGATCGACGAACAGATGGTGAGTGTCGATTTGCATTTCTTGGGTCTTTTCCAGGATCTGCCGTAGTGTGAAGATTTGGTCTGTTGTGGAATTTCCTGGCCTGAAGCCACACTGATATGGACCTATCAGATTATTAATGAACGGCTTCAGGCGCGTACACAAAACGGCAGAGAAGATCTTATACACGATGTTAAGAAGACTGATCCCTCGATAGTTGGCGCAGTTGAAGGGATCTCCTTTCTTGTGGATCGGGCAAACGATACTGAGATTCCACTCGTCGGGCATGCTTTCTTCAGACCATATCTTGCAGATGAGCTGGTGCATGCGCCCTACCAGATCATCTCCAGCTGCCATAAATATTTCAGCGGGCAAACCGTCCGCTCCAGCAGCTTTGTTCGACTTCAGTCTTGATATTGCTACCTTGACCTCGTCTAAGTCTGGGGGACGATAGTCGCGTCTATCATCGTCCAGATTGAGTGGAACATTCTGCCTGACAGCGGTATTTTGGTCCTCATCGCCGTTTAACAGTCTGCAGAAATGATCTTTCCAGATTCTCAGTATCGACTGCGACTCTACTACCAGATGTCCATTTCCATCCCAATAGGCTTCTGTCCGAGTTTTATATCCATTGGATAATTGTTTTACCCTTTGATAAAACTTTCGGACGTCATTCGTGCCATAACACCTCTCCATCTCCTCGACCGCGCGCTTCTCATGCTCTTTCTTTTTTCTTCTGAGAAGCCGGTGCTCTTCCCTTCTCTTCTGTTCGTAGAGCTCACGAACAGCCCTCGTTGTTCGATGCAGCGTTGCCTTGTAGGCCTCCTGTTTGGCTCCATGTGCCTGCCTGGACTCGTCGTCAAACCATGGGTTCCTTCTAGGTGGTGTCGTAAAACCCAGCACATCAGTGGCAGCTTCTTTGATGGCTTCTTGACAACGACTCCATTCTTCTTCGATGGTTTGTGCAGGCAGCGTCGAACTTACAGAGAGTTTCAGGGAGACTCGGTCGGCAAAGATCCTGGCAGTCCGCTGCGATTGTAGCTTTGCGACGTCAAACCGTGGTTTTCGTTCTCGACTCCGTTGTTCTCGTGATATCCTGATTCTTACCTTGGCTACAACAAGGAAATGGTCCGAGTCAACATTGGCTCCTCGGAAAGTTCGGACATCAAGAATGCTGGAGGAGTGTCTGACGTCGATCGCAACGTGATCAATCTGGTTGACGGTTGATTGATCTGGAGACCGCCATGTCCCTTTATTGATGTTGAGGTGTGGGAACAGCGTGCTAGCAACAGAGAGGTTACGTCCCATGACAAAGTCCACCAGCCTTAGTCCGTTACTGGACGTGGTGTCGTGTAGGCTGTGTTTCCCTATGACTTTAGCAAAGATTTCTTCTTTACCCAGCTTAGCGTTGAAATCTCCTAGAACGATCTTGGGATCGTAGCTGGTGCATTGATCGCATGTTCTTTTTAGATCATAGAAGTTGTCCTTGCTATCATCATCTTTGTCCTCTGTCGGGGCGTGGGCGCAAAGCAGGCTGATGTTGCCGAATGTAGCCTTGATGCGGATTGTTATGAGGCATTCGCTTTTACAGTCAAAGCTTAAGACTTTTTGCATAAGTCTGCCTCGAACAACAAATCCACTTCCAAATAAGCAATCACCGTAGTAGATGTCGCAGTTTTTCATCCTCTTCTTGCCCGGCCCTTTTCATCGCACTTCCTGGATGGCGGTGATTTCTGCTTTATAGCGGTCAAAGGCCTCCGCGAGTTCTTCGGCTGCACGTGGCCTGTTAAGAGACCTCACATTCCACGTGCAGAACCGAAAAGCATGGTCATTTGTTCGTTTGCTGGGGTCGTCAACAGTAGATCGGTCAGTATCCGAGGCAATTAGTCGTCTCTGAACAATTTTTTTTTTACGTGATGAGGGCGTTAACCCCACGCACAACCCCCAGCTGGGAGGCCAGGCCCATTTGTTTTACCCTTGGGCGAAGGGTACGGATGACTCCGGTATCGGTAACCTCGCTGAGGTTGTGAGTGCCGCCGTTGACCCTACTTGATAGGGTTCCTCCGCCGCCAACTCTACTCCAAAATCCCGATATGACCTTGAAGGCAACTTTTTAGATCTGAGCTCCGAATATGTCAGAGTAGCTCTAAAAGGGGGTGTACCAGGTAGGATATGGATATCGCCGTTGGCTAATCTGATGATAAGCTCCTCCGCCGCCATCCGTAAAGAATATACATTTCAACCACAAATCAAAGGTACCTATTTTCAAGAACAGAACCAGTAGCCTAGCACGCTGAAATGACTGCCATACATGAAGCGGCACTCGCTCTACGAGAATGCAATATAACCAACTAAACGATCTCTATCGTCTCAGCCAAGCGCGGCAATAAGAGCAGATAAGAGCATCGGACATCTTGACATCGAGACTTGTCAGGTTATGCAGACAAAGCGCCAATGAGATATCCTTGATAAACATGGTGACTCTGTACTGGTAGCTGGCCATACTGGCATTCAAGGCAACGAAAAAGTGGACAGTCTCATGAAGAAGAGAGCCGAGCTTGGAGTATCCCTGGCTAAGCGCTCACGTAGCTAAGCTCTATAAGAAGACAACTGGAAGAAGAATGCCTACATAGAGTAAAAGATGACGGAGTCTGTTAACTGAAGCAAGGGCCCAGTGGCTGACGCTGAATAGAAAAGACCGAAATCACTGATCTGTTTCACTCCCAACTCTTACTGGGGTCCTCACGGGACACTGGGCCGTAGGGACGCATGCATCACGTCTGAACACGCCACACGACGACTTTTGCAGGAGCTACAGAGATGAGGAAGAACAAAAATGTATCCAACACCTGCTCTGAGAAAGCCCAGCCCTAGCAAAGAGAAGGAAGCAGTACTTGGGCAAACACAACTTTGCAGACCTGGTGGACTCGTGCGGTTCAGAGCTGAAAGATCTGCTGAAGTTTTCAATCGTAGTAGGTGGTGAAAATCGCGGCCACAGTGGACCCAGGTCGTTGGTCTACGTAAGCCGCGGCCGCAAGGGCATCCAATTACGTAATTACCTAAGAGTAGAAAAAGTAGTCTAGATTTGATCACGAAGCGGTCAAAGCTTACAATTATTACGAACTACCGTGAACCATGACCTTTCACTGAAAACAAAGATCATCTCAAATCAAAGTTTTGTGAATCGAAGAAGGCTGCAAATTCAACAAACCAATTCCAAAATTAGTATTCGTGAGCTCGCCTTGCACTATTCCCCTCATCGCCTCTCGATTGTGGACATGACGTGGACTGAACGTGCGGTTTCTTGTCAACAGTTTCCGGAAAGACTGTGGAGACTGTGGAAGCACCTAGCACTCAGATAGGACATTCGAGATAATGATCGGCCAGTTCTCGAGCGATCAAAATTACTCAACCCATCATTTTTAGCCAGCCCCTTGAACAGGTGTCCTCCTTATTCACCGTCCTAATGATTCATGGATTCCCACAATTTCCCCAAATCAACAAATCATCACATCCGTCCGCTGCGTGTCCACACACAGGCAACACAATCAATCTCCACGATCGTTTGTCTCCACTTGGACTCGCCTCGCCCCGATCGACCGCAGATCTTACCTCGAATCGACAGACACACGGACCTCCGTAGAGGTGTTCCGAAATCGGAAAACCTTGTCTTTACCCAAATTACACTCGTCCAAGCGATAAATTATCTCGGCCGGCGGGACCCACATGCGTTTGTCATAAATCAACTCATAAACTCTGTCGATACGTTATCGACAACAAGATCAAAACCGTTGCAAGCCCAGCTCGGCCCCCCTCGGTCGTTGTGCTCGGTTAGACAAATATTTTGTTAACAACGCCAATAAATAAGAAAAGAACTGTTCGGGAACAGAGCCTTCAATTTATGGGCTTTTCCGCGGCTCGAGACGCCGACCGCTTGTGTGGGGCTGTCGTCGTCGATGACCGCAGCGAATCTTGCGACTCTCCCCCCAGTCTTGTCAGCCTTTTGATCTCGAAGGGTAATCGCTTTTGTACGCAAACAAACCACCTCCCGGACCCCGGCCAGGCACAGGAGCGCGCTGGTGGATAGATTTGACGAGTGAATGACGGCCCAGTTGTCAGCCTGCCGCGGCGATCGAAAGATAAATCAATCAAAGGCCGCAGATCGAAGCCAGATACGTGAGTGCCTCGGTGAACCCCCCCAAATGCAGGGCCAAGAGGGTGGCGGCTGGGCTGGCAAACAAAAGGCGTGGAGAGTAGGTGTGAAAAGCGCTCGCCGCGCCATGTGTGCGCCGTGTATTTGCCTTTATGACACTGATGTGACAGTAATAATCTAGGTCTTGCCCCGCGAACAAACAATGTGGAGCACTCGAGGGGCTTACACGGGCTTACGCTGGAGTGCCTGCTGGCGGGGCGTAGCCGCTGCGCCGATGGGTGCCTGCATGTCCGAGTTTTGATTTTGAAACAGTGCGCGAGTTATCGGATCACTCGAGAGGTGCGGACACCGAACATGAAAACTCGAGAGTGACAAGAGAAATGTCGGTTGCGACATGCTGCACTCAATCGCACTCGATGGCGGCGCGGCTGCTCTCGGGACCGGAAACTTTGCACAGGGCGCGACGCATGTACGTGCGAGGGTCAATGGACACGGTGTTTTATTGGCGTTTCGAGCTGAAGTGCAAACAAACTGATTGTCTGCGCAATTGACATTTAGCAGTTCTCTCGTTGTTCAGTGCGTTAGAAGACGGCGGTGTGCGAGTTTGTCGCCAAAGAGGTTCATTGAACCAGCAAGCGAATGTTGTCACTCAATGACATGAGGGTAGTGCGAAGCATTCCGTTGGGGCTAGTTCTTAATTCTTGATCAGTAGCTATCGCATCGACGGCGTTCGGAGTCGACATTCAACTGTAGGTACCCTCTCCTCTTGAGAGAACGTGGATGTTGTTCAAGTCAACTTCAGGTTCACCTCAGCCCATAGCGCCGCCAAATACGCATTCTTGATTGTCGCTTCTTGACGTCAGCGATCGCCGACAAGTGTAGGTACCGAGGAAGTATATAGCATCAGACCGCAAGTGCGAAACATGTTTTAGTAGGTCAGCGACGGACATCCGCAGAAGACGACGTAAGTAACAACACAATGGACCTTCAAGGCCTAAGTGAAATAAATTCCCATGGGATCTTGCCAGACATAACTACCTACCCGCATCATCTGTGTTCTCGCGAGTCTAGAATTACGCACACGTTAGAATTTTAAATATATACCAATTTTTAAAAGATTGCAGAAAAGCCGATTTGTTTTGATCACGTCAGGGACATGTTGGCGATGTTGTCTTCTGGGTTCGCAATCCCCCACGGTTGTCGGCATTGACGACTGATGAAAAGCATCCCCAGAGAAGGACACATACTCACATCCTCATCGAACTCATTTCGCAATCGGTCTATCGATTGGCGTGTTGTGCGGCTCGTGGCGCTTCCGATTCAACCAGACATGTCACTGGCATCAAGCAAAGAGTGGTCAGCTGGCAAGGTACCTGAAGAACCTGCTAATGACTCCAGGAGTTATGGAGATGAAGATGAAGAGGAGACGAATAATGTCCCTCATAAGCGGCGGCTACGATCACCTCGTTAGTGGCTAGTCTTTCAATGGCCTAAAAGACAACATAAGACAGTCATAAGAGTCCTGAACATGGTAAACAGAGTTACCACAGGTTAAATTATGTATGAGTCCCAGCAGCTCAAAAAACGAGTAATTTTGAAAATAAATGAATCCCAACTAAGGTCTTTGATAACACAAAGGTTTCAATACTACAAAGGAGGACTCAGCCTCAAGACTGATCCAATGTAATACCAGGCAGAAACCTACCATTTCTTCTGAAGACCAGCAGACGCTTCTGTGATGAAGGGCCTAGAGAATCAGCTCTACAGCTCTCACCACATCAGCACCGAAGACCTGCCACCTGATCCAAACAAAGGCGGAACAGTGAAAGAAGAGGTGCTTTACCGTGTCGTCGTCCTCTCCACAGGCGTCAAAGATGGTAATTTCACTTAAACCAAGCACAGACATCACGCGGATTTCTTACAGACTTTTGGGGCAAAACGCTTGGTCTATCTAATATACATATTGGAGAATCATGCCATCTACAATTGTGCACGAGAGGTCCAACCATCAATGGAAGCCCTAACCACAGACGCAGGCAGTTCGAGAGAGAGAGAGCAGGTTCAGGTCCTGAGAAAGATTCCTCTTATCCTTGTCAGGCAAGTTCATCGGCGATCCCATTTCCAGCGATTCCTTGGTGTCCTGGGAATTAAATTCAGAGAGGATCTGCATTCCTGAACTATCTTAGAAATGGTTAAAGCATTGAATAATGCCTAAAGACAGCCTGACTGTCACTACAGACACAGATACGTCGACCCGTCCACCTGTTCTTCACAATATGATGTGTAAAATCCTCCACGAAAACACCAGCGCCGGACACTTCATTGGTTTTGGAGCCATCCATGAAGATACGACTACATTCCCTTCCTGACTCTAAGTCTGGCCACAGCCATTTCCGGGTGCAGTGCTAGTATTTGCTTAGGCATTTTAAATGAAAGCATTCAGGAAATATTAAAGCAAATCGGAAGGTGTTTAGGTGAATTGTACTTGAAAAATTGAGTCAAATCTAAAAATGATGAGCCCCCGAGTCAGGATAATAAACATGAGTCCTTTTGACTCTGTAGAGTCCTTATGGCAACACTGATGGTAAGTACCATGAGCGCCACTAAGTGGTTGTAGCACAGAACACACATCAAGTGGCGAGCTCAAACGAAGAAATGGTGTAACATCGCAGTCGAAGTCCATGACAGTCGACTGTTTAAAGTCCAAGTGACTCCCCAATGGACCGCGATCCGGTTCTCAGGAATGAGGAATTGCTTGAAAATTCATAACCTCCTCCGCTGCCACGAAGCCTTTTCAAAAAATTGCTCTAAACTTCTGTGTCCCTTGAAATATTGACTTATCCCGTCGGGTCATCAAACAACAATCTCTCGCACAATCCAATGTGTCCTTACGTCAATTTCAATTCATCTCCCACACCGTATCGCACGTCATACGCTGTCGTCCCTGCACTTCCCTGCACTCGCGTCAAACGAGTTCCTCCACTGCGAACCCACCAAGCGGCGATGTTGTCATCCTCTCAGCCACGGGATCGAGAGAGTGTGTCACCCGCTTCCCCTCCACCCCCCGCACGACATCACACGACAGCACGTTCTATGTGTCCAATAAGCCAACGCAGACAGGTACATTAATTCCCCCCGAATGCCAAGAGAATGAAAACAAAACAGCAACAACGACGAGAGGAAAAAAGTGAAGAAAAGCCCAAGCTCCGCAGACTGGTTGAACCCATACAGGAACTTCACTTAATATGCATCCGCTATCACAATCTATCATCGATTGACCAACTGTTAAGACCTTTCCATCCTGATAAGCTAAATGACTGAATGGCGCAAATAATGCAAAACAGCATTCAACGCTTTGACAGGTTACCTAGCAAGTGATGTTCCTCCAAACACACGCACAGTGGCGGTGAAAAGTTTCGCACGAATTGGAATGGGTTTTGTTAAAAGAAATGTTTTAAGGCGTTGTTTGAGTTCGAGAGCTTCCACGAGGGAGGACATGAGATAGGAGCATGTTGTGAAGTCTCAAAAAGGGTGAAAAAATCATCATCTTCATCACTTTCTGACCCGCATGATCTACTACAGAGGTCGCCGAGGTAAGACACACACTAGTGATCTCCAGGCCATTCGATCCTCCGCCATAGACTCTAACTCTACAGGATTTATGTCCAGGTGCAACAAAGAAAGTTTTTGAATATGGAGTCACCGGATGAGGTTGTCGGAGGATGTGGTCTTCCAATGGGTCGCCTTCCTAATGGAGTCGCATTTAAGGCACGCCTCGGGAGACCTGATGTTAGGGGCCATTTGAGCCACGTGTCTAAATTCTCGAGGCATAGCTCTTACTGTTCGGAGAAGTAGCTACTCGTCTTTGAGTTCACCGCACACCGCAACAGCAGGAATCTCACCATGATCTCACCATGACAGCTTATTCTTTCGGTCATGGTGAGAGTAAGACCAAATACTGAGTTAAAGCCGCCATCTAGGTTTTGACACAAAGCTCGTGTTCATTGATTGCCGATCTGCCACGCTGTTTTAATACTGGTCCAGCTTGGACAATCTTATAGGGAAGCTCAGCAATACTCCCATCCTCCCATCACTCGTGAAAAAGACCCAGAGATGCCCGAACTTCTCCACCTGCTTCCATGGGACTCCACTTATATGTATAGAGCATTGAACAGGTATTCTGGAAATTACCCAAACCACTGGCTTGTCCAAGTTGACCATCATCCGAGCATCTGCATACACGGTCACCTACCTATCGAGTGCGCGCTGGAGTTGAAATGACTCATTAGAGTCCTACCCATTCCAGTCTTGGTCAAGACCTTCAGGACATGGTCATATCAGAAGCGAAGAAGTATTTGGTCTCTTCTAGAGGAAAATTCTGAGTGGCCGTGTGTGGGATCTTGAGAGTATTTAATCACGAACTGTTGCACTGTCTGCTATCTATGTGTGTCATAGTTCTAAACGCTGTGTTTAGCCTGGCAGACTAGAGAGCGGTAGGGTTGGATCCAAATAAAGGACGTAGATGGGAACCTTGAGACTAGATGACGGTGAGACTAGCCGATGAACTAATTAGAGGACGGTCGAACTAGAGGACGGTCACACTAGGGGACGATCGCACTAGAAGACGGTTGCACTAGAGGACGGTCGCACTAGAGGACGGTCGAACTAGAGGACGGTCACACTAGGGGACGATCGCACTAGAAGACGGTTGCACTAGAGGACGGTCGCACTAGAGGACGGTCGCGCTAGAGGACGGTCGCGCTAGAGGACGGTCACACTAGGGGACGATCGCACTAGAAGACGGTTGCACTAGAGGACGGTCGCACTAGAGGACGGTCGCGCTAGAGGACGGTCGCGCTAGAGGAGGGTCGCACTAGAGGACGGTGGCACTAGAGGACGACTGCTATGGAAGGCCTCTCCAGTGACGTGAGTCCAGCACGTCGTCTGGGAATGCAAAATTTTATTAGTCTGGGTTCCATTGACATGGACATGGACAACTTAGGTTCGCCTTGAAGAATCACTAACTCCTTGTGTGACGTCCACCTCCACGTCTTAGCGCAAACTTAATGGACATTGCTTGTGTGGAGAGTGTTTTTTGGATCACATTTAAGACCAATATTTTGTCATGGATCATCATATCCTGATACTGATACATACCTTCTTAGATAATCTAGAGCAACTACACATTCGATGAGCAGAGCAAGACGATGTTGCTGGCGTGACGTTCTTGAGCGAAACATTTTTGATTTCCGTTTTGAAAAAAAAAATGCATTCCCCAACTCAAGGGATGAATGCAAAATGTGGTCCTACATAACATGGCACCACCCAAGTGTTACAAGCACAAGAAATAAAACACTTTCATCTTTCTTTTGTCGTGTTTGTTGAACGTTCTTCCTTTGTGATGACTCTCTATGGACTGCCTTGTATAATCGGAGTCGTCATGAAACGACATCTGGTGACACACTTTCATGTACGGACATCCCACATCTTAGGGAAAGACATCTTCTACAAGTTTGGGGCAGCATTAAAGTCGAAAGTCGTTTAAAAATATGTCAAACTTAGCAGAAGAGGCTTCTTCAAATTGGACGTATGGACGACAACATGCAGACTTGGCGTTGTCATGCCTGGTGCTTCTACTCTTCACCAAAAAACAGCAGTTTCCTTCTCCTCAGTCCGAACAGCACTCTCCTTCCGAAGAAAAGTAGCACTTCTTCAATAACCTGGCCGAGCTAAGAAACAATCGTGTTAGTTACCTTCATTGCTTCGTCAAGACCAACAACTGGTTTGCGGAGTAGCGTCGACCGAATCCGCGTGGTATCACAATGGGCCTACATTTGGCTAAGTATGATCGCAGTGTGCTGGCAGATCGTCACTTCAACCTAAGTCATAAGATCCCCCACCTTGCTGTGCAGCTCTTCTTTCTAACTTACAGTCAGGGCGTGGTTTCTGGATCCCTCTTATCTTGGTGCTTCACAGATATCGTCCTCATCTGCAATCGTGCTACTTATTCACTTCACAGGAGAGCCTGCACGTGATCCCAAACCTGAATCAGCGAATGGGGCATTGTTCCAGTTCTCGGTCAAGCCATCCGATTTCTCAGACACTGTCGTCCGCCTCGTTATCCTCCAGATCATACTTGTTTTTTAATGGCAAGGATAGAGTGTGGCTGCCTTACTCGAACATGCAAGGTCTCACGCTTTGGAGTATCGGTTTGGTTTTCTTTCCTCTGGTCACGCTGTCGGGGGTTAGAATTTTCCCCTTCTTTAAACTCTTTAAGCTTTCAAATGAGTTTTTTAAAGACGATCGCGACTGTTATCTATTTAAGGCTGATGGAACCAACACGCAGAATACGTCGACCCGATGAGTAAGGCTTTGTACAAGATGACATCCTTACGTTGTCAAAAAATGACCATCGGATGTAAATGAGCACTACAGCTTCCCTCGATATCCACTTCAATAGGTACACGAATGTCAGTTTATTGGTCAGTGTGTCAATTGTCATTCAAGGAGTCCAACGACTAGTCCGCATGTATGCCAAGAGAGCTTTAAGAAGCACTACACCTGCTTCACTTAACATACTTGCCTTCGCTGGACGTGATCGAAGAAGGTTCGGAGCCAGAGATCAAAGTCACTTCGATAGAATTTCTATACTACTCAGCTATCATCAACAGCTGGATGTCGCAGTTGGTTTAGTGCCTACCCATGGTTAAAAGAGGTCCCGGTTTCCAGAGAAAGCACAGATAATATGCCTTATCCAGTTTTAAAATCTGGTTCGGTTTCCCTTTGCCGTTGGGATCAAGTGTAGTCGTCGATAGGTGTACGAAATTTCGCAGACAGCCCAATAACCTACCTTAACAGAACTACTCTCAAAGACTTCATTGCCCTCTGCAACGAGTTCGGTCACCTACGTTCTCCACTACCCATCCTCCGAGATTGTAAGGTAAGTCTGTCGATCAGACACTGGATAGTTTTCTGCGATCGAAGGAGGATGAAGAAGTAGATGTAGAGTAGGAGGAGACATCATTTACCTTAGCGTCATTCAGGCAGAAACAATAGCGAATAAAGGGTCACCGCTCTGGATGGACCAATGAGTGTCTGCCTTTGGTTATAGGGATCCCCGGTTTAAGTCCGAGGATCAAAATTACTGCACCATCACTGAAGCTGTCGATCATTGTTAGTAGTCTGACTATCGGTATCACAATGGACCACAGCGAATTAACTAACCGAATACATGGTTGCATACAAGTGACTACACTGTCGTCTGTGCTTCTTGACGAGTTGGCTGAGTTGGTTGACTAGGTTGACAATGTTTTTTGATAGCCTCCGCTCATCCGGGGTAGACCTGGACCTTAGCCAAGGAAGCCTCCTCAGCGTGCACGATCTTTAGTCAGCTGACGCCAATCTCTTACTCCAAGTTGGTTGAGGTAGTAGTGTCCTTCTGTGCGCCAACGGTAACGTGGGTGTGGTACATTGCATTGCCCAACTGGTTCGATTCACAAGAAAGGTGAAGGTGGCGAGGTGGTTAAAGGCTTCATCTACCTTGACTCCAAAGTATAGTTTTTACGAACTGTACGGGCTGTACAGCGACATGAGTTTATCCAGGCGTCTACGCACTCAACGGCTAAGATGGCTAGGCCAAGTTAAGCGCATGGACAATCCTGCTCCAGCCCGAAGATTCTTCGACTCCGAACCAGTGAGACAACACAATAGAGGATGTCCACGAAGCCGATGGCGCACACAAATGGAAAAGGCCTCAACCAACTGGGCGTGCAATTTTAGTTAAATTTAGTTTGACTAGGCCATGTAGAGAAAGCAAATCTTAAACTTAGTACGCCAGCTTTTACAACAGTGTACAAATTTGAACGCCAGGCAGCAGGATATTTTTACATAGATTAGAGGAACGAGAATACGCATCACCTTCCCTTCTCATGCGCTGCTTGGGCTAAGCGTTGAAATTCACTACTTTTGGAATATTTTGAATGATCTAAACGACATCAGCACACGCCAGCTAAACCGCTTCATTGCATCCGCCAACTGGTTCCACAAACAGGAGCAAGACGATCCAGCCTAAGTGTCACTGCCAACTGCAGCCAGCCACTCTAACCCTGGTTTTTGAAGACCGTCCTGTTGACAAGCATCCTCCAACGAAGCTCAGCACACATCCACGACCGCATGCCCATCAGTGCACACGACACCAAGCCAAAGCAAAACTCTCACCTCCCACTGTTAAATGAACGTGTTACCGCAAAAGTGTCCCGAGCCAGTTGCCCATCCTTTTTTTTTTTCCATTTTTTGTCCTTATGCTCCATCCCGGCAACGATGGGGGGCCCTTTGGAACGTTTCACGTTTACCTGGGTGCGCACATTGCTGATTGAAAATCATCTTATTCAAATATTCCAATAAAACGCCACTGGTGCACTGCTGGGCTGCTGACTCCTTTTCGCTCGTACGGCCAGCCTGCCAGCCTGCGAGCCTCCTCCTCTTATTGGTGGCAACAATAACAAATACAGCAACAACAACGACGAAGAAGACGTCGACGACGACGACGGCGGTGAGGACGGTGAGTCAATTTATTTATAGACCAGGCAAGACGTGTAAAAAGGGCCCATGCCGCTCCTGGCTGGATGGCAGTTCGGCTCGACTCGGTCGGGTCCTGGTGGAGCTCACGCTGCTGCCACCTCGCAGGGTATATGGATTGGAAGAAGGGTTAATATAGTCATAAAACACCCAGACAGACGGACGCAAACATGTCGCAGGTGCTGTAGCCCCAGTGTGCAGAATTCAATATAACAACTCTTTTCCGAGGAGGCACAGTAACGATGGAGGCAGTGCCGGTGGCAGGCGAGAACGGCACGGCGGCATATGCCTATGGAGCGCAGTCGACGTCGTCGTCGTCGTCGTCGTCGTCGCCGCTGTAGTCGTTTGCCGAGATCCTGCCTGAGTTACACTCGTGTATACTCCTTTCGCTTAAAATTCTTATCATGATGCTGGCTCATGGTTTCTGCGACGGCGGCGGTTGCGCGGTGACGGGAGTTGCGGCAGCGCGGGTGGTGGGTATTCGAATTCCTGGATTCGTTACTTTATTGTGGGCCGATGCAGTAATCAGGGTGAAGGTAGTTTACTTTTATTGTGAAGAGAATGAAGGCTCTCCCGTTTCAATGATTTATATGCAAAATATTATCGGCGGCTGCGGCTGTGGGGCGGTTCTGCCCTATGGAAGCATAATGACGAACGTTTCCTCTGCCCCCACCCCACCTTCCTCCGCCGGTTTGGCGTTTGCTACGAAATTGATTACTTGGCAGTATTTCGACTCCCAGTCGACTTTTTACACCATATGGCGTGTGAGACGTCATTGCATTGAGAGTGTCATCTGGGAAGAGAAGCAATAAGGTGTGGCTTTGCAAGCATCAACCCCGTGGCCCGTCGGGGGGGCAGAGTGGGCATTCCCTTAATAACTAGTCTGGTTGATGGAGGCATGCGGCAGGTAGACCATTAGACTAAAGGTTGCCTTAAATCGATTCCGTGGAATTTTGCACGAAAATTGTTGACTCTCCGGGTGGACCCCGATTTGACAGCCTGCAGACGAGGTGGATTTATTTCGTTGCATGGCGGTTAATTAACGAGGCTTCCACTTGCGTTTGGTCGATCAGCAAACATCTTCATTGAGGACGCCTCTGGGCTTACCCCGCTTCTCGCCTGATGGCACATCAAACCGTGGCTGAAGTGCTTTCCAGGAACGTGTGTCGGTTTTTTTTTCTTGCGTGCTGCCTGTGGTTATGTATCCGAGCCCCCTGTTGGCTGTCCAGAGTAAGTAATCTGATGACGTTTCGGAGACGGAACACTGTGGTTCGGGGGTTTTGTCTCAAAGGGGGACAAATGTGGTAACAGAGGTCTACTTCTTGTGGGTACCGGGTCTCAGTGACATCGAGGAGAATTGTGAACTCATGAGAAAGGGCACTAGGTGATTCAGCCACACTGTTCGGATGAAGGCCTGCCTTAGCTACTGCCAAACATCAACTAAAGCTTGAAACGCTTCCTCACGCCAGACGTAGGTGGTCTACTGGCACTGGGTGCCTGTTACAAGACAATCTTGACCTACTCTTGATACCAAACTCTCACGCGGTCTGTTAAGTGTAAGCACGGCGAATCTCAAACCTCTGTTGAAAACGAGGCCTGAGCCATCGTTATTCCCTACAACGACTTCTGCAGAAGCTGCAGGGAAGAAGAGGACACCATTGCACACATTCTATGTAATTGCAGTGTCCTCTCCGCTCGCAGATTCAGTCACCTAGGTGTCTAGTATTTCAACGCGCACGATTTACTTACTTATTTAAAGTCGTTCTACAATCTGGGGTGGACCTCGTCTTCAAACGCAACCAACAAGCGTCATCAGTCTGCCTTCTAGCTGCTTTACGTGTATATGGTATTTCGAAGAGGTAAGTTAACACCGCGAATATTCAACACTCCAGAATATTCAACATTCCAGAATAACAGCCTCAAATGACATCGCGTCCGTTCCCAGCACAAGCAATCGCTGACACAACGTCTGGACCACTTGACACCAGTGCATTCCACAACGTCGAGCGCGGTAACCCGAAGACACCTGTGGGAACCGTTGTACGAGTCGACGCTGCGAGCGGGTATTTAAGGTAGTGTAAGAATTATTCTGTGTTATTCTAAGTTTGACATTGTAAGGGGTTACTCTGCCCGAACAGAGTCGTGAAAAACACATTTTTTTTTATAAACTTTGAATAAACAAACTTTTAATTGGTACCTTCCCACTTGCGTGAGCCACCTGAGTCGCGGTCTTCCCTCTACTGCACCGTCCCACGGAGGTGGAGGCGAAGACTTTTCAGATCGTCCGCTCTACCCGAGGCGCTTAGGCGTTCATACACCACTCCAGATAAGACTCGCGATTTTCAGACTGATTCAACTATAGTAGGGGCAGTTTAAAGGGTATCCTTCTTTGTGGATCGGGCAAACAGAATATTGTGGTGGACGGTACGCCGTTTGATCAAGTTCAAATAATACCGTCATTCAAACACTGAATGCTCCTTTAAGGCATGACAAGCATTACTGGACTAAATGTGTGAGTTTGCTGATGGGAAACTAAAAACGGACAGTCTCTGTTCATAAATCGTTCACACATCACTTAACGACGTAAATGAAGGAACAATCAATTCTATGAACTTCTCCAAGCCAACGTCTTTAGACAGAATACGCCGAATACAGAAGGCGCAAGTAGATGTTCTATTATACTCCACTTCGTATGGCGTACAGCGGACAAGCTAATTGGGGACGTTGGAGATACGGCGATATTCTTTGGTTCAAATGACTGAGTTTTGGTAGCGATACAACACTCAGTCTCTTTAACCCAAGACTCCTGGTCCGAGATTGACCAGCAAGGTAGCCTAACCGATTCGCCCAGTACCATCAACGACGGAAGGCCGCTAATAATAGTAATAATGCCATGGGTGAAGCTACAACCCGCGTGCCATTGTTCACCCACGATCGACAGTTATGTGCCGACTCCGAATGGCCGAGTTTGAGAAGCTTTTTCTAGATTTACTCGAAAGGGGTGGTGTGTGGAAACGATTTATGTCTTACTGGGATTCGAGCCTAGACGCCTAGGTTAAAGTGCTAAGTCGAGTCGACCCACAAAGTAACGGCGCCACGAGAGCCGACTTAGTATACGAGAAATTCTACAGTCACAGCCATGCTGCACCCAAATGCGAGTTACTCTGCAAAAACTACAGCGGAGCCATAATAGAGATACATTTCCAATTTTTGGAGGTCGTGGAAAAAGTATTCCCCCAGTGTTCGGTGCCTCAACTGAAAATGATGACAACTGACGAGGCAATGAGAAGTAGTTTGATATCGTGGTACCGCAAATAGTTGTAGTCACAGAGTGTGTCATCTTGAAATTCCGAACTAGCACCCCAGCACCCATGCACGCTTAACATTTCCATTCGTTGCTTATACGTTCAGATTTGATGAAGTCATCGGCATCAAGGAGAACGAATCGCCAAAGTATCGTTTGCAAATTCTGATTCTGAGTATACATCACGTTCTTTCAGGTCGTATTACGACCAATACACTGCGCTGTGCGATGACGTTCCCGATGACGTTTCGAACACCTCGATCCACATATGGTGTGTATTGGATTCCACGTTCTCGGCATGGGTGACTTAGCCACATTCGATCCAGTTATTCAATCATGTACGAATGGAGTTCACCAGAATCAAGAGAAGGCACGGTGCGATCATCTTCTGTCAGAATCTGCTAGTGGACTTCAAAGAACTGCCGAAGAACCTACTCGCACAACGGAAGATAAGCTAAAGGCACGAGAAAAGTCCGGTGTCTTGAATCCCAGCAATCTTAGGCTAGCCGGCTCCAGTTTTGTACACCCAGTTGATTAAAGTCCCTTCCAGCAGGGAACTCGATCGGAGACGAGATCTTCGGCTGCCTCTTTGTCATTCGGGGTTGGTGTCGAAGACCTTCCGAGCCATCTGAGTCGAAGCAATCCACTTTCTTTGACTGGGCCAATGCCGTTGTACAGCTGTATAGTGCGTCGTTCAGTCTTTCCCTCCCAAGGCCTTCTTCACAAACGGGACCGAATATAAACCGAAGGATTTTTCTCTCCAGGCGACCAAGAATCACTTCGTCTGCATTTGATATTGTCTAAGTCAAGGGTCCTGCGTCCCATAGGAGGACTGGAACTTTTGAAGTCTTACATGGTTCTTCGAGGCTGGGAATTATTTTGCAATTGACGTCTGTGCCCAAGGACACCGCGATTGGAATGGTTGGTTCTGGCCCTCGTTTTAACACTGCAGGGTCTAGATAGACGAAGTCCTTGACTACCTCAAAGTTTCTGATGCCCATTATGACGCTCTGTCCGAGATGTCGATGTTGTGTTTTGCCATTTTAGCCGCTTCCGCTTCAATGCCAGCAAACGCCTCGCTGTGTTCGTCCAATCACGTCAATGTCGTCTGCTTACGCAAGCAGTTGAACGGACTTTTGGAAGGTCGTGCCTCGTGTGTTTGCGTTTGAGTGTCGCACGATCTTCTGGGGGGCATGGGCTTATGGACACAGGGCAAAGTTTCTGACTGCATCCAACCTGGTAGGATGCCAGCGCGATCCCTGCTTGTGCATAAGTCAAGGCGACATACAGCCTCCTCGTGGCGCCCCTGGATAGCCATCACAACCACCGTTTTGCAGTCATCTAATGTATGCAGCGATCCTCCTCTGCCCGAGGGTCCAATAATGGGCCTGGCCTACCAGTTGTAGGTTGTGCGAGAGGTTAACTCCCTCACCACATAAAAAATCGACGGTTACGAACCGACAACAGGCCTCGGATATGGACGGATTCACAGTTGACGACCCCAGCAAAAGAAATTTAATGTTGGCTCTGAGCTCTTCCAACGTCGTCGGCTTGGTGGCTTTACGAAGTCTCCGTTCATAATGGAATGTTGCGAATGAGTCTACGGGGTCACCTACCCTTTGTGGAGTCATCTCAACAGATTTGACACAGTGTTATGGGTACCTCTTGTTCCTTCGTGGATGTCGTTCTGACAATTCAGGGACCGCGTCCGGTGCAAGCTCTGGGTCTCGTTTGGAAGTATGTCAATGTGTCATATGACCATCCCGGCTAGCTGCATCGTCAGACCTGGTCCGGAAGCCGCAGATGCCTCTGATTTTACAGTGCCCCTACTGCGCCGTCACCTTCCTCCTGTACTCAGTTACTGGCGTTGCGCCAGCGCATATCGGGGCGGCCAACAGAAGGATTGAGCTGAACTGTTGGATTGCTTGACATTTGTCAGTTGTGCGCACGTGTTCCTTGCATAGTTCTCATCTGATCGTGAAGAAAAATGCCAAATGAGCAGTGTCGTCCAGACTGAAATGGTCTCCTAGCCCAATCGACTTGGAACATAGACAGCGCCCTGTAGGAGAAGCTCCTTCGCCCTCTGTCGACTATAATCACGGCATGTAATTGGACTTACAACTCTGTTGTCGATACTTCGCTATTTCTTTCCCATTCATGGACAACGATGATCCCCTCGTATCACTCTCAATCTAAGCCAGTTCCCCTTCCCAAGCAAAAACAAGCACAAAACAGAGCTCATTTCAAGGACGTCTCAACAGCGGCCACCCAACCCGATCGGATGCCACTCCCCGAACATTCATGCACAGCTGTAATCACATCGCAATGGACAGCCAGCTACACACGGGCAAAGGAGCTCACTGATTTATGACATCATTACGGCGAACGTGTTGGCACATTCATAAGCTCTAAGTGCCTGCTCAACCGCAAGGTAATCAGCTCGACCAGATAAAAGGGATAGCGACTGGACTGAGCTGTCTCTGCATGCTTCGCGTTCAAAGACGGGCCCCACTGGATAAGCTCTTAATTAGTGACTTCATTACGAATTCGTTCCTCCGCCCCGCGCGCGGACGGAGCGAACAAAGGCCGCTACATTATTCACCAGATTTCTAGAAAATACTCGTGAACCAAAATAGTTATGTAGCACCGCGAGAGGATGGAGCAGGAGTTGGTCGCGTTACTTGGCGCACTTGTCGTGGCAAGCGCCCACCTTCGCCGGGACACTCTCCCCCGTTTCCATATCGAAATCTGATTAATTATATTTTTCCCGAGTAATATCGATTGCGTGACCCAATTAAAGTCAATATTTTCTCTCATTAATTTCGCCTCGATTTTCCGGCGAAACAATTTTTGTGTGTTCCGCTTTTTTACGTGCTTCGGTTTTTGGTTTTGGTTTTTAATTAAGAAGAACTCCGCCGGGGGGAGTGGGGCAGGATCGGGACCGGAACCAGCAGGACCTGCGATTGCGGGGGCAATTAAAATTTGTAACCAGGTGCGGTCCAGTGGATATCTATTTGCACATGCTTTGTTCCGGCTTAATCGGGGGAAAGATGATACAAATCCCTTGGCCTTGAGTGCGCCCTCCGCCACCCCTTCGGATGTTTCTTTCGCTCCTTTGTTTGCCATCTCTCGAACCTGATTACACGCCTGCTTGGTGGTGGTGCTGTGCTGCTGCTGCTGCTGTAGCTGCGGCGAAAGGTAAAGAAAATTTCAAATTTACGAATATTTGTGTTTGAGTGGGCGGACGGGCTGGGGAAACCCCAATATCAACATTTTACCCTTTTCTCTGGCAGGCAATCCCGGCAATCCTCGACAATCCCCATCGTCAGCTACACCACCTTTGGGTTCGCACTTTGTGCCGCTTCTAGACGGGATGCTGAGCTGAGCTGAGCTGGGCTGGGCTGGGCAGGAATCTGGCTCTCCACGGATGTGTGCGAGGGTTTGTGTGGCATTTCTTTTGTTTTATCCTTCTGATTATTGGATCGATAAATCATTTGTTCGGATAAAATGAAAGAACGTTTCGAATTCGACGGCAGGAGGCACTGGAGGCAAATTGAATGGGTGCTGCTCCGCCTGCCTGCATGGAGTCGTCCCAATGCCACCGCAATTTAAAGAATTCGGTTTGTCCTTTTTGCTTTATGGATGTCTGCTCATAGTCGAGCGGGCGAGAGGGAGGCTGAGGCTCAAATTAGGCATCACTGAGTGTTCGGCAATCAAGTGGTGAATCGGAACTAGTGATGTGGTGGCGACCTACTGAGGGAGATGATTATTGAAGTCGGCAGAGATGCTAGAAGTCGTGTGGTCGTTTGGGCTTGGGTGCTCATCGAGTGCGACAAGTCAATGAATCCTCACAAAGGAAGCAGATGAGATGAGAGGAGAGATCACTGGAACAATGGATTGAATTTGATTCCATACGAGCTTCAAATCCGTTTTATTTCACACAATTTTCAATGTTTTTGTGGGTAGTTTGGGCAGGTCTTCATCGATTTGTGACCTGATAAGGATACCCAACTACAGAGCGTGGTTGAGAGAGAATTTCTGAGATGGTTTCCAGGAAGTTTCCAAGACTGAACACATTTTCAGGACCCCGCCATATCTCAAAAACGAAGTGTTTCTCGGAGGTTTTGCTTTTTCGTTAATCCTTTTATGGATGCATAGAGGATGGAATTACGAAATCTTTTGAGCCATAATCCAAGCCGTACGAACAACCTTCAATGGTCTGTCGCTGGAGGTGACGTGAAATGGTCTATTTTACAATATCTACAAAACTAAGCGTTGTCCTAGTTATTTCAACATGCACACAACAAAGGAAGATCCAAAAAATGGCCTTGCACACTCTGGTACATACATTGAGAAATCACTAGGTCTCAAGGAATGCAAGATGGTTACTTTCCTATATATGGAACCAGCTTTCAGCAACACCTTTTGTGTGCACAATGACACATGCACTGGAAGAACTAAACGTAAAAGCACTAAGCACTAACAGACCAACAACTTACAAGTAGAGTGACTATCTACGAAGAAGTATAAAACCAGAAGAGGCACACCGGAAGAAGGAGTACCATGCCTCTTCTCTGGAACTACTGCTGGAGAAGACGGGTTGCAAAACTATTGCCTACGTGGGTGATGTTGCCATAGTCTTCTCAGGAAAAAACCTCAAGTCCTGAAAGATTAAATGCAGCCTACTAAAGAAGAGGGCGACTAAAAGTGGTCAAGGCGTTAAGACTCAAAAGACTAAAGTCGTCCTTTTCCTTATCCCTTATCTAATAAAGCTAAATACCTCGGCCCTATACTAGCCAGCAGATCAAGCTGGGTGCTCTACCCTGAAGAAAGAGTAATAAACGGCTCTATATATGAGCAAGAAATCTATCGGACAAAAATGTGGTCTTCAACCTTATATAACACACTGGCTCTTTATAGCTGTCATCAGGCACCCAACAGTCGGCATCGGAACTACACTAGAGGCACGGTCTTCCAGAAGTCCGTTCAACTGCTTGCTTACGCGTACGACATTAACGTGATTGGACGAACACAGCGAGCCGTTAATGATGCGTTTGCTGGCATTGAAGCGGCAGCGGCTAAAATGGGTCTAGCGATAAACCAGGGCAAAACAAACTACAAGCTGTCATCACGAAAGGACGCACAACATCGACGTCTCGGACATAGCGTCATAAGTAGTCAAGGACTTCGTCTACCTCGGCTCTGGAGTAAATAGGGACAACAACACCAGCACCGAGATCCAGTGCAGGATTACTCTTGCCAATCGCTGCTTCTTTGGGCTGAAGAGGCAATTGAGTAACACAGCCATCTCTCGAAACACCAAGATGACTTTGTATAACACTCTGATCATCCCAGTCCTGCTCTATGGCGCAGAGACATGGACGCTAGTGAAAGCGGGTGAAGAAGGATATGGTTGCTTTGAGAGCAAAATTCTGCGTGCGATCGTTGGCCCTGTTGGCGTTGGTGGCGTCTGGAGGAGAAGATGCAACGACAAACTTTACGCGCTGTACAGCAGCATGCACCTAGTTCAGCTTCGGATCCATCGATTAAGATGACTAGGTCATGGACACCATAGCTCCGGCGCGAAGAGTCTTCGATACCGGGCTATTGGGACAGCGCAACAGAGGACGTCCTCGCACTTGATGGCGCACACAAGGGGAAAAGGGCCTCAACCAACTTGGTGGGCGTACCTGGAGGAAGCTGGCGAAAGATCGTGTTAGCTGGAGAGGCGTGTCCACCACGGACTGTAGAATGACCTTAAGTATGTCAGTAACTTGTGTAGCTGAAATACTAAGCGCGTAAGTGGCAGAAACTGCGCGCGGAGAATGCGTGCAATGGTTTCCTCTTTATCGCCATTTCTTCAGTTTCTGTAGAAGTCGTTGTATTCGATGCCTAGACTGGAGGCGTGATTAGAGATGATGTCGTGCGTGGTTTTAACAAAGTTCTAAGACTCGCCGTATTCGTATTTATCAGTCGGCTGGCTGGAGAGGCGTGTTGGTTGAGGCTAGGGTCCACCCCGGACTGTAGCGCCAATCAAAGAAGAAGGAGAATATCTTCAGATAGTTTCTCTTCACGGGGTGCCAGGCAGAAGATATTCACTTTCAAACGACAATTTTTGATTAAAACGATACTAAAAGCATTAAAAAACCTTCACTAGAAAAAGAGCTTCTCTGCTCAAAGTTTTAACTCAGAGTGGGATGTGTGTGCACTTCCGCACGTCTGGAAGCATTTACGAAACTGTTGCATACCGTTAGTACAATTTTTGTATTTGCCAGCTGAATGGACAGTCAATGAAAGTCATTGTGCAGTTTCAGCGATATATGAACAGAAATTCACAGTATTTTTTGCACTATTCGTGTAGATTTCTGCTGTGTACTCACTTTTGTGACTAAGTGCATTTCCAAAGTTTGGGACAGTCGGCCTGGAACTAGGAGCCTACATTACGAAGACTGTGTTCATAGCTAGCCGCAAAAATGTGGAATAAACGAGACAAACTGGTAGGTGAGTGTAGGAGTTCATTGACAGAGGCTAAGTGCAGACGCCTGTGCGTTGTCAACGCTTCGAAATCCAAACGAGACTCCTAGTTAAGCGAAAAACGATTAGGTCGCAGGAGAGAAGTACCGAGGTTTCATGGACTGGACAATAGGCGAGAAGGCATATGTCACGCAAGCTGCCATCTCTCAAATGCATTCAAACACTGCGCACACGACTAGTCAGTTCAGTACTTTGCTCCAAATTGGCACTCGCCACAGAACGAGACTCACACTGGCTGATGATGACAATCTGTAGACCAAACACCCAGCCCAGCTGAACTTGAAAATTGAATAACATTGATAAGCAATCGAATAAATCAATCTCTCGACCATACGGAATTTTAATTCAAAACAATCGGACAAGCCGTGACAAATCTCCCTCGTAAATCCAACAAAAGTCTATTACGACACGGCTATTTAAGGGAAAAGAACACAAAAAAAACAAACGAGAACCTTACATGAATTACATTCGCCCCGCACCCAGTGTCCTTATGTCTCGTAGCCGGGGAAAGAAACAAAAACACTCCCCTCCTTGCTGTGATTTGCTCGGTCTTACCACACATGTAAGCGATCCCAGCTGCGGCGCAAATCATGGAATTGTTTCTTTTCGTTTATGGCGCACCAATGGGACACCAATGGGACACCAACAGTACTTAGTAACCGTACACGTGTCCTCTAATTATCGGGCCGACAACGGTGGTGGCAGTGGCGGTGGCGGTGGCGTTAAATTTCACATTTGTCACTAAGTGTCTGCTTAAGTCGAGGATTACGCCTGATGTTGTATTGATTTAAGGATCCCCCCAGTGATTGATGAACTATTTTATGGGAACAGGAACTCCAGTTGCCGAGAAGCCATAATTTAATTACGACCAAAAACATGTATGTACATAAACATTCACGCGGCTGGTGGTGTGTGTGTGATGAATGTTGCGTGCGGGAGTGCAGGGAAGTTGATCCTGTCGAGGGATTAATGGTTTCACGAGACTTTTCAGTGAACTTCTCAATTGCATTCGCACCCGAGGATGGGTCATGGAACTCCCGGGAGGGTGGCTAGCTTGACAGGAAGTCACGAGATATGAGCGACAAAGTAAACTGGTTCCGATCACTAGAACGCTTACACATTTTCGAGATTTTGGCGAAAAAAAACCTTCTATTGGTCCTAGCAACATGGCTTATGGCTCAAAAGAAGCGTCTTACCTTCTTTATCCGTAAAAAGTAGAAAGAAACACTGTACCATGAAAGGTGACTTCGATTTTCGTAATGTGGTTTGGAGGAACTGGCCGGATTTAAAACAAGGCTAAGCGGCTTAGACCAGCAGATAAGTATGAAACTCAGTGTTCTTCTTCTTCTCATGGCGGATTGAACCAGCCAACAAGCCTCTCCAACTGGCACGATCAGCCGCCTCCAATTTCACACGCCAGGTTGGATGAGGTGGGCTTGGTCCTTTAGAAGCCTATTAGTCCGAACTCAACATCGGCCGCTCAACCATTCTCAAGGAATTCGACTTCCTTCCTAGCGACACTGACCGCCTAATGTACCAGGCTATCTTCGAGAAGAAATGCTCGATTAACAGTCCCTCCAGATCGGAATGGATGTCTGATAGGCAGACGCTGGATGTTCCTCTGCGTATTTTCACAGACGGGTCGAAGACAAGCGAAGTGTGGTGCGGATGTCTATTTCCAAGATCTCACCATTACTATTTCTTTGAAGCTCCCTAATCACTGTAGCGTTTTTCAGGCAGAATAATATATATAATATGGGTGGCACTACAGCCCGTAGGAGGCCAGGGCCTACCTTCTCAGCAACCGCTCGGTTGTGCGTGCTATTGTTCTCTCACGAGTGGAAGGGACCTACAGTTTTATGCCGAATCCGAACGGCTTTGTTTGAGAAGCTTTCTCTAGACAGGAAATACTCTTTGAGCATTGTCAGTGACTCGAAAGAGGAGGAGCCGTGAAAATTGTTTTCGTCGCACAGAGCAGGAATCGAACCTACGACGTCGAGGTTGGGGTCGACGCACATACCCACAACGCCACGGGCCACAACAGGCAGAAACCATAGCGATTAAAGAGGCGTTGTCATGGCTCAAAAACAACGTGATATCACCATCTGTTCGGACGGTCAGGCCGCTATAAAATCACTGGACGATGCCGTGTCTTACTCAAAAACATCCCTTATTTGCGGTTGTCTCTTAACGAGATGGCTGAGCGTTTTAAAATTCACCTGATGTGGGTGCCGGGACACTGTGGCATACCAGGAAACTGCAAAGTCGATGAACTCGCCAGGTGTGGTACTCTATCTCATCCCCATCAATAGCAAGGGTACCACCTTCCATGCCGATCGCTAAAGCCAAAGCCTCAAAAACCACGAATGACAAATGGCTAGAAGGCACAACCTGCCTTAAAACAAAATAAATCTGGCCATCACTTAGGCTAAAACGGTCACACAGTCTACTTAGACTCAGTAAGCACTCATTAAGGACTCTCATTGGAGTCATAACCGAGCATTGTGCAATTGGCACTCACGCTCGCAGGATGGGTGCCCCATATAATGATTTCTGCAGAAGCTGCATGGATGAAGAAGAGAAAGAAAACACACATCACCTACTCGCCTCCTGTAGCGCTCTGCCTAGTCGTAGGCTCCTACAATCAGGGACCAACTACTTTAGCGGGGTCAATTAGCTAAACAGCGCCAGCATTGTCCATCTAAACCGTTTTACTACAATCACCAACTGGTTCCGATGTAAGAAGTCAACCCGCGTGGCATCACAATGGGCCTACCCTGGCCTAAGTGTGACTGCTCTTTAGCAGTCAGCCACTACAACATAACCTAACCTAACCTAATGCTTTTTACTGGACTTCTCACAGCCACCCCGACTAGTGCACCTCCTTCCGATTCACTGCACCATTGACTGTAGTCTTGTTGATGGGGACACACTCATCCCTGAGTTCTCTTAAGTTGTCTCAAATCGTCTCAGTTATAGAAGAAGTAAGTCCATAGGCGGTCTGTTCATGGTGTGGGGTGTTAATCTGCACTATTGCTTCCCTCACCTTAGTCATCTCTGCAAGTTCTGGAGGTGTTTCCAGCAGGGAAGACAATGCAGAGCCCAGAAACGAAAGCAAGTAGCCCAAAAAAAAAAACGAAGTAGATTTATAAAAAGTGAAGGAGATAAAAAAAAGAGATAAAAATAAAATATTTATTTAAAACCACGCGTACCACGAGTAACCGCCAAAGTCTTCAGATTCGAAAGCCAAGTTGGCGCCACCTTAGTTGCAGGAGTCCTCTCCCACAGGTTCGGATAGGACGGAGACTCTCCGGGCCGAAGCTGAGTTCTGCATATGCTCTACATTGTCCAGTCACCCTCGCTAGGCTTATGTCGCCTTACCGCCCATACAGTTCACTGATCCAAGGACTTCCTCATCCGCTTTTGAGATTTTTAATGACTCTTGGCCGTACAGCAGGATTGGGATGCTGTTGGTACACGTCCTTCATACGTCTTCTGGGAGCAAATTGGTGGCTGATGTGTTTAATGACCGAAAGAACAAGATCGCGAATACAAACTGCCGCGATGATAATTCTTCATGCTGTTGTGGGAGTTATCCGCTGGGATATAGTAAGAATCAATGCGATGCGCAAGGGAATCAATGTTGTTCAGATACTTCTCTGATCTGGAAAAAGCTATGAATCGTTGGATTTGTCCCCATCATCACGTCCTCCAAGGCGTGCCTTAAATGCGACTCCATCAGGAATGCTTCCCATTGGAAGACTCAGGAGGAGGTGGTTGGACCGAGTCACTGACAATGCTCAAAGAGTATTCCCTGCCTAGAAAAAGCTTCTCAAATTTGGCCGTCCGGATTCGGCATAGAAAACTGTAGGTCCCTTCCACTCGTGAGAGAACAATAGCACGCACAACATGAGTGGTTGCTGAGAAGCTAGGTGGCGGGCCACCCATATTATTATATTTACTCCCGCGACCCCTTTAGTGGATCCGAAAATGATGATGATGACGATAGCACTCTAGCATGACCGGTATATTTTAACCTACTGCCGCCAATGCCACTTAGTTCCCAGTAAGTGCTGGACTGGAAGGCCTTATGCGATGTTCAAGAAATCACCCAACAGGACATTCCTTCGCCGAAGTCACTCTTGCACCATCAGAGCTCTCTTTTGATTTCATCGCCGACATAGATGAGGCTATCATAGATGTTGCACCATATCATCACAATAGACACGCCCCTCTGTCAACCGGCGCTCTCACACTGGAGCTTGAAAATTAACAAGCAGGCCATTCAACTAGCACTCAATTTTCCCAAAACAAGGAAGCCGGTGGAACTTCACTTCATCAATCTGATACGTTGACACAACAATTTCACAATCTCTCTCGTTACTGCCATCTTTCCGCCTGCCCTCCCAATCTGTCATCATGTGGTCACTTTAGTTACTGGCTCCCCGTCCCTCTCTCCAAGTAGTCGCTTGCATTCCCATAAATGCTTGCTCATAGCTTCGATAAATCTCAAGACAACCATCCACCATCGCTCAAGAGTGTAACAAGGACCAGATTAAAATTATTAGTCGCCCCAACACCCGCCTCAGACCTGGATCCCCAACAAATTTAAATTTGCGTTTATCACACATTTCCAGGGGCAACATAATCGGCCAGAGCTTTGCCTGGCCCAACAGTGAAACACCTTAACTTGCTTAGGATTAGTTCAAAGTTTATTACACTCTCCACGGCGCGGCGGCGGCGGCAGTGCGTCCAACACGACCCCACCGCCTCCCGGAGTGTCACAGTTAAACCGAGCAAACACACCGGCACGCACACGACACGGGCATACCGTTGCATCAGGTGTTTAAGCGAAACAAGGACTTAAATTTGGTGATTTATGTTTTTGCGAATGCTAAGAACTACGGGATCCGGATGGCAGATAACAAACTGAAATGATAATAAATTTTCCCTTAAACCGAGAAAAAATGAGTTTGATGCTTGCATTGGAGCGGGCACGAGTGAGGGGGTTACCACTTGGGTTTGGGCGGTCGGAGGTGTACGGAGTGTGTTCTTGGGACGGGTGTAGTGACCTGAGCGTTGCCCAGATTGATGGAGTGGATGTTCAGGTGCTCACCTATCCCTTCTAGAAATTAACGACGATTTGATGGCATTTTGAGAGAGAGAGAGACTGAGTCTAAAGGAGAGTCTTTTTGTTCGACGGGGAATGACCTCTGGCCCGTAGTTTCTACAATTTCAATTCAGACAATTTTGTGTTCAGTTGCAGGTTCGTCTTCAAGAATTTGGTCAGATGGCCCTGCACGGCTAATGATGCTGGAATTGAGCAGGTAGTCAATTCTCTTCTGTTTTGTTTTTTCGGGTTCAATTCTTGTCATGTCTTAAAGAAAGACAAAGCGGAGCAGTGCATACGACATATGGTACTTTTAGGTTAGGTTAGGTTCCAAAGAAGGAGAGAGAACACCTCCTTGTGGGGTGCCCCTATTAACTTCTCTATGGATCTTAGCGTCTCCCATCTGAGAGTGACGGTGATTCCCTATTGGTGAGTAGCTGATGAATAAAAGCCACTAGGGACTTTCCGATCCCGAGGTTGTTAAGCGCAAGTGAAATTGCTTTTGGTTTGATATTGTTGGACGCACCTTCGATGTCAAGAAATGTAACAAGTGCATATTCTTTGAACCCGAGAGATTTCTCGATGGTGCCTATCAGAGAGTGGAGGGCTGTCTCTACAGACTTGCCCTTGTTGTAGGCATTTTGTGCAGATGAGAGTCTGTGTGCTGGAATAGCTTGCCTGATATATTGGTCTATTAGTTCCTCCAAAGGGAGGGCATGGGCCTGTGCATCCAGGGCAAAGTTGTTGATTGCTCTCAACTTGGCGAGATGCCAGCAACGATCCCTGTAAATGCACAGGTCAAGTTGACATACAGCCTCCCCGCGGCGCCCTCTGGATAACCTCTACTGCAGCCGCTTAGAGGTGAACCAATGTATGCAGCGACCCCTTGTCCGAGGGTTTAAACCAGGACCCGGTCCTCCAGGTTCGGGGGTTTCGCGTGGGGTTAACTTCCCCACCGTGTAAAACTCGCAATAGTTCAGAGACGGCAACAAGCCTCGGATACGGATGACCCTACTGCTGACGACCATAGACAACGAAATAAGGACAACGATTTTCGGTTCTGCACGTGGAATGTGAGGTCACTGAACAGACCACGTGCAGCCGATGAACTTGCGGAGGCCCTAGAAGCCTATAAGGCTGACATCACCGCCATTCAAGAGGTGCGATGGGATGGGCCGGGCAAAAAGAGGATGAAAAACTGCGACATATACTACGACGATTGCTACAAAGAGCGAAGGCAGCGCTTGTTTGGATGCGGTTTTGTTGTTCGAGGCAGACTTAGGCAAGAAGTCTTAAGCTTTAGATACATAAGCGAACGCCTCACAACAATCCGCATCAAGGCAACATTCGGCAACATCAGCCTAATTTGCGCCCACGCCCCAACGGAGGACAAAGACGATGATAGCAAGGATGACTTCTATGATCTCCTAGAAAGAACATACGATCAATGCCCCAGCTACGACACCAAGATCGTTCTAGGAGATTTTAATGCAAAGCTGGGCAAGGAAGAAATCTTTGCTAGAGTCGTCGGTAAACACAGCCTACACGACAACACGTCCGACAATGGACTCAGGCTGTTGGACTTCGTGACGGGGCGAAACCTCACTGTAGCCAGCACGCGGTTCCCTCACCTCAACATTCACAAAGGGACCTAGCGGTCCCTTGATCAATCGACCGTCAACCACATTGATCACATTGCGATCGACGTCAGACACTCCTCCAGTGTCCTCCATGTCCGAACGTGCCGAGGTGCCAACATCGACTCGGATCATTACCTTGTTGTAGCCAAGGTCAGAACTCGGATATCGATTGTACAACGGAGTAGAGCAAGACCAAAACAGTTTGACGTTGGAAAGCTACAATCGCAATCGACCGCTGGGAACTTTTCCGATCGAGCCTCCCTGAAGCTCTCAGAGAGTCCAACCCTGCCAGGCGAAACAATCGACGAACAGTGGAACCGTTGTCAAAACGCCATTAGAGAAGCTGCCTCTGATGTGCTAGGTTTTAAAATGCCACCTAGAAAAAACCCATGGTTTGACAACGAGTGTCGGCAGGCGCATTCAGCGAAGCTAGCAGCATATAAGGCGACGCTGGATAGAAGGACGAGAGCGGTTCGTGAGCTCTACGAACTTAAAAGAAGGGAAGAGCACCGGCTTCTCAAAAAGAAAAAGAAGGAGCATAAGAAGCGCGCGATCGAGGAAATGGAGAGGTGGTACGGCAGAAATAATGTCCGAAAGTTTTACTAGCGGGTGAAACAACTATTCAAAGGGTCCAAACATCGGACAGAAGCCTGTCGGAACGAAGAGGGGCAACTCGTAGTAGAGTCGCAGTCGATACTGAGAATCTGGAAGGATCACTTCTGCAGACTGTTAAACGGCGGAGAGGACACCAATACCGCTGTCAGGCAGAATGTTCCACTCCACGCATTGGACGACGATAGAAGAGAATTCCGTCCCCCCGATCTAGACGAAGTCAAGGTAGCGATATCGAGACTGAAGTCGAACAAAGCTGCTGGAGCGGATGGATTGTCCGCGGAACTGTTTAAGGCAGCTGGAGATGATCTGGTTGGGCGCATGCACCAGCTCGTCTGTAGGATATGGTCGGAGGAAAGCATGCCCGACGAGTGGAATCTTAGTATCGTTTGCCCGATCCACAAGAAAGGAGACCCCTTTGACTGCGGCAATTATCTTATCCCCCGTCTCCTTAACATCGCCTACAAAATCTTCTCTGCCGTTCTGTGTGAGCGCCTGAAACCATTCGTCAACAACATGACAGGTCCCTATCAGTGCGGTTTCAGGCCTGGGAAGTCCACTATCGATCAAATTTTCACATTACGGCAGATCCTCAAAAAAACCCAAGAGATGCAGATCGACACCCACCACCTATTTGTCGACTTTAAGGCCGCATATGACAGTGTGCATAGAGACGAGCTATACAACGCCATGTCTAGTTTTGACATCCCTGCCAAACTCGTCAGATTGTGCAGAATGACGATGGAGAACTCTCGCTGCTCCATCAAGGTCGGTAACGAACTCACCGAGACCTTCAATGTCAAAAAAGGTTTTAGGCAAGGCGACGCGCTGTCATGTGACTTCTTCAACATCGTGTTGGAGAAGATCGTGCGAAACTCACACGCCAACACTAGAGGCACGATCTTCCAAAAGTCCGTTCAACTGCTAGCAAACGCGGACGATATTGACGTGATTGGCCGAACTCAGCGAGCCGTCAATGAAGCGTTTGCTTGTATTGAGACGGAGGCGGCAAAAATGGGTTTAGCGGTGAATGAGGGCAAAACAAAGTATATGCTGTCATCAAGAAAGGACACACAACATCGACGACTCGGTCAGAACGTCACCATAGGCAGCTACAACTTCGAGGTAGTGAAGGACTTCGTCTACCTCGGCTCCCAAGTAAATAGTGCGAACAACATCAGTACTGAGATTAAACGCAGAATAACTCTTGCCAACCGCTGTTTCTTTGGGCTCAAGAGGCAATTGAGTAGTAGAGCCATCTCTCGAAAGACCAAGCTCACCTTATATAAGACCTTGATCATCCCTGTCCTGCTGTATGGCGCGGAAGCTTGGACTATCTCAAGAGCGGATGAAGACGCACTTGGTCTCTTCGAGAGAAAAGTTCTGCGTTCAATCTTCGGTCCTGTTTGCGTTGAAGGTTCTTGGAGAAGGAGATTCAACCACGAACTGTACGGGCTGTACAGCGAGATGAGTCTAGTCAGGCGTCTACGGATTCAACGCCTAAGATGGTTAGGCCATGTAGAGCGCATGGACAACACTGCTCCAGCCCGAAGAGTCTTCGACTCCGAGCCAGTGGGACAACGCAATAGAGGACGACCACGAACCCGATGGCGCACTCAAGTGGAAAAAGACCTCAACCAACTTGGAGTGCGAAACTGGAGGCAGCTGGCTAAAGAACGTGCCAGCTGGAGAGGATTGTTGACCGAGGCCCAGGTTCAGCCGGGACTGTAGCGCCACAAGAAGAAGAAGAAGAAGAAGTTCCTCCAAGGTTTTCAGGAGAAATGAGGAGAGACTTATAGGCCTAAGGTCCTTCGGTTTGGAATCGGAGTATTTACCCGCTTTGGGAATAAACACTTTGACCCTTTTCCAGGAACTGGGAACATGACCTAGGCCCATACAGCCTTTGAAGATGTTGAGAATCCAAGGCATGATGAGGTCCGCTGTTCTTTGAAGCTCCGCAGGGATGATGCCGTCAGCTCCTGCTGACTTGAAGGGCTTAAAGCTTATCAGTGTCCACATGACAGAAGTGTGATCACATTTATAAGATTGCATGGTGCCGATGAAAAGTTTTGCATGATTTGATATGGGTTTTGTTAAAAAACCAAAAGAAATGTCTTAAGGCATTGTTCGAGTTTAAGGGCTTCCACGAGAGAGAACATGAGAACTGAGCATGTTTTGAATTCTCAAAAAGGGACCAGTAACAAACATCATCATAATTTTCTGACCTGCAAAAGCACACACTAGAGACCTCTAGGTTACAAATTCTGCATATTCACTCTCCTAACAATGGCGGTCTGTTCGCCTATGGACTTACTTCTTCTATAACTGAGAAGATTTGAGGCAACTTAAGAAAACTTGCGGGTGAGTGTGTCCCTATCAACAACCTTACAGCGAATGGTGTAGTGAATCGGAATGAATCGGAAGGAGGTGCACGAGTCGGGGTGCCAGTGAGAAGTCCAGTGATTAGCTATGTTTCCTCAACGCCTCTGAGTAGTGGCATGGGTTGCGGATGTGAGTTGGGCTGAATTCAGACATAGAAAGACTCGAATCGATCTTAAAGTAAAAAATAAATTGGATATTACTATCAATTCCTTGTCAACCCACTCCTCTCTCCACCCTTTTTCTCGCACCTCATCATAGTCTTTATCCAATATTGATATTCGACTATGCCCATTGGTCCTAAGGACTGTCCAAACACCCTACCAAGAGTGTGGATGGTCCTTCATGTCCGTGTTAATTTAACTGCCTAGAGAAGGGCATGTCATCAGAAAAAAGGTAATTACTGGAGCATCTTCCAGTCGCATGACTCGCAGACCTGCAGTTGATCACGAGGTCCAAGTGTCGACCCTTGAGGAACTCCATAGCAGCCGTATGATTTTCTGTCCATTTTTTGTGAAGTATTCCATCACTGGTCACTCACTGGACTCCTCCCCTTCCCTGTGCGAACGTCCGACTCTCTTTGGAGCAGTTTCGCTTACATGCACCACATCAAGCCAGAAAAACTCCCCCACTCCCATCAATCTACTACCCAAAGTGAAGTATAAAATATACTCTCCCGCTCCAACAACTCCCACCAGCGCCTGGGAAACGAAATTGCACACCATCTCCCCGGATGGCAAAGACCAAAGGACACCTCTGACCAAGACGACCAACGCACCGGTCACTTCGTCCCAGAAGAAGCCTACCCGTCGATGCTGTGTGCAACTCCTCCTCCCGATCTAATCCAACTCCTCCCCCATGGACCCATGGGAACCGATTAACGGCCTTGAACCCTCTCCCAGAAAGCCCCACACTGGAAGCCCTTCATGCTCCTAATCCTCGTCGACATGATTGGATTCCAATACAAAGTGGAGCCGTCTTACTGCCACACTGTCGCACCCTTTGACTTCGCTTTTTGCAGCCGAAGTCATTCGAAATTTATGAAACCCCCTCCCTCGGACCATAAATCAGATGATTCACGTGTGTTTCCCTCGTCGTCCTCTGGAGCAAAGGTCCCCGACACAGGCACACACTCGCCACAAGCGAGGGCAGTTTTGCGTTTTTGTTTTTTTGTCTTCTCTGCTTTCGGTTTTGTCTTACGTTCCGCCACAATCCTTCGACTCTCGTAGATGTGCTCCTTTCTCGGCGCTCGGCGAAAGGAATTCAATCCAACAACTCAACATCGGAATGGCAATCGATTTATTCGATTAAACATACGGGAGATACGGGGCCCCCGGTACGTTGGCCTCCAGCGCTCATGATGGAACTCCGGCAGTGTTTGACGGTCGTGGTCAACTCGTAGCTCCGGCCGAACGGACGACCATCGGTGCTGGCCAGCAGATAATTTTCGATGCCAGCAGCCGGCGCTGATGGAGGGGCTTAGCAAAAGGTAACTTGCATGTTACTCCTTTTCGATGTTCTCGACCCATACGGATGCCGTACCGTGCAGTGCCGTACCGAGCCAGCCAACCAGCCAGCCGGGAAGGTTAGATACATTTGCTTTGGGTATTGGAGCGTATCATTGCGTATACTTTTAGATTTCCCATGAGAACGGATTAATCCTCGTACGTAAATCTTACATGCTTCAGTCTTTATACATAAACAACACGACGCTCCTCCGAACTGCATGCTGCCGTCGCTGCTGCTGCTGCTATGCCCCCGTTCGCCGTCCCCGTCCGACTGACTGACTCTTCGGCATCAGCAGCATCTGGCCAGGGACAGGAATCGAAGATACAAATATATTTGATTCGATGGCGACGTGTGTGTGTGTGCTGTTTGCCAGGTACGGATAATCTAGGAACAAGCTTTTTGGGATTTGCTTACCTTGCCGGTTTGCATTGCTTTCCTTTGCTTTAAGGAGCAGATTAAGATTCAAAAGGCGGACTATTGATACGGGCGGTGGGCGGTGGGCGGGGGGCGCTCTTCTTGTATTTTGCCTGCAATATTTGTCCATTTGTTGCTGCTGTGGCATGGAGGGCTGCGGGCGACTGCTGCTGATGATTGACCGGCTGAGTGGGCGACGGATTGAACGAGATGCCTGTGTGCAGCGACTGTGTGGGAACACGAAGTCGAAGTCGCATCTCGGTCGGGGTTCAAAGGTGGAACTCGAAGTGATATCCGTGTTCACGAAATCAAAGAGATCTCTTCCGGTTGGGTCGCCTTATTGTCTCGGTAGAGTTGCTTTCAAGACGAGCGTAGGAACGCTAGTCTTCAGAGAGGGGCGCTGGGGAGAGTTGCCGGATCCGAATTATCTGTGCTTAAGGAATGTGTGCTTTCGCTTGGAGGTACACACGGCTAAATGTCAGCAACCGCGCTTCCTGGCGACGGCTTTCTTCGGGCGGGGGTGCTGGCTGTATTTTCTAACTTCCCAACTTTGGATGTCCTGCGACAGAGCGCGCTTCTTGAGTAATTTAAGGCTGTGGGCTATTTTCAGGGCTTTTATTGACGAGTTAAGGGCCGTGAAGGTTGACAGTGAGGAGGTCAATGTGGTAGGGTATGCGGATGATGTGGAGATTTTCGGCTGTGATCGCGTTGCCACAGTAAAAAAGACGGAGTGCGACGGCAAGTGCATAATTTATTGTTACTGTTGAAGATACATTATTGCACTGCGACCTTTAGATCTATTGTGTTCCCCCTTTCGTATCTTTGCTTTCTCAAGGGCTCCCCTCACATACAATTCTATTCAGAGTTGTATTAATGATTGTATGTTACTGTTGGGCAATGATAGAATATATAGTGTACTCTCTAAGCCAGTGGGTATGTGCGTCCCACCTCTTTCGAGTCACTGACAATGCTCAAAGAGTATTTCCTGTCTAGAAAGAGCTTCTCAAACTTGGCCGTTCGAATTCGGCATTAAACTGTAGGTCCCTTCCACTCATGAGAGAGCAATACCACGCACAACACGAGTGGTTGCTGAGAAGCTAGGCACTGGCCCCCTACGGGCTGTAGCGCCACCCATATTATATTATTATATTATATCTCTAAGCCAGTTTCCAGAATGAGAGCAGGTTCCATTGACTTCAATCCTTCCTCTGATATTAGGTGCTCGCCCGGGTATCTTTGACTTTTGTGGCCTAGTGCCTCACAGAAGCCCAGTATGTGGTCTGGAATTTCGCTACATTCTCCATTCTCTACAGAGACCTTCATTTGATGCTCCTAGTTTTCTTAGGTGCTCCCTGGTAGGAAGCCGGTTAGAATACGAAGTTTTTTCTTGCTAATTCTAGTACATGCCTCAAACTCTTCCGGTTGTGGTTTCTTCATGCTCTCGCTCCCCAAGAGTGTCTTAGCCTTCTTCCTTCGATGGGCGTTGTTGCAGGTGTCTGCCCGGTTCCCTCTTTCTAGATCCCTAAACACTTGTCCGATGACATGATCTCCTACCTCGGAGAAAGGTTCAGTGCCTATAAAAGGTGCCGATGCTCCTTTCCTAGCAAGGGAGTCGGATATTTCATTGTCTTCTATCCCTGTGAGGCTAGGCAGTGTTTAACTCTGTTACCCCTACTCAGCTTCTTAAGCTTTTGTAGACATTCCTGGACAAGCTTGGATCTGATGATGTAGGAGTCAAGTGCCGGGATAGCAGCTCGACTGTTCGACACTATCGCTCTGACGCAGTTGGTATAGTTCCTCCTATATCATAGACTTCTGTTTGGAAGATTCGGGTGCGTTTGCGCATGGTTTCTTGGTACTTACTCCGGGATAGAGATGTGCCAACCCGAAACTTTCTTAACTCGGGTTGATCCGACTTGGAATTGAAGCGAACTCAGTTGCAGCTCGTGGTGACTAACTCGGTTCTAATTCAAAGCATAATACGTCATAAGCCTACGTTAGGTGTCTGGAATCGCCGAGTCAAGCCAAAAAAGGAGTCACACTGGTAACACTGTTAGGCTCAGAAAAAAAAACACTTCTTAAACAATAAGAACACTCAGAAGTATAGGTAAAAAGAAAAAAAACGAGAGAGGAGTAGGTAGACAACGTGCCACATGGCGTCGATTCGCGTCTCATACCGACCTCCAACTAGGTATTGAATGGAAATGTAAGGCGGTATAACTCGGTCTCATTAATCAGTAATCAACATCGTGTGTTCACAACAAACCGAGTTAAAAAGTTTTCAGTTATGGTGCTCAATTTAGAAATGGCCAACACGGGTCAGCAAACCGAGTCAACTGTGTTGTGTGTTCACACCGTGTCGGTATGTCTATTTATTCTTTTCACTTAAGTTCCAGAAACTCTTCTTCTTACTCTTATGTCTTTACTGTCGGGGGTGAACCTGAGTCTCAGCTAACAGACCTCTCCAGCTGACACGATCCTTAGGCAGCTGCCTCCAATTTCGCACTCCAAGTTGGTTGAGGTCTTTCTCCACTTGAGTGCTTTGTCAGCCCTCTATTGCGTTGTCTCACTGTGTCAGAGTCAAAAACTCATCGAGCTAGAGCACTATTGTTCATGCGCTCTACATGGCCTAGCCATCTTAGGCGTTGAGTCCGTCGACGCCTGTCTAGACACATGTCGCTGTACAGCCCGTACAGTTCGTGGTTGATTCTCTCGAAAAAAATTAAGCGCGCTGCCTCCGCTGTTGAGACAGTCCAGGCTTCCGCTCCATAGAGCAGGACAGAGATGATCATTGTCTTACATAATATTAGCTTGGTCCTTCGAGAGAGGGCTCTACTACTCAATTGCCTCTGGAGGCCAAAGAAATAGCGTTTGGCGGCTTGACATAATTTTAACTCGGTTCAACTCGACTCGAGTTTACCCATCTCTAGTACTGGTCCCAAGTACTCCCGCCCATGTTCCTTCCTCGGTCTTGATCCGCCTATTTAAGATTTCACCGTATTGCTGCTCAGTCTATGGGCTTTGGATTCGTTGCTCCGATCTGTTTTTATTGCTAAACCTAATGGTGAACACCCTTTGCGGATTGTGTTTTCGCATCGTGTCATCTTCCGGAATGACCAGGAGTGGTAACTTTTGGACCAGTGTCTTGAATTGTCTCGAAATGCATCTGTCCTTTGTTATCCCTCCTTTTCACCAATCTGATGATGGACCACTAGATGCAATGAAGTCAACGCCGATAGCAACTCCAGGGGGGATGTTGGGGAAGTTCTCATGGCACTGTTATACAGACGCACTTTGAACTTGATTGAGTGCCTCTCCTGTACTGATTAGGTTCATTCTTTTGGATCAAGCCATTGCGCCGTATGTGATTGTTGGCTTAACAATAGCTAAGTGCTGTATGTCCATCATAGGATGCTTGACTGCAACACCAGGTTTTGCCTGATAGGCTTCTGGAGATCATTAAAGCACGCGACGCATTCTTGCTATTCTTATCTGTTTGTCTTTTCCAGGTGCGTCTGTTGGCTAAGATCGCTCCTAGGTATTTTACTTCTTTTTCTGGAGCCAGTATTGCACCCGACAGACTAATTGGTTTTAGTCGTTCCAGTTTACGTTTTCTTGTAAAAGCTATTATCGTGGTTTTTGCCGGATTTAGAGTCAGCACAGGCGATAGGCTCCTCTCCTGAGTAAGTTTTAGTCCCCATTTGACAGTGTTTCCTCCATCTTGCCTGACTACATTATCAACATATGCATACGATTTGATGCCGTGGGTTGTTAATAGAAGTCTACTAGTCCAGAAGTTCGTCTACAACTAGGATTCACATCAGGGGAGCTAAGACTCCTCCTTGAGGACAGCCACGTGTTGTATTGATTTCTATTTTGCCTTCCGCTGTTTGAGTTTCAGCTGTTGTCCATTTCGATACTGTGCGGTTTACCTCCGGTTTGTCTCTGAGACTGTACTTGGGGACGGTGATCGTGACACAGCTGGATCCTATCTGAAATAATAGCTCACAAAGTGAGTGAATTTAACTTCGAGTTCGTTTAGTTTTGTTCAGCGACGAGGGGCCTCCAAGAACCACGCCTGGACTAAGATAAGTCACAAAGCCTGACACCTCTAAGAGCCGCTCCTTGAGCTTAGTCATGTCACAAAGCAGTAATGATATACGTCAGTGTGCACCTACTCAGCAGCGGTATCTTCTCCCGATAAGAAAGTCGCCTCGATTTCGACACCCTTCCCGAGCTCTGAATCACTAGCCTCAGTAGTTATCATCGATATGTCAAAATCACCAGCTCTAGTCGACGTTGGATCATCTGAACCATGGTAGCACAGCGTTGACCCAGTCTGAATACCGACAGTCGGCTAGACCTCATCAGCCACTCTTTCGTCAAATGAATCACATGACAATGATCTTCCCGACAATGCTCATTCCTTGAACCAAACCAGCCTGCCTGCGAGGACAGAGCTCATTGCAAGCGTGAACACTGCTTAGTCATTGAAAACTCACTCCACGCCTCGCATTCCCTCAACACACTCGATTCCTTGTGAATTCCTTGCCTGCAGTCAAACCGGTGCAACGCCTCGCCCGAGACAGGGCGGCATTAATTTGAGGTTAATGTAATTGCCTTGTTATTCGTCCGTAAAATATTATCTTCATTAATTGCCCGGCATTTTTCCTTTATTCCCCGATAAAGACATTCCACGTACACTAATTGTGGTCACGCTCACAAGGTACCTTGTGACCCCCCTGCGAGCGCCTGCTGCGTTCGGCGATCGTCGTGGCGACTCCTTGTTAAGCCGCGTCCAGATTTGTGAATCATACCCAAATGAGGCTCTTGGCTGCAGAGGAATGTCACAACATTTATTAAGTTGTCGGAGGCATTCGATCCCTGCCAACATCTTGGAAGTGCTGACAAATCGATGATTTTCTCGTCCCAGCGTGGGATGTCGATACTTGACAGTGGTCAGTGATTCACCTGGATGGTTGGGGGGAATTCTCTGAACTCGGTGCGCAATGAAATCGGGTTTTTTGTGGATCCCGTGGAAACACGTATCCATTGCATGGTGTCCTTGAGGAACTAATGGGTGATTTTTCAAGCGGTTGTTTTTTTGCTTAATATCTAGGGAGGGTGCAGGAAAATTCAAAAGTTGTATCAACATTTGTATTTGAGTTGGTAAATCAATGCTTGCCATTCATTTCTCGAGGGGTATTTCGTCTAACTGTGGAACAGGAAAATGATTTAAGTCGTTCCTAAGGTAGGTCAAGTTTTGAGGCACTTTATCGAGCGCATTGGGTGGTTCCCCGCTACATGTACGGCATGTATGTACTTTTATTATGATCTAAGCTCATTCGTGATAGTCGAGCTGAAACAGGTTTCTTGCCTGTAGACCGGTGGAAGCAGACCTTGTCACTCAGTTCACAAAAATTGAGACATGGTCGCACTAATACGATGTACACTAGATCGGTCATAATAAACATATCAAGATGTATGTGGGACCAGAGTAGATCGGTGAAAACAGGTATACCGGTATGAAATGTTTTTTTGAAAATAAAACACTAATTAATTATAAGAAAGTAAAAACATTTTATTCAAAGTATCGGCCATTGTTTTCTACACATTTTGACCACCTTTCTGGCAATTTTGTGAATACCACGCCAGTAAAATCGTTCGTCTCTTAAAGCAAACCAATCAGACACCCAATTTTCGACTTCTTCGTAGGAATCGAAGTGCTGCTCAGCCAATGCGTGTCCCATCGATGAAAACAAATGGTAGTCGGAAGGAGCCAAGTCTGGTGAATACGGCGGGTGGGGTAGCTGCTCCCTGTTTTGCTTTGTGCACAGGTGCATTGTCATGGAGCAAAATTACCTTGCCGTGTCTTCTGGCCAATTCTGGTCGTTTCTCGATCAATGCATGGTTCAAATTGATCATTTGTTGTCGGTAGCGATCAGTATTAGCAGTTTCACCAGGTTTTAGGAGCTCGTGGTACACCACACCTTTCTGGTCCCACCAAACACCCAGCATTGTCGTCTTGCCGAATCGATCTGACTTTGCAGTCGATGTTGATGGTTGTCCCGGATTAACCCATGATTTTTTCCGTTTAGGATTCTTTAAAGAAAATCAATTTTTCATCGCAGTGACAGTCCGATGCAAAACCGATTTTCTTACGTGTCTTTGGAGCAACATTTCACAACAAATGTTCCCTATCGAGACATTTGTATCTTTACGCTCACTTCATACTGGTTCCCCTGGTGATCTCGTCGAGTTAGAACGTCCACATCGACTGCTTAACACAGTGCATGACACATGATGACTATTGCTAAGCCTAATGGTGAACTCCTTTTGGAAATTGAGCTTTCTAATCGTGTCATCTTTCGGAATGGCTAGGAGTGGTAGCTTTTTTCGTCTCGAGGAAATGCACCTGTCCTTGCCTATCCCTTCTTTTGCCATTCTAGATTCGACTAGATGCAATGGAGTCAACTCAAATAGCACCTCCAAAGCGGCAGTTGAGCAAGTTCTCATGGGCCTTGTAAGACAGAGGCATGCCAACCTTTGAGCTCCATTGAGTGGCTCTCTTGTACTGATCAGGTTAATTCAAGACACATACCAAGCTATTGCACAGTATGTGATTGTTGGTATAACAATAGCTATGTACATCCATCTTAGGATGCCTTGACGCTCCTCCAGGATTTTTTCCTCAAGGCTTCTGTATTTATTAAAGCACGCGATAGGAAACGAAGCCTGCCTTGGCAATCAGCCATCTTCAAGGTAAATGAGCTGGCTCAGCTGCTTCAGGGAAGCGGCTGGTGGGGTACAGTGGCATGATCACTGCACTAATCAAGAAATCGCCGTAGATTCCTCCCACTCACTCTACGACGCGTTCGGAAGGTTGAGTCGGAAAAGGTAGCGCAGAGGCTCAGTCCGATAAGTTTAGTCACCAAGCCCATAGTCAGGCGGTTGAACAGAGCAATGCTTCTGATGGCATGACTCAGGTAACCGACAAGGTTGAATGGACTCCAGATGAGGCAGTGTCTGAGGTCTTATCGGCGGTAAATTAACAAATTCGGAAAGATTTGTCTGGGTCAAGAAATGAGATCGATCAGAGGCGATGTACTCTTAGGGGACTGCAGGCATCCTTTGTTAGCAGTTCCATCAATGGCTGGTCGAGAGCATGTAGACGACGACGATGAACCTCCTTTGCCACTGTCTAACTTGTGTTCGGATCAGGAGGCAGTTATTCGGTGCTGGAGGGTGACAGCTTCTGCTTAAGGCTCCTCATCACAGAAGCACTAACTGGCAAAAGTAAGTTGCTGCCAATGGACGACATTTTTGAGTCTGAGTGCTCCAGTGCAATCATAAAATCCTCCGAAAGCGAACATATCTCCAAATGATGCCCAGCAGTATGTTCCGTCTGTGGTGGCAAGAGTCGTTGTGGGTATGTGCCCCAACGTCCACATCGTACGGTCGATCCCTGGTCTATGCGACAAAAACAATTTTCACGGCCCCACCTCTTTCGAGTCACTGACAAGGCTCAAAGAGTACTTCCTGTCTAGAAAAAGCTTCTCAAACTTGGCCGTTCGAATTCGGCATAAAACTGTAGGTCCCTTCAACTCATGAGAGACAATAGCATGCACAACACGAGTGGTTGCTGAGAAGCTATGCCCTGGCCCTTTACGGGCTGTAGCGCCACTCCTATTATTTTTGTATTAGTATGTTCCGTCTCCTTGTAGAAACCCACTGAACGGAGACGTTTGAGTCTTAAATCATGGGCACTGCCTGCAAATGTCGACTGCTGCTCATTCGGGGCTTCTTTTGGGAATACATCCACTATCTATAGCCGCCTTGGCCTCAGCCGGCAATGCTTTAATCGATGGGTCCTACTTCAATGTCTTAGTTGAATCTATGCGTTATTCCAGCCGCAGCGTCACGTATTTTGGCTTCGCATTTAGAGTTGACGTAGACTTAGAGAAGATTACCGAGGTGTGTCAAGTCACGAACGTCACTGCCAGTGGATGAGTGTGCGCCGCGTGACGACCCAAGTTTCTCCTTCACAACAAGCTCCGTCCTCTTTGAACTACAACTCAGATATATCGATGTTATAGCGTCTGGCCCACAAGAAGTCGATTAACATCGCCCTATACCTCTCTAGACCAACTGGGGGATACGGTGTCTCCTTCCGAACCTTACCAACAGTCAATCTTTGTGGCTACATTGAGAATTCGCTTGTGCTCACTCCATTAGTATCAATGTTCTGGAACCCCACCAACATTTTCTTATCGACCTTTGTACATTGACGACATTGTCTATGGGCGCCGCGTTTCAATGCTTGCGTCAGCAATGCGTTGCCTTGTCCGAAAACGAAATACTGGCCCTGGTGATGCCCATGCCAGCTAATCAGCACCTAATCAAAATCGTTGGGGGCTTCCGTGACACTGCCTGCTACAGCGGCAATGTTTCTCATTTCGCACCAACTTCAGTCTCGTTGGTGGCTGAAGGTCCAAAAGCAAGTATTCAAGCTCAAACCTTGTTAGTGCTCGCGAATGAAATGAAAATGACGTTGAAGTAGGTCAACCAAATCTTCACACTTAGGCAAATCCTACGACAGTATTCAGTATTCATCCTAACGACAGTATTCATCGCCCACATACGCGATGCATCATGTACTACGACTCGAGGTCCTCTGAGTCGCTTGAAACATGTGCTGCATTTCGGCAAGAAGATGCGCTGCCGTGTATTTTCAGCAATCAGTCCAACTTTTGGGATATGCAAATGACATCGACATCGTTGGACGTTCCCAACGTGTCGTAGTGGAAGCTATTACGGCAATTGAAGAAGAGGCGAAACGAGCAGGTCTTAAAGTCAATGAGGACAACAGAAAATACATGCTGTCGGCAAAGAAACGTTTCGTCACACACTACTTACTAACTTAAGGTGGCGCTACAGTCCGGGGTGGACCTGGGCCTCAACCAACACGCGTCTCCAGCCAGCTCGATCTTTAGCTAGCTGTCTCCAGTTTCGCACGCATAGTTGGTTGAGGTCCCTTTCCACTTGCGTGCTCCATCTGAGTCTCGGTCTTCCTATACTGCGCCGTCCCCCGGGGGTGGATTCGAAGACTAGACTGATGGCTGCGTGCTGTGGGAATCGGGTAGGCACTGACTGGCTTCAACCTGGCGATGCCCAGTGTTGCAACTTTTCCTACCCACCAATTGTGCTTATTTTACCTCCAAGTGGTAGCCATCGGGTACTGGTTGTAGTTCACCCGAGCTCAACCTGCCAAACTTATAAGTGCGACCTCTTGTCCTAGGGGTTACAAAAAAGGAACTGGCCCTCCAGGTTGGGGGTTGTGCCGTCGGGGTAACTGCCCGGCCACACAAAAAAAACCATAGTTACGAAGCAATAACAAGCCTGGGAAACGGATGATTTTTTCGTCACACACTACCTAGGCCAAAATATCTTAATCCACAGTTATAATTTTGAGGTAGTAAAGGACCTTGTTTACCTCTGCGAGAAAGGTGAATGGTGGAAAAGACACAGCCGCGAATTCCACCAGCTGTACCAGAATGTGGAAGGAGTCTGGAAGCCAAAAGTCCGTCGACCACATTGGTTCGACCACATCGAGCGCATAGACACCAACGCTCTAGCTGAGAGTGTCTTCGATTCGGAGCCTCCTGGTTCGAGATGGAGAGGAAGACCAAACCTCCGGTATAGAGACCTAGTTATGGCGGGCGTAAGACAGCTTCGTCTCGTGACCAGGACCGTCAACGATGGAAGGCAGAAACTACTCAGGCTTGGATCTTCAAAAAAAGTCACCGGACTGACAAGGAAGTAAGTAAGTATCGACGTATTGTCCAACTTGTCAATGTTGCAATCTCTGGGGCCAGATCTCTGTCCGTCTACTTCAAAGTAATCAGCACATTGGCATAGAAAACCTCAAGGCCTGATTGACATTTGATGTGCCTTCGGGTGCTGTCGAAGGGGAACTTTTCAGGTTGCATTTGAAATTGTCAAGACGAACACACGCAGTGCATAGACCCTCTCAACTCCAAAGGTCGTCGTCGCTCAATATTTTCAACTATTTTCCCAGCATATCTTCCTTCAGCTCTACCACAGGGAAATATGCCTTGCGTCTTGTGCAAAAAAGAAGATCACTCAAAAAAAAACCCTCCGCAACATCCGGGCCCACATGAAGTGCCCATAAATCGCCAATATTACGGGCCAGCTCACCTCCACGGAATACATCTTCGCCATTTCGTTCCAATTGAATCCCCGAACTTCTTTACAGTTATTGCCGTCCGATAAAACTGCACGTAAGGCCGTACTTCAGCGTGGAAATTATTGCAAAACATTAAAGCCACCTCTCGCCGACCCTAACCCGACCCTCTATCGATCGCCTGCCTGTCCCTTCGACAACAAAACAAACCCCCGTGCGCACAGAAGAAAAAAAGGACTCGAAGAATTTTTTGGAAATTAAAATGAAGCGAAAATGGGACGAAAGTGTATCAAACGAAGACGCTACGATGAGCTGTATTCAATAACTGCCCGAACGTGATGCGAATCCCTGAATCCAGCATCCACCATCCGACTCGATATTTCAGCATCAGACGTCGATGGCTCCGGCCTACGAACGGGTGGGAATGGGGATGGGGATTGGTTCGAACCCGGGCTTCCACTTCGCATTCAATCAGCGTGCCCCGCCAGAGACACAGGAAACAAAAATTCCAAATTGATACAGAGCACCGAACATCGGCCATTTGACAGAGCGGGCCGGAGAATTATTGACGCGTCGTTGTGTCGGGGGACTGGCGACTGCCGAGTGAGTGGAGCAAATCTCAAAAGCGTTTCTGCGTCCGTGAAAAATCTAATTGATAATTGCTAGGATTCACTCTACGTGACGCGTCGGGGGGGTGCGCCGCGGAGGACGGACGGCGAACGGATAAATCGTCGGCATCAACGGCGACTGTCAGCGGCAGTGTACGACTTGACGCCGAGTGGGTGGTAATTATTGTCAAAATTGTGAAGTAAGCTGAAGTGTGCGTATAATGGGGTTCTAAGTGGCACTCGGGGTGATTGTTGTCATTGCGGCGATAGTGGCAAGGGCCGGCGGGGGACACGTGGCTGTTGTGTTGCGCTCCTTTCGGGTGAGTGGATGTGAAAGACCGTAAATGGCTCTATCTGCGGCATTCGACGGGGTTAAATGGTGGATATTAATTTCAAGTCACTCCTTTCCTTCTCCCTGGACAGGGCGAACAAAAGCGTGTGGCTGGGGCGACGGAGTTGTTTAGTCACTTTGCGAGCGGGACTACGGCTTCCGATGGCTCGGGGGTGGGGCGGCTGGCAACTGTCTTGCGTGACCTATTGCCTGCGATGCATCATCACCTGGAAATAATTGAAGCGACAATGTAAGCGATGGTTTATTGGTTTTGAGTCGTTTTCCACAGACACGAAGCGCAACTATAATTGCTGTCGTGTGTCCTTGAGTTTTGGGTCGCATGAAGAAGGGGACTACCCCTGCTGCCTGCGGAGGCAAATTTAGACTTAGTTTGACACTTCATTGACTTCGATTTAAGGGGAGCTACGTTTTCAACTTGAAATCACCTTGTGGAGGCCAGTACCACAGAGTTCCATGGTAAACGTCTTAATTTTTTGTCTGGAAGGTAGTCTTCGATGTAGTAGTCTTCAAAAGGCTCCTATGCAGCATGCACGATTTACAAGCCTAAACTCGATCCACACCCACATCCCGGACCTCTTCAACCACTCGCGTAGCTGGTAAGTTCTGCTCTGTTGTCTTAAGCTGTCTCTTGGGTGCTTGATCTTTCCGCCCGTTGGAGGTCGATCAGCCTATCTGCGTGCAGTGTTCCTCCGATTGTTTTATGTAACTGAGCATGTTCTTTGGAATTGACAGGTCGGTCCGCTCCTGCTTTAAGCGTTTACACCGAACTCCCACAGACAGTAGGCAGAGTCGTGGTGTCCGGATCGAAATATGAATTGGCCAAGACTGCCACGTTGGGTAATGCCCACAAACTGGTTAAGAAGGTAGTTGCAGTCCAAAGTTTCTTTCTGTCCATTCTTCATGTTGGTCCATCTGCCTTTCGCTTAGATGTTCCACCGACGCTTAGTCTTTGACTTATTCAGGAGTTCATCAGGTAAACTTTCGGTGTTACAAGGGACAAGCAACCACTTGTGGCTGATGTTCAAACACTCAACCATCCCGGCAATGGACAATCGACATCGCAGGGAGTTGAATCAGGATGCTTAATAGCTTCGATCTGGGAGAAAGTTCTTCGGTTGAAGAAATAGCTGGGAATCAAGTTGAAGAAGTTGAAAGTCGTACTGTGATCAGGCCCTGCCCGAGTTAAATCAGCGCCCTGCGCAAGCCTTTTATTTAGCGCCTCCTTCTCCAAACTTTTTCTTCTTCTTCTTTGTGTGGCGCTACAGTCCGGGGTGGGCGTGGGCCTCAACCAACAAACCTCTCCAACTATCGCGACCTCTTGCCAGCCGTCTCCAATTTCGCAAACCTAGTTGGTTCAGGTCTTTCTCCACTTGAATGCGCCATCGGCTTCGTGGTCGTCCTCTATTGCGTGGTCCCACAGGTTCGGATTCGAAGATTCTACGGGCCGGAGCTGTGGTGTCCATCCGCTCTACATGACCTAGCCACCGTAGGTATTGGATCCGTAGACGGCTAACTAGGCTCATGTCGCTGTACAGTTCGTGGTTGAATCTTCTCCCTAAGAACCCGTCAACACAAACAGGACCAAAGATCGCACGTAGAACTTTTCTCTCAAAGAGACCAAGGACTTCTTCATCCGCTTTCGAGATTGTCCGTGCTTCTGCGCAGAACTGGGATGATTACTTTTGAGGCTCACCGTACTTGTGCAAATGGTTGTCCAAACGGAAGAGAAACACGATGGTCTGTAGTGACAAAAACAATTTGCATACAGCGTGGTGAGGGATATCAGAAGATTCATAAAAAAAGTTTCGTGGATATCCCAACTACCTGGGTGCAATATGAACTTGGTGTACGAATTGAAGTCGAACTTCGTGAACTAAAAAATGAGAGCAGCTTAAGATGGACCGAGTTATTTCTAATTTTATTAATATTCAGGAAAAAAGGTATTTCTGGACTGTACTTGCATAGAATTGAAGGTGTTTGCATTTGAAGCATGGAGGGGGTTTTTTAATGACGTTCCGAATATTTTGATTGGAATTCAAGGAAGCTTACGGGAGATAGCCGAAACCGACTGAAACCAGCATTTCCAGAGAAGCGTCGCCTCACCAGCTTGTAAAGGACTGGTATCCTTGCCTTTTGTCCTCATCAAGGCATCTCGAATATTGTAGGTGGCCATTTGTCATTTTTGTAAGTGATCAACGTGTCTGGTAAAGGTTAAGATGGTCTGCCGAAATGGAAAAGGGCAGTAACAGGTCAAAGCGTGTAATGCAAAGTGTCTGTTCATCAACTGCGTTCATCAGATGACACCAGTATTAAGTAATCTGACAAGATCAAGTGGCTTTTCGCAGATATCCCCATCTACATGATTTTGAATGAGTAAAAATCTAGCGATTTTCATTTGTTGAAGGAAAGGAAATGTTGGATCATAAAAAGAAAGATTTGAATGGCAGTGGTTAATAGGGCATATTTGTGGATATTCGCGTTAATCTTTCAACTGCCACTGCGGCCCTTCTAGGCGAATGTGTCTTATTCGATTCTGGTGCATTTCAAAGCATTTTGCCACATCGAAAATTTCAATCGATATTACATAGTCGCCTTCGTAGAATTTGGTCATCTTTCAACGGCCACATTGGCCTTAATCGCTCCTGAGACAATCGTGGCTCTTCAATTGTATCTATGTATTTTATCTAATAGGCTAATCCAGAAGTTAAGTGCAGAGATATATCCTGCACGTCTCGCTTAATGCGAGTGTGTTATTTTGAGATGTTTTTGCCATGGAAACTGTTGATTATCGTCTTGGCGGGATTTCTTATTTTGTCTCACTAGAACTGGGTGTGAATGGTAATTTGGTCAGAATTCATACATTAAAGAGCTCAGACAGCGTTTATAAACCCATAGATCTGAAGGTTTACTTAGTCTTCAAAATGCGTCCCTTAGCGCTTTACGCCCTGTGGACTTGCACATCCTGCGCACAAGGTGAGGCCGGCTCTGGCAGAGGTCAGTGCAGTGTTCGGTCCATAGTCTTAGCCACCCATAGTATTTTCTTTCAGCGGAAGTATGTTCAGTGCGTATGTATGTCGTACTTCTTCTATCAATGCTCTGGGGGATAGAGTCAGATATCATTGTCATGCTAGTGAATAGTTTTTGTTCACTGCTTCACGCTCACTATTTAGGTGACCCCTCTGCTGTATGGTGGCCTCTGAGGGGATGCACACTTTCTTTCCCCGGTTTTGAAACTCCCGCAAGGATTGAACTAATTTATGCCCTTAAGCGGGGCCATGTGCTTTAATTCTCCTACCAGCAGGCTCGGCTCAATAGTTACCTAGGAACGTAAACAGTATGTGTACTTTTCCGTCAGTCTGTATTGTCCGCATTTGAAGAACTTTTTAAAAGGGTCTTGTGCTGGGACATCATTGGTCCATTTAACTCGCTCCAATATTTCAACAAAAACCAGCGGAAACAGTGCTACCTGCCCATAGTGTGCGGCTTTGTACAAAACTTGCCTCTATTAGAGACTGAGTTGAGTATACTAAGATTAACATTTAGGATAACTACTTTATAGTTGTGCTCTAGCTGTAGTTTGATTGCGTAACTAATAGCGATCTTCTTGACGAAGGGCGGTAAGGACGCTATATACTGGGACGCATGGCACCTGTTACACCAAAAGGGGCAGCTTCTGCAACCTCTCTGTCGTCGACTGTTCGAGTGCTTTTGGGCACCAGACAATGGCCGCGTATGTTATAATTGGTCTCACCGACATTGTGTACATTAAATGCATAATTTTATTAGAAAGACCCCAAGACCTGCCGTATGGACGTCTGCTGACCCACAGTAAGGGTGTGCTCTATGACTGCCTTGATGTGCGAGTTCAAATTGTGTCATTTATCCAGAATTACTCCAAGATATTTGACTTGGCTAGGATAGACTAGAGTGGTGTTACTGATTATTGAGAAGGACACTATAATGGTCTTGCAAGGATTTAAAGGTAGCTCTTAGGTCCTACACCATTCCACGACCATAACATCGCAATTTGCATTGTCGCTTCTGGTTACCTCTAATAATAATCGCTAGGTCATCTGCAAAACCTAAAGTGGTAAAACCAGATTAGCGAGAATCTGTTAACAGATCGTCGATAAATAATGACCACACCAGTAGAGAGAGAACTCCTCCTTGTGGGCATACCTTTATCGCGGTTACAGATTCCTACACTCCTCCGGAAAAAAGAAGTACTTGAACGACTTTTCAGCTTGGCTCTGATCCATCGGTTGGTTGAACCTTAGGCACCTGGCCTGCTGATCGCCATTGTGATCGAGTCGTGACCGGTGTTGTAGCGGTGTAAGCTTCATTTCTATGAGGCCGTGGTACAATTTCTCTTGTTCCCCGGTCATATATTTATACCGCAGGCAGGTCAACGCAAACAGGGACTCTGCTTGAACCACATTATATGTATGTCACTATGCAAGAGGAAATAGTTGTCTATAGTGTAGTGGCGGGAATTCGAAATGAGTCTAGTGACTTGTCACATCGGCAAGTTGATTAAGGATCATTTAATGTTTGATTTGAACTTCTGTTCGATCACCAGACGTATATTCAGTGCATTAAAGAGTCCAAGAGCATGAATATTTCTCAATGGGAAATAAAGTACTATCATAGTCAAAAGGGGCACCCAACTGGAATGGTGTGATGTGACAAGCGGTAAGTGATCCCTATGAACGCGACAGATTCAACAGAAATGCAGCGATTGGCAACATCTTTGAACAGAAGGATGAAGCACCGGAAAGCTATTTTAGTTTTCTTAGGAAGGTCGCATGAGCGCCGACAATATGCATCCCATTTCGACTTGGAGACCGATTGATGACCTATGGACAAGAGCATGATGCTTCCAGACATCCCTAAAGGGGGACATCCCTAAAGGGGGACATCCATTTATTCAGCTACCAACGGAAGACTTTCTGTACCGAGAAGTTTGATACACGCGTCCTGTGGCACGATCAAGAGCTTGTCGCCACCGAGGTGTTGTGCAGGATGCTCTGTCGCCTCATTGAATCACAACAAGCCCTCTAACGATAGCAATCTGGAAAAACACTTAAATTGTTAGGCGACGAAATGAAGACAGAAGTCACATCCTAGTCAACCCGCCACAAGAGTGCCGCCACATCGCCACACAGCAGAAGCGCCTCTAATCATCTCACTCCGTCTGTTTTTTAGAATCACAAGTTTAGTGCAAGATGATTGGGAAAACATGCGAAGCAAGCGAGTTATTTATAGACGCCCTGCGTCAGCGAGTGCCTTTGATGCACTGCACCACGCTCGTGGACCGGAAGTCCGCCAGCAACCTTGAGGAGGCGAAAGCCACAACGTTCAATATCGACTACCCGCTGAAGGCGAGCGCACGAAATACGCGCTCCGCTTTCCAGGTCACAGCACATCGGGCAGCCAAATGTTAATGAGAGCTCCAATTTCTCAAGATGTCACAGAGCAGAGTCTTCTGCCTCGCTCCGCTGAAGACCACATGAGGAATTCGCCGGCTGAATCGTCATCAATTAAACGGCCCCGTCCATTCAACCGTTTACGGTGAGAGTGCACCGACAGCACCCCACACCAGCGACAGCCGGAGCGGAGTTAATTTCCTTGATTTGCGTCCCGGAGAGCGCGATAATCATGAGCACATGTGGCACCGAACGACTGCAACCATTTCAAGAACGACGACGGAGACGAGGCGTTTTATTTTTGAAATTTCATGTTGCATTGTCGTCGCCCCGAATTTAAATTGCACACAGATACCGAACGCAAGTATGTGCGATAAAAACGCCTTTTAATGTGCGATCGGGTGTGTCATCCAGTCCTTTTGATCTGCGGAATGGAGGAAGTGCTCGAGACTCAAAGGAAGATCGTGTCAGAATTATTTATACGCTTTCGTGTTCGCAATTAAGGCGGGCGAGAGCGAGAGCGAGAGCGCGCAGATGTTCGCCGACACTGAAGGGGTTGAGCGTCGGGATGTGACACATGTCGGGTTGTGTTCACGAAGTTATTGAGGATGTGCACAAGAGTGCGCATGCAAACGACGTTTTCGGAGCCAGAAGCGGCTGGGTGCTTGTAAAAAACCGATTTGGCGCTAATTGGGGACGAATTGGAATAATTTGCTTGCCGGCCGGTTCGACGGAGTGGCGCAGTAAGGTCGACTAATTAAGGCCCGAGTTCGACGGCGATTGTGATGTGAATCGAAAGTCAATGCCTCCGGCGGGCGGGTAAACTAAGGCCTCGAGGAGTTATCCGATCCGGAATGCGCGTTTGCCTTTGTGGCGCAGTGCGGACCGTTGAACCCGGTCGCGGGGACTAGATTTCTCAGCCGACGGCGACGGTGGCGTGAAGTCATCAGCGCAACCTTGACGTGGCCTCTGGCCTTTAAGTGGTTTGTTGAAAAATTTGGGCAAACTGCTTGAGTCATCGTCGGAGTGCAGACGGGAGCATGTTCGACGAGCGGGAGAGCATCGACTTCAAGCGTGGCATTCCGATGTCATGTGCGGCTGCCGGTCGGAGTGATGTATTGGAGCAGTGCATCACATCTGGAGTCTGGGAACGCCCACGTACTTTTGGTACGAATGTTGGACACACATTCTTCCAGATGCCACCGAGGAAGATGAGTGAGTTGCTGATGGGGTTTGGCAAGTTTCTCTGTGCTTCCCAGGGGGAATCAGTGAAGTTTTAACAAAGAAGTCTTTCATTATTTGGTCACTTTGATAGCTGCAAATCCTTGAACTCGTTATGGGTTGGATGCAGGCGTTGTTAGCTGGGTTCATTGATTAGCCAAGTCCCTTGAAAAGCAATGCAGGTAAGTAATTAGGTAGCCTGGCGGTGCTATGACCATACAATTTGGCCGTCTAGCACCCAGACTCTCAGAGCTTGTTGGCGCTGTGCGCTCTAGAGTTTGCAAGTCCAACGGGGGGATATGTAGAGTGCATGACAGAGTCGACCGTGGCACCTAGCCAACTGTGCTTTGTTGTACCTTGTTGTCTATTGGCTCGCCACGATACTCCCGATCCATATGTTGGCCTCATACATCTATGGCCTATGATCTTGCCTCACATAGATCTTGGTGTGGGAGTGGTTTACTACCATGAGACCCAGTCAATACCTTGAATTGTATTGAATTGAGGTACATGGGGTGTGTCTAAAGAAACATTTGTACTGCGACCTTAACGATCCAATCCACCCCATTCTAATCGTCTAGGATTTAAATGTTGTCTTCTTGAGTTTGACAACATCCCTAGATTGGAAGTCTCTCCCAGTTCCTGTGGTTTTGTTGATCGTTTTAAATCGGGCTACGACATGGCTTGGGCATTCTGTTAGTATGTGTTCCCCAATTTTCTTAACCTCGCCACAGTGTCTACAGATATCTGTGCTTGTGAGGTCTGCATAGTTTGTTGAGGTGGTAGTTGCTTTTGCTGTGTCCTGGGCACCGCCGTTTAACCAAGGGGGGTTGTTTTTCCAATTCTCTCTGCTGGGTATGATTACCTCATAGTGTCTTTCTCTGATGAACCTTAAATCGACCAGATGAACACACGAATCTTATGAGGTCTTTGAGTTCAACATCGTTTAAGTCACACAGTTCCAAGAAGAAGTGCTTTTCTAGAAGCTGACCCTCCTTCTTTGCTCGGCAATCACAGACTTGATGTTGGCTCTGCCTAGCTTCATCTAGGGCTTCGTATTCTAGTCTTGTCCTTATGGAGCTAAGTGGGGATTGCAAGTGATTCTTAATGCTCCGATCACATTGTCGCAAGTCTGTTTGAGAATCGGAACATCAGTATGCCCCCTTACGCATGTCACAGTGATGTTCTGTCTGCACAAGTTCGATGACAGATCAGACATCTGGGCTATCACGAGTGATCGACTTACGTTGTGGTCCCTCAACACGAGTCATACATTATGTATCACAGTCACTTATGCTTGAAATTTGCTGCAGTCGTCCCCTAATGCCGGGGACTGTGCTCGTAATCGCGCTCGTCATTTAGCCATAAGCCTACAGGGCCGTTGTCTTATCGGCTAGTGGCCCGATATCATGACGAGCTTACCGAAGTACGTCGCTACTTTTCGTCTGCACTCAGACATCTGACCGCTCAGGACCTTTTTCTATACAAGAACACTGAAGTACAAGCTCCTGTCCAGCCAGTTCATCGGCTTTCCCATTTGAGAACCAGATGCTGGCAGTCATAAGTAAAAAATGTAGCGATTGTTTTCTAATCGCTCATCACCCACACAGCTTTTAGGATCAAGTAGTTCGCTTCAAAGAATATAGTGTTAATGATCAAGGCTGTTGCAGCAGACCCAGCCTAGTTTTACAACGCACGCTAGTGGTTTCACGGTGCAACTCACTTAGTCTGCTGCAATCTGCTGTGGTATATCATCTCATTGAATACACAACTTTTACAGAAGGTATTAGCACGAAGACAAGATGTTTCACGTGTTCTGCCAATGATCAATGTAATAAATTGAAAGAACTGGAACATTGCTATAATAATAATAATATGCGTGGTGCTGCAGCCATTTCTGGACAGGAAATACTCTTTGAGAATTGTCAGTGACTCGAAAGTGATGGAAAGTCTGTCGCACAGAGCAGGAATCGAACCTACGCCGTTGAGGTTGGGGTCGACGCTCATACCAACAACGCCACGGGCCACCTGAGCATTGCTATATGTCTCTAGTTGTGGAGTTAGTCCTCCTTTTTAGTGGCTTTGTTCCATCCTGGAGTCGTTCTAGAAGTGGAGTGCAATTGGAAGAGACTTTTGTCCACATTCATTCAGTAAGTTTTTGAAGAATATATCCTTGTTGCTTTGGTTTCTAGAATCTATCAGAAAAAAGGTGATTTTTCGAAGCGGTCACAAGAAGCTAGCGTCTGTATCCGTCCTTGACATTTAGGGCTATCTTCGTCGAAGTAGATCGCTTTTCCATACTCAGACTGTAATTTTGGTGATGTTGTTGGTTGGTTGGTTTGCCAGTTCTTGACTATTTGTGGTAGGATGTGGCCCCACGTCCTTCAGCGAGCACTTTGGGGTCTCGCCTAGCCAGTGCATTGGTAATCTTATTTGAAGACAGATGACAGCAGGCACATACCCATGTAGGGGAGATATTTAACGTTCTCTAACTGATCATCTACCACACAGCTTCTAAGAACAAACTTCAAAGACCTGCGTTTTGCGTAATTTTTCAGACGACTTTAATTTATTTTACGCCCCTCGGGGCCACGGTTCAGATCGCGAGCAAAACTAATCCATATGCGCCCTATCACTTTGAATCACCACAAAAACGTAGAGCAACATTTGTTTACACAATTGTTGCCAACAATATGAAATCGGCAATAAAACAGCTATCCTCAAAAATCAGTCGTCGAGGCGATAGTAAGTGACAGTCTTCAGCGTATGTACGTGAAGCAGGCAAAACGAAATCTTTCAGACATACGTGATTAGGTCCATGGTATCCTGGTAGAATCAATTCAGTTATAAGACAAAAAGACGGATCAGAGAGATCGTTGAAGAAGTTGGCTCCAACCAACCTAGTGATGTGTTCGCTGACGTTAGAACCGGCCAGGTCCCAGAAGTCTAAGTCCTAAATTGGCATGTGGATGTGGATTAATGCCCAGTTCTATCTCTTGGTCTTGAAGCATAGTGGTGTTACGAGAGTCTCTGATCCACTTCGAGCTGAATCTCCAAATGAAAAAGAAGAAGATCCACTGTCCACTTCCTTAGTTCGTCTGTCATTTTTAGGAATATATTCTTGATGTTACCACATCTAGGACGATGCTATGACCATACAATTTGACTGCCCAGTACCCACACTCTTTGATCCTTGTGGCGCTGTGCTTTAGAGTTTGCTAGTCCAACGAGGGCAGGGGGATGTACAGTGTATGACAGAGTCGACCGTGGTAGCGCTTTGTACCTTGTTGTCTATTCTTTACCAAGGGCTGGCCATCATACTCGTGATCTATATGTTGGGATCGCCTCACATATCTCTTGCTCCAAACAAAGGACAACACTTTTTCTTCCTTAATGATAAGAAGACCGCTTGAAGAGCTGCCTTCGAAATAAACGGGGGATGAACAACTTCGTCGGCGACATGTCAACACAACAAAGCCGATGTTCTCAGATAGCCATTGTTGCAGATGTTCTCGAAGTTGACAGTTGCTGTTCTCCAGGTTGTGATTCAGACGAACACTCTCGTTCACTTTGTACACTTCCTGAAAAACTGCGCCTAGTACTTCAACTTTTTCTTGCGGATCCTCTACCACAAAGAAGTCATCGTCGATTACTGCGTAATTGGAATCAACACCTGCTGTAGTTAGTATTTGTTTGTTGTCTGTCGTCCTGGGGAGCTTAAGACCCACAAGATTGCTATGTTTCTTTCGAAAGAATTTAGTGATTTGTGGAAGCATACTCGCCAATAACTCTTGCTAATCGGTGCCTCTTTGGGCTGAGAAAGCAATTGGTAAACAAAGCCCTCTCTCGAACAACCAAGGTAACGCTTTACCAGACCTTAATCGTCCCAGTCCTGCTGTATGGCGCGGAGGCATGCAATTTGTCAAAAGCGGATGAAGCTGCTCTTGGTTGCTTCGAGAGGAAAATTCTCGGTCCCGTCTGCATAGATGGTGAGTGGAGAAGGAGATACAACGACGAACTATACGGGCTGTTCAGCAACATCGACTTAGCCAGAAGAGTGAATATTCAACGACTGTGATGGCTAGGTCATGTAGAGCGGATGGAAACCAATGCTCCGGCCCGAAAAGTCTTCGAGTCCACCCCGACGGACGGCGCAGTAGAGGAAAACCGTGACTCAGGTGGTGCACCCATGTGGAGAATGGGACCTCAACCAACTATGATTGCGAAACTGGAGACAGATAGCTAACGATCGAGCTGACTGGAGACGCTTGTTGGTTGAGGCCCAGGTCCACCCCGGACTGTGGCGCCACCTTAAGTAAGTAAGAAAGGAAGCATACTCGGGTTTTTAAATCTAACAGCCCAAATCTTAGTGTTCACAGAAACTCTGTAATTTGCACAATTTTAGTTTGTACGTTCTTAATGAGCGATTTCCGAGTCCTAACTTCCTCACTACGTCTGTCAGTAAACCGCCTGTACATGGTCTTAGATCTTGGCAGGAGTCTCCTTTTTTTGTTGGTGTAGTGCGTCAATTGTCGCGAGGATTCTACTGCAGGCGTGGAAAACTATGCAAGCTTACATAACTCGCTGAACTTGACTTGACTGACTTTGGGGCATCAAAGCGGCCTCTGTGTGGCCCATGCGCATTAACCCCAAGTGCCGTCTTCTCACTTCCGTTAGAGCCATGGAGCTGCACTAACGACGTCGCATTGTTTCGCCCTCCTTGACAGTCTGTCGAGCTAATCCCCCGACAAGCATTTCAAAACCAAAGAAAACAAATGCATACCCGATATCGAAATCCCTCCACTTTGGAATTTCGGAGGCGTGTCACAACATTTGCCCTTTGAAGCCACCTTCAGCGAGTGCGTAACTGACATCGTTTTAATTCGGCCGCGCTTGACAGACATTCCTTTGATGAAATACCTGGCCTTCCCGGGAGCAGGACACGCACCGGGGCAAGTAACTTCAGTCAAAGTGAAAAATTCCCAGAAAATTCCCTCGCCTCAGTCCGGTGATCCGTGCTCGACAGTTATCGGCGCCTTCGCCCACCCAGCCACCGCAACCCACACCCGTCAATTATGAAACATAAAGTGTGTGCACGTGGGTGGGCGGCGGTGCGGATATGCGGTGGTCCTTGAATCTGACGATGACATTCTCTTTGTCCGCATTCCTTGTGAGGAGGGCCCCCGCACCCGCCGCCAGCGTCCCCGTTTCAATTAACATTTTCCAGGAAACGTGAAGGTAGACCCTCGGCACTCACTCGATTCTCATTAATACTCGTATCTCGGCCCACTTCACCCCACAGTCTGGCAGGCAACAACCCTTCTGCGGGCATGTGGCGCGTTGAGGTTCGCCCCACACGAAGACTAAGACGACACTCGATACGCCCTGCGCCCAGCGAGGACTGCCACTCGAGAGTCATAAGTCAGTTCTTCATTTAGCACATCCTAGGGTTTCGCCTGACGCCAGAGCACACAACTCCACTTCAGCGCGTATCAGGGCCGCAGCCCCATCCGCTGGCCGAAGGAGCTGGCCCGAGTGTTCTTGGCTTCTTCATGAACTGCCTGTTCGAAGACTCGAGTTGAACCCGACATGGAAATCAAGAGTGAAAAACAAAAGTTTCAAGAGCACTCCCCATCCTGCGGCTCCGCCCTCTCGACTTGACTGAGTGGGCCGCTGCCGATACGCAGGATGGGTGAGGGTGGATTATTTCTTCGGGTTTTTTTTTTCCATTTTTTTTGTGCGGCGCTGTCCCTGAAACGGACAAAGTTCATCGAAGGCACTACTCATTCGCTTTTGACACACACACACCGATGCACACTGAAGCCGGAGCGGAGCTGATGAAGGAGACGACGACGAGGACGACGACGGCGAGGAGGACGTGGAGGACGACCAAGAAGCTGCTGACTATATGATTATTGAAAGGGTGGTGACCTTTAGCTGTCGTTCCTCGGTTCTCGGGTCAATTGTTGTGCTGTTTGCACATTTGTACGGATCCCCACAGCCAGCCGCCACCAGTTGGATGGAGAATTTCTTGTTTACCACCGCTGCGAGTAGGTTTTCCTTGGAGGACTGCCAAAGTCTGGAATGTGAATTATGTACTCATTTTGCTGTGAATTTTCCGTCACATTTATTCTGCGCTGCGAGCCCCCAGGCGGCAGCCGAGGCCAAGCGAAGTTTCCCCACAACTCAACTGTGGGGTGGGGGAGGGGACAGGGAAGAGGAGAGGGAAAAAATGTTGAATCCTGAAAGCATGGTATTTGCATGTATAATGGGCAGTTGGAGGTCGTGTAATTATTTAGGCTTCTGCGAAAACCCACCGAAGGAGGTGCACGAGCCGGGGTGGCTGCGCGAAGTCCAGCGATTAGTTATGTTTCCTCAACGCCTCTGAGTAGTGGCGTGGATTGCGGATGTGAGCTGGGACGAATTCTGTGCGCTCACGAGACCTGTGGTGGTTGCGTTGATTGCATGGCAGATGGACGGGCACAGACTAAGCTCAGAAGAAGAAGGAAAGGACGAGTCTGCAGGATGACCTGCAACTAATGACTTCCTGGACGACTTGCGACTTGATTTCTTAGTTTCTATTCGGACGGCGGTGATTGTACTGGCGCTTGCAAGGGGATGTGAGGCAGAGATGGCAGAGAGGACGACCGGCTGGCTAACGCTATAAAAAGTGATTCATCGTGAGGTTTGATTTTCAGTAGACTTCTTTGACAGATCACTCGTGACTCCTATCAAACTGCTTTGTCATTTTTGTTCAGCATCGAACACCACAACAGCGTCTCCAAATTGGTCAGCTGTTTGACGAAGGCAGCGTGCTGTGTGAAATGTTTTTCATTTGATTCGAGGAACTTCCAGTGGGCAACTGAAACCACGGGCCAATACCTTTTGCAATTTTGAGTCCCAGTGGATGACAGTTGACTGCTTAGACCACATCGAGCACGCAGTGCAGAGATCAAATCATCTGTAGCTGAGAGTATACGCGAAGACCGTATTGTTCGAAATGCTCTTCTCAGCAGCTTGGCTTGTGCCTCCTGAAATTAAAGCACGGGGTCTCGGTGAGCTCTGGTTTCAACAAGACGGCGCTACAAGCCATACAGCGCGTGAAACAATGGACTTGTTGTTGTTTTGGTGTGCACTCACATTTTGGGGATATGTAACGTCTCTGGAAACGTTTTCAAAAAGCCATCAAAGAAGCTGCCACTGATGTGCACGACACAACCCAGAAGAAAACCATGGTTTGACGACGAGTGCAGCCAAGAGAAGGCCTACAAGGCAACGCTGCATCGAACAAGGAGGGCTGTTCGTGAGCTCTACGAACAGAAGAGAAGGGAAGAGCACCGGCTTCACAGAAAGAAAAAGAAAGAGCATGAGAAGCGCGCGGTCGTGGACATGGAGAGGTGTTACGACAGGAAGGAGTTCCGAAAGTTTACCAATGGGTCAACAAATTATGCAATGGATATAAAACTCAACTGGTGATAGCATCCCAGTCGTTCTGAGAATATGGAAAGATTCCTTGTGAAGTCTGTTAAACGGCGATGACGACACAAATTCCGCTGTCAGACAGAATGTTTCACTCCACGCAATGGACGACGATAGAAGAGAATTCCGTCCCCCCGATCTAGACGAAGTCAAGATAGCGATATCAAGACTGAAGTCGAACGAAGCTGCTCGAGCGGACGGATTGTCCGCGGAACTGTTTAAAGCAGTTTTAACATTCCCGCCAAACTCGTCAGGTTGTGCAGGATGACGATGGAGAACTCTCGCTTCTCCATCAATGTCGGTACCGAACTCACCGAGACCTTCATGGTCAAAGAAGGTTTTAGGCAAGGCGACACGCTGTCATGTGAATTCTTCAACATCGTCCTGGAGAAGATCGTGCAAAACACACACAGCGAGCCGTCAAGGCATTTGCGAACATTGACACGGAAGCGGCTAACATGGGTCTGGCGGTGAATGAGGGCAAAACGAAGTATATGCTGTCCTCAAAAAAGGTCATACAAGATCGACAATTCGGTCAGAACGTCCCCACAGGCAGCTACAACTTTGATATTCAAGGACTTCGCCTACCTTGGCTCTGGAGTAAATAGGGATAATAGCACCAGTACCGAGATCAGGCGGATAATTACTCTTGCCAATCGCTGTTGGGTTCAAGAGGCAATTGAGTAGTAGAGTAGAGTGCGAAATTGGAGGCAGCTGGCTAAGGGTCGTGCAAGCTGGAGAGGATTGTTGACTGAGGTGCAGGTTCACCCCGGACTGTAGCGCCACAAGAAGAAGAAATATTATGAAAGCCAGCCAGTTTCTTCAACAAATTTTTCCTGTGTATTGCTGAGGTCACTGAAGCTGTCATAAAAGTAAGAGCCTTCAGTTTATTTCCTAGTTGAGGCGAGAGCAGGACAGTCGCAGAGGACTTGCTGAATGCTTTCCTCTTCATCCTCGTCTACACACTTTCTAGAGAAGTCATTGGAGAAAAATCCATGTTTTTTTGTGTGAAAGTCGATTAGGCTGTGTCCGAGGATTATTGCCACTGTAGAGCTAGGCCTTAGAGAGATCAGACTACTTGATCTTTTTCGATCGAGATAAGGCCAGATTTGTGCCTATGGCATTTATTATCTGTGTACAGAGGTTTGGGCTGCAACTTAAAGGGGTTCATATGTTACAAGAGATTTCATCAATCGGCAGTCTGGTGGCGTGTTTAGCCAGTTCGTCAGCTCTTCAGTTTCTCTGCGCGATAGTCGCGGGCTTAGTCTGGCTTAACTAGAAAAGGTAACTCGGCGGCTAGTAACACCTGCCGATGAACAACACTGCAAGGAATTCTAAAATGTTCTGCTCAAAAATCTTTAAAAGCTCTTGAAAAAAGATAAAAATCAGGTTTAGTTCCAGAGGCACACATGTACTACTCCCAACGTTCAACAGTCACCGTATTTGTGACTTCTATCAACTCCTAAAGGTACCGCAGAGTGGGCATCGTTTTGATAAAATTGAGAAGATTTAAAGGAAATGGCTGCACGGTTCGAAAGCCACTCCGGATGCTGGCTTTAATAATTGATCTCGACGATTGTCTATGAAAACCGACGGAACGCTGCGTAGGCGATGAAATAATTTCGTAGAATAAAGGAAGAAAGCTGAAATTATGAGTCAAAGAACCCGCTCTAAACTCTCCTCCCACTTCCTCCGGAAATGGATCCGAACCCTTCCCTCAACCCCCAGTCATGTCCTTCACACGTATCATGTGCCTCCCACACGAGCCCCACTCCATCCCGGATTCATTTTACCATTTTACATCCCTCAAGCGGCGCATCCGAACATCGTTTGGCTCTCATTCTGATACAACGATAACCTCCGATGGATTTCCGAGAAACGAAACACGAAAAAAACAAGTGAAATAAAACCGACGAGTAAAAACCTATGTTACTTAACATTTGTCTGTTCCATCGTTCACGTGCGGTCGACAGCGCGTTCGGTGGGAGTAAGACGCTTGTCATAGCCGCCTCAGTTTGTCGATATCCATTTGTGAGAGGTACATCCGAAGCCGTCATTTGGCTGTCGGTTAACGTAAATGAAGATATTGGAAAAATTGAAGAGGGATGACGTCTGTCCGGGTCTCGGAAACAAACTATAATCCGCGTAGGATAAAGATCGCTGTAATGGGTTCTTAGCAGATAAATCTTCTAGAGGGTTTTCTCGCCCTCTCCCCCCACACGTTTTTTCTCGTTCGTCCAGTTGAGGCTTGATTCGCAGAGTTACACGACGACGCCGACGACGTCAAGTCAATCTGAGCCGGGACGGAACGGCTTCATCCCGCCGTGCTCTGAGGGGAACCCTCTCGCCGGATAAATGCTTTCATCAATGAATTTGTGTCCAATCGGAGATCCTTGTCCTTTTTTTTTTCTGCTCTCCCGTCGGGGTTTTGTATTAGTATTTAATTTCGACGAAGTAAAGTGCTCTTAACCTGTCAGTTGGGTTTTATTTAAAAGTGCTCACAAAGAACGGATAACTGATGTGAGTGGCAAGTGGTGGCAGCCGCCTGGTGGGAATTTTATTTTTAGCCTTGCGACGGGAGTGGTGGGTTTTTGATCGGTTTATGAATGAAACCGGGGAGTTAGACGGCGTTTTCCGGAGGTTATCCGACATCTAATGGGTTTCTAGGTTTTGAAATGAAATACGCCTAGTTATTTTCGTTACCGACTCGATTCAGTCATTGAGTCCACCATCAATTGGAATCCTCTTACGGGGAGGCTCAATAAGGGGTTACAATGAATCGGACAACATAGAATTTTTGACCCCAAAAAATGGCAGTGGTTAGTAAGGCTTTTTGTTGATTTTCTGAGTCGTCTTTCGACTGGCACAGCGGCGCTATTAGGCGCATCTATGACTTCTGTGGGGTTTCTGTACAAGGGAACCGAAAGGGGTTTCTCATTCAATTCATTTTAAGATTGCCAAAAAAGGGGAATCTGGAAATTCCCTGCGCCAAAGGAAATAGCATCCGATACAAGGAGACAGTGCGGATTCCAAGAGAAGCTAAGTTGAACAATCGATGAAATTCGCAACGACACCAATGGAGGAAGACTACTGGCGGTATTGTCAGAGACGACTTACAGGCAGTACTGATTGACTATTCAGGAGCAGAGCAGTAGTCGCAGTATGGGCTGCGGCAATCCCCAGATCAAAACAGACCATCGATTCATTGAGTTTGAAGACCGGTTTTCAAAGAACTTCCTCAATCAGTGACGCCAAGGACGGCTTGGAAATCATCAATTGGTCCTCATCGGGGTTTGGGAGAGAAAACAGTAAATTCACATCTGGCTACCTTTCATCACTCTTGAGAACGAGCTTCACAACATGAGTTGTCGTGGATGACTGGAAGCTAAACAAGGCCGGAGAAAAAAAAACAACACACTTTACTTCTCACAGCCAAGGACGCCTGCTTAATTGACCTGGAGAAGGCTTTACTATAAGCTCAATCGGCTAGGCATTAGTAAACCACTGCTGTACCTACTGTACAACATGCTTACCGCTAGGTGGTTCGTAGTCAAGAATGGCAGCGTGACCTCTGCAGGTATTTTTGAAATTAAAAATGGTCTCCAACAGGGTGCCGTCAATTCGCCGATCCTGTTCAACATTTTCTTGAGCGATCTGATAAGTTCTCTTCCGCACGCAATTGCGTATGCCGACGACTTGATCGTGTACAAAAAGATCGATGACATCACTACGCTCGCGCAGGGTGACTTCGACGCATTCATGAGAGATTGCGATGACTGGCGGTTGAGTATCAACTTTCAGAAGTCGGAAACCATTCTGTTCAGAACGCCGTTGTATAAAGCTTGCGCGGATACTAAAAAGAATTGGCGAAAGTTCTCTATTGTAGGACGGCACGGGCAACCACTGGCGCAAAGGATTGTAGTCAGATACCTGGGGATCTGGCTAGATCAGTATCTATATTTTAACAAACATGTAGATGCTGCTCTAGCCAGGGCCCGAGGCGCTTTCGGCTTCACAAAGAGACTGTTTTACAACAGCCAACTCGATGCAAGGGTAAAAGTAATCTGATACATGACCCCCATACGGCCAATGCTCACATATGGTTGTCCCGTGTGGTTCAACGTGAGTGCAAGCTTGATGGAAAAGATTCGGGTGTTTGAGAGGGCTTGTCTTAGGGCTTGCCTTCGCCTCTACAGAACACCAGAGTCCCAGTACAGAAAATTCTACTCCAACGAGGTCTTATACAACAGGGCGTACCTGATACGGGTGGACAATTTTCTGGTGAAATTGATTCGAGGTCACATTGCGAGAGCGATGAACTCGGACAATAACTTCATCTGCGGGGCTTACTACCCCAACCCACAGTACTGCGAAAGGGTACGTCACAGTGGCTTCGTCCCTCCAGAAGCATTTCTCTATTTTGACAAGCATGGCCTGATACAAGATAAGAATGCGGTACCGCTCCTGTTTCACATAGCCAGGTCAACTGTGAATGGGCGACTCAACCACGACCGTTCCGTTGCACAACGAGCTGAGGAGGGCCTCCTCCGGTTCAGTACAGCGGTCTCGAGTCGGGATGTGCGAGATGTTGCATTACAACATCGTAAGTTCTGGTGGCTGGAGAGCGAAGGGACTCCAGCGTCGAACCCTTTAGACCCGGGTTAGAACGGGTACTGCGTACCCCCTTATGGAGCGCAGTCGGTCTCTGTCTTGCGGTGAATAAGATGGAAATCTAGAAACCGCAACTACAAATAAATTGGTTGCCGGTAGGAGATCATGTAGTTAAACCAGGAATTCCTCAAAGCACACACTGGTGTCTGTACTAACACGACATAACTTGAATGCTTGACTCACTTCCCGTGATCTTGTCTAGGACTTGCCAGAGCAAGGCAGGGGACCATAGGCAAAATCTTCCTCGAATCTCTCTGTGAACACATTTGATCTGAATGCTGTGCTAAGGTTGCGAATGCATAACCCTTGCCAAAGATCTCCCTCTCAAAGCCGCGCGTTTGGCCTGTTCCCTGCCATATGTTGTCTACCGAGGTTAGTACATACAAAAATAGTTTAACTACAAACAAGTTCGATTAAGTCATTTATTCAACACAAATAAAATATTTATATGTAATTGTTCTTTGTATAATCACTGCGAGTCTGCGTGTCCGATCGAGTCCGTGGCCAGAAGGTAAAGGAAAGAAAAGAGCGAACATTGGCTCATGGCGTGCTTGTTGACACCCCTGTTGACAGACGTCAGTTGCTTGGTGAATTCCTCACAGTCTTAGGCTATGTTCGTGAATGGTGTTCGTGGACTGGTAAGGAGTTTTACTGTGGGTCACCACACATACAAAGAGCCAGCTTAACATTAGTTTGATGAAGCTCTCCTTTATTGACAAGCCAACTTCACTCGTTGATTTACCGGCGCAATCCATTGACGCGCCACAGAAAATCCCAGACAAAGTCAACAGTCGCTTTTTTGCCACGATTTTCAAGTCCATATCCACCAAAAACAGTGCCGTGTTCATTCGCTTCCGCGACAAAAAATAGCAAAAAACACCACATTTCACTCGCCAGCATCATCTCGTGTGTCCTCCCGTCCGGGGACGTGCTGCAAAATGAAAACTTCCCGACCTCTCCGACCGACACTCAACCGCACCGAACTTATGCGTCTCACTGAAGTCGGTTTAATTAGCTTCACTTCAGGTTTCTTAATCCCCCGTCCGTGAGCCCACTCCTGCCCGCATCGTGCACCGCGCCAGCACATCTTGGCGTAGAGTTGAAAAGTTTTCCGAAAATACGTCTTCGTGTTTGCTTTCGAGGCATCACAACCCTCCCACAGCAACTCGTAAACTTTGTTCGGTGAGTTATGAGACATTTGTCAAATCATCTCTTCCTTTCAACGCACAGCCTGGGCGCGAGCGCCCTCTCGCATGCAATCGCACACCCATCCTTAGCATAAAAAGCAAATAAATTTAATGAATATTACCTGTCCGCACGGGTCTTGGAGTGTCCGGCCGCTCTGGCGACCGCTCCTGCTCCTGCCGCAGCCACTGTCAGTGCTGCTGCTGCTGCTCCAAAGGGGCGACCGACGAAATGGAGTCTCGCTCGGTCTTTTGTTTGGATTACGTGACATGAAACAGAGTTGGATTACTTCGCCTTCGCATGGCCACTGGCACAATTGGGCATTTGATGGCGCGTGCCACCCATTTGTCTCTTATTCACAAATTAGAATTTGATTTAGAGGACATTTATTTGTGCAGCCGTCCCACCGGCCGGCCCGGACTGGGTTTCAATTCGAGTGAAAGGAAACAGACGCCACAGCCGAGCGCTCGGTACCTTGCCGGCTGGTACCTGCAACAATGAATGCTTTATGGTGTAATAAATAAAAATCCTGAAGCTTACAAATATTTTAATGTTAGGGCCATCGTTGGTATCGTTGGTAGTGTTTTATCAAGTTGCCTCGTTTCTGTTTGTTCACCTATTCCGTCCACCCACTGGTTGGGGGTTAATTAAATTGTTGTCGCTGGTGGGGGAGGGAGTGTGGGGTTTTTTTTAATTTATGATGGGTATTGAGATGATGAATAGAAATCTGGGTACATTGCATGGAATGCAGATTCAAGAGGATTGAATAAAACGATGGTTCGATATCCGAGGCAATTAGAATGATTCACGTCGTGTCCCTAACGTGATACTGACGACATTCCACAAACGAGACATTGCCTGAAACCATCACCGAAAACGCAGGAGCGGCATCATGAACATGACCTGAATCACATAGGAAGACCGTTATCACAATCGCACTGGAAGTGCCTCGAGCATCACTTAAATTGGCCGCGAAGGTAAATGAAGCCAGGGTCATTGGAGACTTCCTACATTCCCACGTTATCAGTGTAGTCGTGTCGATATTGTTGAAAATCTCGTTGAAATTGCGTAGAGAATCGTTGTTAGATTCAAATTCTAAAAATTCTTAAGAATCACTTTCGTTAAATTTTTTTCAGAATCCGATTGAAAAACGTTAAGGTCCTCTTGAGAATCGGTCAAAATATGCTTCGGTGGTTATCGGAAAAAGGTTTCGAAACTGCATCGAAAATCATCACAAAAACTACATCAGAATGATCGTCGGAGTCGTGTCATAAGAGTCTTTAAGCTTCATAAATCGAAAAAACTGGTCAAACAACGTCACCATAGTCGCTACGTAAAGAATTGTCCAAGCTGCAGGTAAATGTCGGAAAGAGTGCAAGGTCATGGCTTACGAAGACTATATTGCCCTTGGCAATTTTATGCCCAGATTATAGGGATACTACGCAGTCTCGAATGATAATCCAAGAGTGATTGTCGAAGAACCAATGCACCCACACAGAGTGACTGTTTTGTGCGGCTTATGAGCTGGCAGCAGCATCGAGCCGCATTTTTTCCAAAATGAGGCCGGTCAGGCAATTACTGTGAATGGTGTTCGCTATCGTGAAATGATAACGAACTTTTTATGGACCAAGTTGGAAGATATGTGGTTTCAACAGGACGGTGCCACTTTCCACACAGCTAACGAAACAATGGCTCTTTTGCGCGACAAATTGAATGGCCGTGTTATCTCACGTGATGGCGATGTCAATTGGCCGTCAAGATCATGTGATTTGACAACGTTGGATTTTTTTTTGGGGTTATTTGAAAGGAAAGGTGTACGTTCATAAGCCAGCAGCAATTCAAGAGCTAAAGGATGAGATCATACGGCACATTAACAACATAAAACCTCAAATATGCTTCAGCGTCATCGAAAATTTGGACCATCGGATGGAGGTGACCATACATAATTGAACCATAACAATATTTTCATAATAATAAGAAATGATAATAATTTCCTGAATAATTTGTGTTTTATTCAAAATCAACATCGGCCCTTAAAATTTAACCACCCTTTAGATACAGCAGGCAAGCGTTAATGGAGGTTCACGGTGAAGAGGCGGCACGAAAAAAAACACTGTGCTGCAATTACGCCGGACATTAAAAAATCGGCAAACTATTCCTGCATCATGAGGCTTTGAATAAGATGGGACCGCCGAAGTACACATTTGAGGGTCAGCTATTCTACCAAACGAAAACTCAGGTACCAAACTGATGATTGTATCAGATATTTCAACGTCCCGGCGGGCATTCCATATGGAACAGTTGTACGTACGACGGAGTTTTAAAGCTGACACTTCCACACGGCGTTGAGGTTATTGGCTTTGTCGATGATAGAGAGGTCGTGGCGGTGGCCCAGACCATCCAAAATGAAATGGCGGAATATGTCGAAAGACATCTCCTTCTCCTTTGTTTGGCGTTAAGTCCAGGGTGGACCTGGGCCTCCAGCCAGCTGCCGCCAGCCGCGGAGACCAAGTTGGTTGAGGTCCTTCACCAGTTGTGTGTGCCATCTTGTTTGAGGACGTAGCGTCGTCCTAATGGCTCCAAATCGAAAACCGAACCGCAGCTGTTGTGTCCGATCTACATGAGCCATCTTAAGCATTGGACTAGAACACTTTTAAGTAGGTGCGTGCTGCTGTACAGCCCGTACACTTCGTGGTTGAATATATTGCTCCAGATGCCGCCAATGCAAACAGGACCAAGGATGGCACGCAGAACTTTTCCCTCGATCAAGAGCATCTTCATCCGCTTCCAATAGCCTCCATGTCTCTGCGCCATAAAGTAGGACAGGGATGATCAGAGTGTTAGAGCTAGTTCATTCCGAGTTTCAAGAGATGGCTATATCACTCAATTGCCTCTTGAGCCCCAAAAAGCAGTTATTGACAAGAATAATTCTGCACTTGATCTCGGTACTGGTGTTCAGTGCTGTTTATCTTACAATCGCGCTCTGTCCGAGACGTTGATCTGCGTCCTTTCGATGACAGCATGTGCTTTGTTTTGCCATGGTTTACTGCTGGACGCATTTTAGGCGCTTCCGCTTCAATGCCGGCAAAGGATGGGCGCGAGCTCTAAGTATCGAATTAGCACTTCTCTTATTAAGCGAGAAGGCAGAGACCATAGCGATGAAAGAAGCAGCATTCTGGCTTAAAAAAATTAAAAGTAGTATCAGCTACAGGTATCATTAGTCGTTTTTTACAGTCAGACAGCGATCACTTCATTAAGTGCAATCACATTCAACTTAAAACCCTGCCTGAATTGCAGCAAATTCCTTAAATCTCTCTCTCTCTCAGTACTCATAGTCGGAACCGAGTTGGAGTTAGAAGTTCTCCACAAAACACTACAGAAAGCTTCATCAGAATCGTGCCCACGAAAGGGTTGAATAATGTCGTCGAAATAGGAAGAAAGCAACGTCGACGACGCGCGGTGTGCCGACGCTTCAGATACACTCGTCAAAATTTTGTGCAAAAACTTCATCCGAACGACGTCTTCAAAGACGAGTGTCAAGACCTTAACGGACATCGTCAGAACTTTTCAAGAAACACCGTCGAAATTGTGTCGAAATCCTATTTCTTTGTTCGATCGACTGGCAAAGTCTTACCGAACATTTTCAAATTGAGAGATCATATGCTGCCATCTTCCTAGTAGCCCACACAGTTGAGGCTAGACCCAAAAAGAGGCTCCTGCAATTCAGACCCCCTCCATGTGCTCGTCCTTTCTTCCATCTTCCCCGTCTAGTGTTGTTGAAGGCTCGCTAAAATTAATAGAGACCCAGAGTATTCATCTCCCACTTGAGGCTCAAAAAATAATAAACATCCATTCGTCTCAACAAACCACACACACACTCGAGGTAAACCCAGTTCCCATCTCAAGAGCTTGTGGAAAAATTCGGGTCTTCAAGAAATCGTATTGCGCAGCAACATCCAGGCCACAGCTGTGGGTCAGGCAAACACAACAACAACGACGCGGTCACAGCAGATCCCGGACTCGTTCAGTCGTGATTCAATTAATTCGAAGTGATCCTTCAGATTATCCCAGGCTTTGTGTCAGTGCCCCGGGCAGGACGGCGGCGAATGCATCCATTGTGTGCGTGTGTGTCGATCCATTGAGTCGAGTGTTTGTTTTGCCCAGTGCGTGCAGGACTGCGAATCCCCCTTCGACAGAACGCACTGTGCAGCAGTGGACGCATTCGGGCGTAAAACTAACATCGGTTATTGTTAATTGCAATGAGGCTGAATCTCATTGGCATTGTTGTCCACTCAATCCGTTTAGATAAGCACTTGAGATATAATTCAGGGAACCGGGCGAGGTGCAGATGGAGATAGTGCATACCTCTTTCATGGGTGAGTAGTGCGCATCCTTGGAGGGGTACAATGCGAGTGCTGTGAATGACGCAGAAAAGGGTGTCTGGAGAGAGGTGAGGAGGGTTGGAGGGCGATCGCGCAGTTTGTAGAATGTGAATAACAGCGGGAGAGAGAGATAGAAAGATTAGGAGATACTGCAGACAAGAAGACTACTGGAAGTTCACTTCTAAAAGTGGTACAGAATGGTATGAGAGGAACACGATTTTATGGGCACTTCTTTGAAGCTCAGCAGTTGGCAGATTTTGGAACATCATTACGATCCTTTGGTGGTATTGGACATCGTGGCTGTCCTCCAAAAAACTTTTTTTTTTATAATTTGCGCGTGCTCAAGGGGCGCTGAAATCAAACGAAGAATAACTCTTGCCAATCGGTGCTTCTTTGGGCTAAGAAAGCAATTGGTGAACAAAGCCCTCTCTCGAACAACCAAGGTAACGCTCTACAAGACCTCAATCGTCCCAGTCCAGCTATATGGCGCGGAGGCATGGACTCTGTCAAAAGCGGATGAAGCAGCTCTTGGTTGCTTCGAGAGGAAAATTCTTCGTGTGATTTTCGGTCCCGTCTGCATAGGTGGTGAGTGGAGGAGGAGATACAACGACGAGCTATACGGGCTGTTCAGCGACATCGACTTAGCCAGAAGAGTGAAGATCCAACGATTGAGATGGCTAGGTCATGTAGAGCGGATGGAAACCAATGCTCCGGCCCGAAAAGTCTTCGAATCCACCCCCCTGGGACTGCGCAGTAGAGAAAGACCGCGACTCAGGTGGTGCACGCATGTGGAAAGGGACCTCAACCAACTATGCGTGCGAAACTGGAGACAGCTAGCTAAAGATCGAGCTGGCTGGAGACGCTTGTTGGTTGAGGCCCAGGTCCACCCCGGACTGTAGCGCCACCTTAAGTAGGTAAAAGAGCTCAAGGGGTTATTAATACCCTTAATTGTCCGGGGTCAAGACACAGCACGGGCCGAAGGTATAGAGGGAGAAAGTGAGAGGAGGTACCTGTGCACATTGGTCTTAAACATCTGCGGATTGTAATCTATGGGGAATATTGAGCTGGGAAGAGCATTCCATATTCGTGTAGTGCGGCTAAAAAACGAGTCTCCAAATTTCACTGTGCGCCCGATAGCAGGCTTAAGGGTATTCCTGGCGAGACGTGTATTGCGGGTGAATTCAAGGAGACGAGGAATGCAGTTGGCTAGCTTACTTGAGCATCGTTTGTTAAAGTAACGATAAAACACGGACAAAGAAGACACGGTTCGTCGATGTTCAAGCGAGTCTAATGAACCCGCGATATCATTGTCTCCTATAAGTTTTATCGCTCGCTTTTGGATTCTATCTAGTAGGTGCAAGGTGGTCTTGGGGGCACCAGACCAGATATGAGCGTTATACTCAAGCTTTGGGCGAATATACGCCTTATAGATTAAAGCCAAATCAGAGGGGGTGAAGTATTTCTTGCATCGATTAAGGAAACCTAAACATTTCGCAGCATTTTTGGCGACCTCGAATATGTGATCGTTCCAACTATGGTAAGTGTTGTGTTGATGTGCATACCGAGGATCATGGATAATGGCTGATTATCAGGGGTTTGCTTTAGAGACAGCAGACAGCATTGAGTTTTGGAAGCATTGAATTCCACTCGGTTGTTCTTAATAATAATAATATGGGTGGCGCTACAGCCCATAGAGGGCCAGGACCTAGCTTCTCATCAACCACTCGTGTTGTGCGTGCTATTGTTCTGTCACGAGTGGAAGGGACCTACAGTTTTACGCCGAATCCGAACAGCCAAGTTTTAGAAGCTTTTTCTAGACAGGAAATACTCTTTGAGCATTGTCAGTGACTCGAAAGAGGTGGGGTCGTGAAAATTATTTTCGTTGCATAGAGCAGGAATCGAACCTACGACGTCGAGGTTGGGGTCGACGCACGTACCCACAACGCCACGGGCTACCACCTACTCGGTTGTTCTTACCCCAGTTAATTATGCTGTCCAGATCGGAATTCAATGTGCTTGACATACGCTGCCGTTCCAATATTACGTCCGAAAGGCAGGGTCGTGAATTTTGGAACGAATATGAAAAGCTGAGGGTGCTGTCATCAGCGAAAGAGTGGTTTGGATTAGAAGTGGCAGACAGGAGATCATTTATAAAAATGAGAAAGAGTGTCGGAGACAGAACAGAGCCTTGGGGGACACCAGCATTTATTTTGTGGATATCAGACTTGAACTCATCCAAAACAACTTGGATGGAACGGTTCGAAAGGTAGTTTCTAATCCATGGAAGCAGAGATTCATGCCAAACTCTGTCAAATGCTTTGGAAATATCAAGCGCAAAAGAAAACTATTTAGAACATCAGAGCATACCATGAGGCTGTTGCAAGAACATCAGTGAGGGAGCTTAGTCAAGACTGGCATTCCTACAAACCTGCCTCGTCGCGGAAACAAAGCGTAACTGACTGATCGTACACACTGCAGAGAGTGTACAGTGAATGAACTTTGTTCATAAATGGCACGAGTGATTGTTGAGACACCTTTCTGTCACCGTCCTGTCTTACGAGTAATGAGTTTGAGGCATCCTTCCTTACAGCCGATACTTATAATCTATGTGAACTCCATGTCATCATCGTCATCTCAGTTCGTGGTTTTCACTGAATAGGTACCAAAAGTCGCTTAATCGCACAAAGTCCCTCAAACCTTGGAGGAATTGCTGACAAAAAAGTCGGCTGCATGGAGGTATCACAACCAAGTGGCCGAGTCGTTCAAAGGACTCCTATGGCCCCTGACAGAGAATCCCACGATCTCTCTCCTAACAATCCGACGCAAAACACGTAAGAAATTACGTGTCTTTGAAGCACAAGTGTTTTTTTTTCGGTTTTCCATCTGTCTTTCATTCAATTCACGTGCCACCCATTTTCCACACTTTTGGATCTTTCCCATAGCTTTTAAACGGTCAGAAATTGTTTGTTGTACAACATTTAACATTGCTGCCATTTGCTTTTGGCTTAAAGTGTCATCTCCATCCAATGTCGTTTGCAATTCGGCGTCTTCGAACTTTTTTGGTGGTCCTCCACGTTCACATCAAAATCATTATTTCTGAACCGTTGAAACCATCCTTTGCATGTTGCTTCTGATAGAGCATGATCACCATATGCCTCGACAAGCATTCGATGCGACTCAGCAGCACTTTTCTTCAAATGAAAACAAAAAACTAATGCTTTCCGCAAATCATCACTTTCTGGTACTGGTACAAAATTCGACATTTTTAACACGATGAAAAAATATGATTTTGTCTGTTCCATGACTTGATGTATGCTAAATATTTTTCACAGATGTCATAGCAAAAAAAAAATAAGGGCTCGTTCACAACAAATGTTCCCTATCGAGACATTTGTATCTTGACGCTCACTTCATACTGGTACAGCTGTATAGCCAGACTCCAAATGAGGATTACCAGGACCACGCGGGATTGTCATCAAAATGCTGCCTAGAAATTTAGCGTCGCACGAGTTCGCCGATCGAGAATACAGAGTCCCATACCGCCGACATTAAGTGCTGAAGATCAAGCAACTAGCACAAGACCGGGCTAGATGGAGAGGCATGTTGGCTGAGACGCAGGTCCACCCCAGACTGTAGCGCCAGTCAAAGAAGAAGAAGAAGATTTTGGTTGATAAACCGAAGTAGCTTCGATTGCCAAGGACGATTCTATGTCGGATCTCTACTACGCTGTCATACGTGAAGTTTGCGTTGGCCCGAGGTAGACAAGCTCCTTAGCTACGGCGAAATGGTGGTGGTTTAGTACGCCGGATCGTTTTTGACTCGACAGCATATATTCCATTTCGTTCTCATTGTCCTTTAGACCAGCTCGTTTCGCCTGTTAATCAATTACAGTGAAAGCAATGGCGCGTCGGCACCGCGAGACGATGTCGATATGATCAGCGTACACCAAAAGCTGGACTGACTTGTAGAAGATATTGCCTTCCGTGTTAACTTTTGCCCGCCGCACTATCCTCTCTAGTATCAAATTGAAGAAATCACACGACAGCGCATCTACTTGTCGAAATCCGGTGCAGGATTCAAACGGCTTAGAGGTCCTCGTGCCGAACTGCACGGTGCATCGTGTATATGTTAGCGTGGTGCGACACAACCGGATCAATTTTCCCGGGATCCCGAATTCGGCCATCGCTTCGAATAACTCCCTGCGATGAATGACGTCGTATGTGGCCTTGAAATCGATAAAGAGGTGGTGGGTATCGATTTGGAACTCGCTGGTCTTCTCCAGGATTTGCCGTAGTGTGAATATTTGGTCTATAGTCGATTTGCCGGTCCGGAAGTCGCTCTGGTACGTGCCGATAAGTGCGATGCGAAACAGCTTTAGACGCTCACACAGTACGCTGAATAGGATTTTGTAGACGACGTTGAGCACGGCTATGCTTCTATAGTTTGCAGGTAGCAGGACCGCCTTTTTGTGGTTGAGGCTTATGGAGCTGATATTCCAGTCGTCTGACATGCTTTCGACGTCTCTTCTGTCCGACACCTACAAGCTACCATCTTCTAAACCATTAGTCGTAGCTACACGAGGGCTCAAAGGACTTGTCCTTCGTCCTGCATCCGCAGAAAGGTTAAGCGAAATATAAATTCACCAACAACCTAGCTAGTTTTCGAGATATCGGCGATTTTGTAAAAGAAACTGTCTCAGACCACGTACTTAAGCACGCTCCATGTTACTTAAGCTGACTTAACCCAAAAACGTCGTCGGCTGCGTGCCGTGCCGCGATTGATTGCACCCCGTCCGCGACGACAGCATTCCCCCACAGTCTGACCCAAAAGCATAATCACTGGCGTATTACCCCACACCCAGCGGCACATTCCCGAACACGACCGGCCCCCACTGCCGCCCACTTGAGCTCAAAGGACACGTTATGAGGTTCGCTCGAATTCTGGTGCGTGATTGCGACTCATTTGCTCCGAGGGTTGATTGAACCAATTCGTTCTCGTCAACCGAGCATCTCTCGACGAAACCCACCAAGACCATCGGTGCGGTGCGGTCTCTCTGTTCCCCTGCGAAAGTTCACCCGTAAATTTCCGTCAATGGCTGTGCCATTGTGCACCAGACAGAGGGCCACCCCTTCTGTTGGGGGTGCCAGCTGCCATGGGAACAGTGCTCAGACGCGCACAAACAGCGCTGCGAGGATTACAAACGATAATACACCGCTCGATCTATTTGTTTTCGGTCCCCGTTTCCGTATTATGCTCGGGTTTCTTTATTGAAAAAGCGTTTTGTTTTGCAAGACTCTGCAACATCCATTCACCGTCACAGCGCTCTGTGTACGTCGCGTGAGATGTCTCGTCCCACCAGAAGCAGCAGCAGCAGCACGGCTCCACGAGCGCCGCGGACGGGGTGAATTGATTCCCAAATTCGTGAATGTCGCGTGCGGAATACCTTCGGTGTCCTTGTGGCAGCCCGTCCGTCGTGGAAGCGTAGTCGTCATCGGGGAGAGCGGGCAAACCCAATCGTATTGTGAATTTCGGATTACGTGTAGTTACCGCCGCGAGATAAATTTCCTTCCACCCACCGCTTGGTGTGCTGCAACAGGGCACTGTCGTGTCGTGCCACCAGTCGGGAGGGGGAGCAAGAAGCAAGAAGGAAAGCAAAAGGGATAACAACTTTAATTTCGGGAAGACACGCAATGGTGCCTCGTACACGCTGCCTGTCATTTATTGTTTTATGGGTCAAGCACGTGTGGCAAATACGTAAAAACGGAATTCCGTTTGCATACTCAGCTCGTCGCAGAATTTATAGGCCCGCCGGGCCCTGCAGCTCCCCGCAATCTATGACACAGCACCCGGCTTGAATTAAAGAAAAACTGCGACACTTCACCCTTCACCTCGACCCACGGATCACGGCCGGCATGTGTGCGAGTGCGCGGGATCTGCGGGTGCGCGCGCTCACATGAAATGCATGTCAAATGTCGACTTTCGGTGTAATCTTTGCGTTTCTCCGCCAGAAAGCTGGTCTTCGCGTCGTCTTTCACTGCGACGACGACAACGACACCGTCACCGTCACCGTCACCACCTCCACCTCCGACTGGTGGCAGATACAAGTAGGAAATGGAAACTCATTTGGGTGGTGATTAATGGCGGTTGCGTCTGTGCGGTGTCACAGCGCGACAGGAAATGAATGGAATAACATACGCCCATGGCCTGGGTTCGGTTTCTTCGATGTGTCCATTCATTTTCTCTGGATTTGGGAAATCCGTGAGAAGTGTCCCTTTTTTTGTGCGCCCGTGACGGCTGACCACGCTGCACGCTGTATCGGCTCCAAATTGCTAATGAGGTTTTAAGTTATGCGTTCGGGTTGTTCTTTTGGCCGCACCATGGACGGGAAGGCGAAACCTGATTGGAGTCGCTCGAATTAAAAGCCTATTACGGAGAGCGAGCGGCGCAACGGCCGAAGGACGACCGAGTGCATAATGGTCGTTTAATTAAACTGCCACTGTTCGGGGTTTCTCTGGCCGCTGCTTCTTCGACTGGTTTTGTTTTTTAGAAGTCGATTAGCGCGGCTGGTATCGGCCATTCGATCGGTTTGATGAGCGCTGCTCGATACTTGACGGTAATCAAAAACCAATTTAGTCTGAGGGGGAGAGCGGTTTAGTGGAGTGTGGAAGTTTGGGACGTCTGGCCTCTTCACGGGTGACGTGTGAAGGTGACAGCATTTGAATGTGGCTCTTGAACTTCTTTCAAATGCCCCTCATAAGCGAATGTTACTTAATGACCACAAGAGGGGGCTTAGGCCAATCAGACTGTCTTAGGTGGTGGATGTAGGAGAGGGACTGTGGTGTCAACTGGGATGTGTGGATGTGTGGACTGTTTGTGTGTCAGGCTGAAAATGTATGCTCTTCAGGCATTAGGCCGTAGAAAACCGAAAGGAAAGGAACTCACGTTCATCCCAACACTTGGCATGATATGCAAACCATTGCACTCATTTCTCTCCTGGCGAGTTCTCCACAATTCTCTCAGTTCTGATCTTCTTTCTGAGATGAAGCTAAGTTCTTTTCTTAAATGTCTCTTGGGTATGTTTTTTTCGTTTTGTTTGGTCATACGACATCTTCCTATACATACCCACTTATCAGGCAGACGAACCATGACGGGTCTGAGCCTGAGCAATTGCTGCCTTCCATCCGTGACGGTCCTGGGCACGCTGCTTCCAGTCATCAAAGCCAAGCTGTATTACATCAGCCATGACTTGGTCTCTGTACCGGAGGTTCGGTCTTCCGAACCTCATTGCTGGAGCGTTGTTGTCCATTCGCTCGATGTGGCCGAGCCAGTGTAGTCGACGGATTTTTGCCTTCCGGAACACATGCACATCCTTGTGCAGCTCGTAGAGTTCGCGGTTGTGTCTTCTCCTCCATTCGCCTTCCTCGCAGACGGGACCATATATCCGACGCAGAATTTTTCTTTCGAAGGCACCAAGAATCAGCTCTGCAGCCTTACTTAATGTCCAGCTTTCGGCTCCATAAAGTAGGACTGGCAGGATAAGGGTTTTGTAGAGCATGACTTTGGTCCTTCGAGTCAGGAGTTTCGAGCCCAGTTGTTTTGACAGACCGAAGTAGCATCGGTTGCCAAAGGCGATTCTACGTTGGATCTCTACTACGCTGCCATACGTGGAGTCTACGTTTGCCCCGAAGTAGACAAGCTCCTTAGCTACGGAGAAACTGTAGCTCCCGATTGTAATGCTTTTGCCCAGGTGGGTGTGCGGCGGATCGTGTTTTGCTCCACAGCATATATTTGGTTTCGTCCTCGTTGACCTTAAGACGAGCTTGTTTTGCCTGTTCCGTAAAAGCTTCTACTACGGCGCGTTGGGACCGCGCGATAATGTCGATGCGTATGCCAACAGCTGGACTGGCTTGTAAGATAGATAGTGCCTTCCGCGTTAACTTTTGCCCGCCGCACTATTTTCGCCAGTACCGAATTGAAGAAATCACACGACAGTGCATCTCCTTGCCGAAATCCGGCGCAGGTTTCGAACGGTTCAGGGGTTTTTGAACCGAACTGCACGGTGGTTAGCGTCGTGCGACACAACCGGATCAATTTTACCGGGATTCCGAATTCGGCCATCGCTTCAAACAGCTCCTGGGCCGGGTTATAAATGGATTTTATTCCTGACGGCTTGGGCTGAACAAATAACAAGAGTACGATACTGTAAAATGTGTTTTATTGTGTTTGGTTAACAAGAGTTTTGAGACCTCTTAAGTAGCTGTGTTTCTAGTTAAACCCACAATGAAATGGAAAATTTGTTTATGTACCCGGCAAGTCGCAGACGAAAGTAATATTTTATTTTGTACCTTAAGATGTTTTCTAATCGATGTCTTAAGATCGTAAAAAAGATTGTCTGCGCCTGTCGGAGTTATTTGGAATTTAGTGGAACCAGGTAATTTGGTGGATTTATTACGTGTAATGTGAAATCATATCATTGTTGCTCTGTTTATGTTTAAGTAGGAGTGCTTTAACTTTAGTTATGATGTCAATTTGTGTGCAGTTAGCCCATATTATCGAATTAGAACGAATTAGCAATATTCGCTAAGGAGTCTCTACACTTTTCTACAAAGCTACTCATCAAAATTAACCCATAGATACAATGCAAGTAGTAGAGTCGCAGTCGATACTGAGAATCTGGAAAGATTCCGTCTGTAGACTGTTAAACGGTGATGAGGACCGAAATACTGCTGTCAGGCAGAATGTTTCACTCAATCTGGACGATGACAGACGAGAATTCCGTCCCCCAGGCTTAGACGAGGTCAAGATAGCAAGATCAAGACTGAAGTCGAACGAAGCTGCTGGAGCGGACGGATTGTCCGCGGAACTGTTTATAGTAGCTGTAGTTGGTCTGGTTGGGCACATGCACCAGCTCATCTGTAGGATATGGTCGGAGGAAAGCATGCCCGACGAGTGGAATCTTAGTATCCTTTGCCCGATCCACAAGAAAGGAGACCCCTTTGGGGATCAGTCTCCTTTACATTGCCTTTAATAATCTGATAGGTCTGTATAAGTGTGGTTTCAGGCCAGGAAAGTCCACCGCCGATCAAATCTTCACACTACGGCAGATCCTGGAAAAGACCCAAGAAATGCAAATCGACACTCACCATCTGTTCGTCGATTTCAAGGCCGCATATGACAGCGTGCATAGAGACGCACATGCACTCATGCATAGAGCAGGAATGTGAAATCTAGTCATGGCGCTGTATACCATGTCTAGATTTCACATTCCTGCTAAGCTCGTCAGGTTGACTCACCGAGACCTTCAATGTCAAAAAAAGGCGACGCGCCTTGAGTCGTGCGAAACTCATACGCCAACACTAGAGGCAAGATTTTCCAAAAATTCCTGCAATTGCTAGCATACGCGGACGACATTGTCGTGATTGGTCGAACTCAGCGTCCGCGAACTCGTGAAGCGTTTGATTGTATTGAAACGGAGGCAGCAAAATAGGCTTAGCGGTGAATGAGGGCAAAACGATGTACATGCTGTCATCAAGAAAGGACACACAACATCGACGACTCGGTCAGAACGTCACCATAGGCAGCTACAACTTGGAGATAGTAAAGGACTTCATCTACCTTGGCTCCCAAGTTAATAGTGTGAACAACATCAGTACCGAGATTGAACGCACAATAACTCTTGCCAACCGCTGATTCTTTGTTCTCCAGAGGCAATTGAGTAGTAGAGCCGTCTCTCGAAAGACCAAGCTCACATTATATAAGACCTTGATCATCCCTTTCCTGCTGTATGGCGCGGAAGCTTGGACTATCTCAAGAGCGGATAAAGATGCACTTGATCTCTTCGAGGAAAAAGTTCTGCGTTCAGTCTTCGGTCCTGTTTGCGTTGAAAGTTTCGAGAAGAAGATTCAACCACGAAATGTTCGGTCTGTACAGCGACATGAGTCTAGTCAGGCGTCTACGGATTCAACCCCTAAGATGGCTAGGCCACGTAGAGCGCATGGACAACACTGCTCCAGCCCGAAGAGTATTCGACTCTGAACCAGTGGGACAACGAAATAGAGGACGACCACGAACCCTATGGGGCACTAAATTGGAGAAGGACCTCAACCAACTTGGAGTGCGAAATTAAGGGAAGCTGGCTAAGGACTGTGCCTGGAGAGGGTTGTTGGCTGAGGCCCAGGTTAACCCCGGACTGTAGCAACAAAAAGAAGAAGAAGAAGAATTTCGAATATACGAAGCTAAAATAAAAATCTGTAAAACTCTTAAATTCATATTTTTCATTCACATTCAAACAATATTAGTGTTTAAGGCTTGTACTATAAAAGAATTTTACATTCTTAATGTGCAGAGATATTAAGAAAATAATAAATGAAATGAAATGAAATAAGTGTCGGGAGTGAGCAGTTAGCGTCTCTCTGAAAATGGAGTTCGGTCTGAGTTTTGTTCGGTTTCGATAGAGTTTATCATGCCGATTATGGAATCCGCCGGATCGACTGCGGAGGGAGTAACTCACATCCGCAATCGAAGTTCAACCCTATTATGGAATCCGTCGGATGAACTACATTATCGGTCCGCAAAACTTCCCTATCGACCCCTTCAGTAATCAGCTGTTTACTGTCAATTTTGATTTTTTGATTTAATTGTTCCGAAGAATAGTTATTTACGGACTGAATTGAAGTATATTATGCAGTCAAGTACCCTTTTAATGTATTCAGAAGATCAAGAAAATTATTCCCAAGATATTCGATGTAAAATTAGAAGTAGGGCGAAGGATATTTAAATGAAGTAGAAGTTCTTTTGTAATCAACCTTCTTTCAGATTTGTATAATGATTCAGGATTGAGATATGTATGTTATCTTGACGAAAATACTGCCACCTGTGTTAAGATCCACATCCTTGTTTCCGGAAGATAAATTAGCAGCATGTTTAAGATTCATGGATGAGAATGGATATCGCACCAGTACGGTTGACAGTTGTTTCAGTTGTTCTTTCTGAGTGTAGCTATTAGAAGAATATTTATCTCCAATGGGAATAAATTAAAGCATGAGCGAAGGATAATTTTCATTGGTTTCTTGTTCTAAAATCTACTTCCGTTGCAACCACACATCTTTTTTTCCTCGAAATCCGCAACGCATTTGATTCGAATTGAAAACGTCACAAAATGTATGAATGCGGATGAGTTACGTTTTCTATAATAGCATTTTTTTCGCACTACTTCACCGACATCCGCTCCCTTTCTGGTTTGCGTTTTCTATAATAGGAAAATATGCGGATGCGAAAATTTTCCCTCCGCAGTCGATCCGCCGGATTCCATAATCGGCATGTATATATCTCTTCCAAGTGAACTCTCTTCGTATTTCCCCTGCTGCATCCCTACATAACACGGGTCGACTGTGAGCGTTTCCTTGTCGTTCATAGGTGACTTCGGAAGCTTAGATGTAGTTTTAGTGGATTTTAGTGACAGACATTAAGTTGTCGTTTTTTGCATCGGGACTTGAGACTACGTCCGAGATGGGACTGTAGGAAAACGCGCACCGACATGTATGAACATCGGGCCCATTTTTTGATCAAAGTGTACGTCAAGTCAACAAGCGAATTAGAAGGAACCAGAATGAAGCCGGAACTAAAAAATTGACATAGGAGGCCTTAATTCTTGTTCTTAGAGGCTGCAGACCGAGGTTCTCGATGTCTCGCTAGTTGTCTGCCTAGCACAAGCCGGTTGCGGTTACCCGCTGCGCCACCTTGTCTGTGGACGTTTTCTGTTGCGTTGTTCTCAGCTAAGTTGTTTCTACACGTAATAGCCATCTCAGACGTTGGAAGGAAAGTATTTTTCCATGTCAGATGCACTTAATGCAGTTGAATAACTTAAAAATGCTTTCGTGGCGGTACCCATCATAACAAAACCAGACTTGAAGAAACACTTCTATTTACAGTGTGGCGCGTGAACGTCTGGGGTTGGTTGGAAGTGCGCTGTTCCAGGTGGATACGGGGAACAACCAGGGGAATCACAATCTGACCGAGCTTCAGTGCTATGCTACCGTTTCGTAGGTGAAGAAGTGCATAGCTGGACGATTACGATCCCCCATCATCACCTATAACGAGAGTTTGGAGTGGTTGATGATGCAGAAGGACTTGTCTGGTCGTTTGGCAAGGTAGAGCCTAAGTCTGAGCTTAGGGAGGGGATCCAAAACACAGTCCCCGATAGTCTCTCATGGAGGAACGTATGCCCCCAAGCCTGGTAGACTTGACCTGGTTGAGGTCTACACCTCCAATCGTGTAACTCCCTTAACGGTGGACCCTTCAACAATATTGCCTCCAGCCAGTTGATTTACTTTGTAAACTGCGAACCTCCTCCCTGCAGCAGCAGCAGGACCTAATAAACCACACAAGGGTTAATGGACTCCTCCGCGGGTGGCGGCGTGTCATTCCGTGGGAAATTCCCATCGAATCGAGAGCACACCCAGCTGTCCTAACCCAGATCCTGGCCACATCTCGCTGCTTCAACGCAACAATTCGCCGAACAACTGGGACGAACCGAAGGGACGACTGTAGGGGGATGAAGAAAAAATGTAAAATTTTAATAAAACCAAGTGGCAGGCAATAACCGCCCATCAACAGGCGCCCACGCCCAACCCCACCCACCCCCCTCGACACACTTCAACCGCAATTAATATAAAAATTAAATATGAATGCAAAATTAAAAGTCCTTTGCACACACACTCCCCTCCCCCGTGCACGCACACACACACCCACATGGGCAAGTACACAAGAAGCATTTAATTGTAACGATTTCCGGTGCGGTGCAATTGCACTTGAGTCAGGAGCAGCTTTACACGTCCGACTTTTCGAGTGGCCCTCCGATGTTGACGTTCATTTTTTTGCGCTTTACCTCGCTTGGTTTTTTTTTGCGGGCTACTCTGTTCGTCCTTTTTTGGGGGGCGGTCGTGGCGGAATGAAAATTTAATTAAAGTGAAGTGAGGTGCAAAATTTACAAAATCCCGCTTTAACATCATACTCGAGTGCCTTTAACTGTGAAACTTACTTTTATCGCGACGGCATGGTAGTCAGCGGTGTGGGGGGAGGTGGGGGCACCTACAGTGCTCGGTGCTAATTTGAAACAGAACTTTTCTGCTTGAATTGCGATCGAGGTCTCTCGCTACGTCGCGGTCGTCCCCGTCATCCGGGGGTGGTGCCCAGTGGGTGCAGGGCACTTGATTTCGATTGCATCAAGTTTAACCGGGTAAGTTTCGGATTTTAAGTTAATTTCTTCGGATTCGGTGAACTGTGAAGTCTCTACCTGTAGTGTCCACGAGTGCAGTTGGAGCAACAGCAGCAGCAGCAGTCGGACATCATAACTGATGGACTCTGAAGTTGAGCGATGTTAAGAGGGCACTCGGGAGGGCGGCCGACGGAGTTGAAAAACTAGTCTTTTTGGGTTGGAAAATTTTGCATTTGCCTGAGACAAATTATGTAGATTATGACGAGGGGAGGGTGAGGCGGGTGTTTGAAGTATCAAATGGAATTAGTGATCTTTGCCCGTGGACTGTGGTGGACTAGGGCAATTTGGACAGGAGCCTAAGGAGAAGGTGGACGTCAGACCGTCCCTTTCCGAGAAGTGGTTCATTATTTAAAATCAAGCGCTTCTTGATATTCTTCTGTTTTTGGTGCTGAGAAATAAGAGCGATCAACCTCCAAGATTTGACCTTTTTGGCCTTATTTTATGGCACCTATGTTTTTCTCACAACTCTTCGGCCTCCTATTGGTTTTTGAGCTCAAACGATCCTACTCTGCACGCCAATGCTTCGTTTGGCCATGTCGAAGTTCGCAAAAGTGAGCTCCTACGTGACAGTTGCATCTATGCGCAACAAGTGGTAGCAAGCTGCGAAATGGATTCCTCCATGTCCTCGTCCCCAATGACTGCTGCAGAGACCCAATCTGAAAGAGTGTATTCCAATGCAGCAGATGACGCCGATAAGATTGCTGAAACGAGAATCGGTCTGCTACTAAACCTTTGAAGGGAGCTTGTAGCAATTTTCTGAAATATCCCAGGACCTACGTGCGATGGATGTATTTTTGCTCTACCATCTTAAGAAATAGAAGGCAGTTTAGGGACATCTTCGAGCTAAAGCTGACTACATTCAGAGACTTGATCGCATTCTGGTCTGATTCTTGACAAACTTTTCTTGTCTGCTGAAGGGTGCTGTACAGTGCTTGGTAATTTGGGTACTTAGAGGTTCTCTTCCCTGGTTCCCACAGACGTTGCGACAGCACGTAATATAGTCATAAGTGGTACAAGGTTCCTTCGCAAAAATATCCACACAGCAATCCCCGGATGGTCGAACCGCCAACCAATTCGACCATGTGCTTGTTGACGGAAGACACGCGTCAAATTTCCTGGATTTGAGAACATTCAGGAAGGCAAACGTCGACTCTGACAATTTGTTGCAGCAAGATTCAGAGCTCGACTCGATGGCGAGTGTGAGCAGAAAAAACGTGCAACCGACGAGGCATACCAAAAAGCGCTGCAACGGAAAGCAAGGGCAGCGCAAGAGGAGTACCGGGCTAGAAGATAGGATGAGAAAAAGCTTCTACGCCTGAAGAAAGGGTCTCCCGCAACCTCCCAGCTCAAGGATATCGAAGAGTCTAGGGACAAACCAAACAATGTGGGGCCTTTTACAAAAAAGCTTCGATTCCTGCTCTGTGCGACGAGAAAAATGTTCGCGATCCCACCTCTTTCGAGTCACTGACAATGCTCAAAGAGTATTTGCTGTCTAGAGAAAGCTTCTCAAACAAAGCCGTTCGGATTCGGCATTAAACTGTAGGTCCTTTCCACTCGTGAGAGAACAGTAGCACGCACAACACGAGTGGTTGCTGAGAAGCTAGGCCCTGGCCCCCTACGGGCTGTAGCGCCACCCATATATATTATTATTTACAAAAAAGCCTAAAGGCTTTAGGAAAGGCACCCACTCTTCAAAATTGCGAGGGTTATCTAGTTACGAACCCACAGGCAATAGTGGATGTGTTTAAGCAACACTTCCAACAGCTGCTTTGCGGGCCTGACCAGGAGAGAGTGACAGGGAACCAGGAAATCTCAACTCCAGTCGACAAGTAGTCCTCCCACCTAGCTTTGAAGAAGTCGGTACAGCCATTAAGGGGCCGATGAGAAACAAAGCCGCAGGCTCAGATGGCTTAACATGGGAGCTTTTCAAAGCTGGGTGCACTGTAGGTAGGGAGCATGCACCAGATCATCTACCGAATTTGGGAAGATGAAAACATGCCTGACGACCTGAATATCAGCGCCATATGCCCCATCAAAAAAAAAAGGCGATCCTACCTCCTGCAACAACTATAGAGGTATATCCCTGCTCAACGTCGCCTACAAGATCCTATCCAGCGTACTGTGTGAACGTCTAAAGCCGTTTTGCACCGCACTATTCGGCACGTACCAGTGTGGCTACCGGACCGCCAAATCGACTGTAGACCCAATCTTCACAATACGGCAGATCCTGAAGAAGATCTGAGAGTTTCAGATACTCACCATCTTTTCATCGATTTTAAAGCCGCATACGACAGCATTCATCGCAAGGAGCTATTCGAAGCGATGGCCGAATTCGGGATCGCGGGAAAACTGATCCGGTTGTGTCGCACGACGCTAACACATACGCGATGCACCGTGCAGTTCGGTTCAAAAACCCTTGAACCGTTCGAAACCTGACCGGATTTCGTCAAGGAGATGCGCTATCGTGTGATTTCTTGAAGTTGGTACTGGAGAAGATAGTGCGGCGGGCAAAAGTTAACACGGAAGGCACTATCTTCTACAAGTCAGTCCAGCTGTTGGGATACGTGGATGACATCAACATTATCGCGCGGTCCCAACGCGGCGTAGTAGAAGCTTTTACGGAGCAGGCAAAACAAGCTCGTCTTAAGGTCAACGAGGACGAAACCAAATATATGCTGTGGAGCAAAACACGATCCGCCGCACACCCACCTAGGCCAAAGCATTACAATCGGGAGCTACAGTTTCGCCGTAGCTAAGGAGCTTGTCTACCTCGGGGCAAACGTAAACTCCACGTATGGCAGCGTAGTAGAGATCCGACGTAGAATCGCCCTTGGCAACCGATGCTACTTCGGTCTGTCAAAACAACTGAGCTCGAAACTCCTGACTCAAAGGACCAAAGTCATGCTCTACAAAACCCTTATTCTGCCAGTCCTACTTTATGGAGCCAAAAGCTGGACACTAAGCAAAACTGCAGAGCTGATTCTTGATGCCTTCGAAAGAAACATCCTGCGTCGGATATATGGTCCCGTCTGCGAGGAATGCGAATGGAGGAGAAGACACAACCGCGAACTCTACGAGCTGTTCAAGGATGTGGATGTGGTCCGGAAGGCAAAAATCCGTCGACTACACTGGCTCGGCCACATCGAGCGAATGGACAACAAAGCTCCAGTAATGAGGTTCTCTGACTCCGAGCCTCCTGTTTCGAGAAGGAGAGGAAGACCGAACCTCCGGTACAGAGACCAAGTCATGAGACGGATGGAAGACAGCTTGGCCTTGATGACTGGAAGCAGCGTGTCCAGGACCGTCACCAATGGAAGGCAGCAATCGCTACGACTCAGACCCCTTATGGTTCGTCTGCCGGATAATTAATTAAGCCAATTTTACAGAAATGTTTATCAGTCGTAAGAAAATCGCAACAAAAACACTGCAAATGCCTCATCGAGTTCATACTCGGTAAGCAAAATTAAAATTCTTCCCTTTGATGATATAGAATAAAACATCGACCTGGAGGATCAAAAAATATTGGGGACAAGCTCCTTCAAGCCGTGGAGTCAATCTATTAATTTTGCCACATTTCAGCAGAGCATCCATTCATCCTGTCCAGATGACAGTCCAAGTAGGTTTCCTTATTCAATTCCGTCGCAACATCTCGGCTGCCTTGATGCAGAGCCAGCGTTCCACTTTCTCGCACACAATGCAGCAGGGTCTCTTCGGCCAATGTTCCCCGAAATTCCTCCCATTTGTTCAGTCAACAGAGCCAAGATGTTTGTATGACCTGTGCCTCCTGCATCGCCATTCTCCACGCGACAGACATGTGCACGGCAAGGTACGTGTACACAAAGCCATTCAATCATGCCGCAGCACTTAACTGTCAAAAGATGAAATGTGAAAATGGGAAATGGCAAAAACCCCGTGTCATTGTTTTCCCTCGAAAACCCATATTTCTGTCCCAAAATTGCGGCACACGCATAATTATTCCTGTTCCTCGCTCTGAGTCAAGAGAGACAGGGAGAGAGAGACCTCTGCACCGCCCCACAGCCAAGCCGTAACGACACAAATGACAAAAAGGACGACCGAGGCAGAAAAAACCAACCAAACACACTAAACAACCGACGACGGTTTTAATATCACTAAAAACGCCGAGATAAACATTTCTGGAGTCGGCCAGCGCCGAGCACACACATTCCTGCTCACCTTTTAAAGATTTATACGCGATGTGACTGATAAGGCACAACCCGAACATTACGGCCGGGAAGCTTTATGGTGATGGCTCGAGAAACGCTTGCTTCTGCACGTGCCGCCATCCCCCGAAAAGCTGCAAAGACAAACAACATAATTCCCGTTGCCGTTTGCTGCTGCCGTTCTCGTTCTTCTTCAGTCGTCCCTGTTCCCGTTTTCATTTACTGACTAGGGGGGGCGGTGGTGCGGCGGCGGTGGTTTTTATGAAGCCAACCCGGTTCGTCCTTCCTGTTTGACAGACACCATGCCCGGCCCCGGCCCGGCCCGGCCGCCCGGTATTGTTTGCTCCTAATGTGCTGGCTCATGACCGTTAAGTTCATTATTTGATCCACTGTGCCTGTGCTTCGCCTCGCCGGAGAGTGGCGGCGGCAAACGGCGGGCACTGGGGATAAGAACTCATTACAGGCATATCTAAATTATGAATAGTAGATGGTTTTGAAGGATATCGGGTGGGTGGAACGGCCCAGCTAATAGGACTGTGGGTCATTCGTTCATTAAAGGAAGTTAATGCGGGGATGCAGGCTGGCGTGCGTGTGTGTGTGTTTGATGTCCTTGATATAAAATGTTCGGTCCTTACGGTCGTTTAATGTCGCCGCTGCATGAAAGGCTCTAGCCGGCGGTTGGGCTTCGCTGCGGTGGGAGGCAAATGGGGATGGAAGCATATTTTCGTGTGCGACCGGGGGAATTACCCCCCAAAACCCCTTAATTGCGTTAAGACAGAGCGGCTTAACGGTCTACGACGCACTACGCCCAACACACACGGGTCTGTGTCCTCGTTTAATGGTCAAGGAGCGTACGCCAGTTGGGAGACGCATAAAGGCGTCTAGGCAACGTCTGGGCCTCGGAGGCAGGGACGAGGATAAATGGCAACGCATGACTGCGTCGTGTTCTGAGGGTTGTCCTCTGGCCAGTGGCCGAGGTGGTAAGTGCATTCCTGTGCAGGACGCTCGTAATTTGATGATGGGGGGAGACGGCTTCAGCTCCTGTGAACAGGGAAAGCGGATTATGACAGATTATCGCCTCTTGGCATGCGACCGGGCGACGAGGATTGACTGAAGTTTCTTTTGATCGGATTCGACTTGAGAAACAAGAGAAACATTACTCTGGCTAATGGGCTTTCATCGATGCACGGGTGGACTTGCTGGAAGGGATCTGATTGTTTTTCTCGGCAGCAGGGGGACTGATTGGGCCTGTAGAGCGATACAACTAGAGAGGCAATAAGACGGAAGTCGGGCGAGCATGCAACGTGGATGTTGATTTGATGAGGACAGGGTATCTGGAAGACGTGGCACACTCCCAGATTAATCCTGCTTTAGCTGTGCAATGCAGATCTCTGCACAGCCTGACCTTCCCTTTCTTTCGAATATTGCTTAAAAGAGAACAAAAAAAAGAGACTCTCTGCTGGAACTTTTTCTTTCAAGAAAACGTCGTCTTCTGAAATGCGAACAAATAAGGCGGCTCAAACCGTCTTAAAGACTGTCAAAAGCCGCGTGGAGCCTCAAGAACCACGAACCACAACCTGCACGGTAACTCCCACTGAGGGCTGCTGCACGGAACACGGCACATCTGCCCACGGTGCTGCCTGGGATCAATTAAACGGCACTGGGTATGGCAATGGACCACCAATGGTCTATGTATGCGAGATTGCGATGACTGGAAGTTGAATATCAACTTTCAGAAGTCGGAAACCATTCTGTTCAGGACGCCGTTGTAAAAAGCTTCGGCGGATACGAAAAAGAATTGGCGAAAGTTTTCAATTATTGGACGGCTCGGGTAATAACTGGCGCAAAGGAGGCGCCGAGGCGCTTTCGCTCTTACAAAGATACTGTTTTACAATAGCCAACTCGATGCGAGTGTAAAGGTAATCTACTATATGGCCCTCATACGGCCAATGCTCCCCTATGGCTGTCCCGTGTGGTTAAGCGTGAGTACAAGCTTGATGGTAAAGATTCGGGTGTTTGAGAGGGCTTGTCTTAGGGCTTGCCTTCGCCTTTACAGAACACCAGAGTCCCAGTACAGAAAATTCTACTCCAATGAGGTCTTATACAACAGGGCGAACCTTTCCTGGTGAAGTTGATTCGAGGCCACAATGCGAGAGCGATGAACTCGGTTAATAACTTGATCTCTGGGGCTTACTACCCCAATTCACAGTACCACGAAAGGGTACGTCACAGTGGCTTCGTGCCTCCAAAAGCATTTCTGCATTTTGACAAACACGAACTGATACAAGACATAAATGCGCTACCGCTCGCTCAACTGTGGATGGGCGACTCAACCACAACCGTTCCGTCGCACAACGAGCTGAGGAAGATCTCCTCCGCTTTAGTATGGCGGTGTCGAGTCGCGATAAGAGGGATGTTGCCTTGCAACATCGAAAGCTTTGGAGACTGAGCGAGGGAACTATCTCGAAGAACCCTTTAGACCCGGAGTAGAACGCGTAGTACAGATCTCCTTTAAGGGAGTAGTCGGTCATTGTCTTTCAGCGGATTTGATCCAGCTACCTATTTTCGACTTACAGACTTAATGTAAGATAGTTGTAAGTTGTACATATAAAGTATGGCAAGTTAGTCTCTACTATCAGAGACATAATGCAGAATGCCTTCGACAAGCTGGAAGCATCGACACAAACATGCGGACTCAGCGTTAATAAACAATAAATGAACATTGTGCTCTTTACCACAAGATCCCTCAGTTTGAACCCCTCACTGCCATACAGTCGCACTATATTACAGCAAACTGCCACTGCAACATTTCTGTGTCTCACGATCGATAGCATGCTAAACTGCAGCACATTTTAGCTGCAAAAAATCCATTGGATACAAATGGGCCTACAACCACGCCATACCGACACTTCTGTATGGAGTCTCAGTTTGATGAACAGCACTAAACAAGGCTATCAACTGCAAGGCATTCACTCGAGTACAAAAACTGGCATCCCTGTGTATCAGCGGGGCACTGAGAAGAACTCCGTCAGACGCATTGAATATTCTCCTCGATCTTCCACCTCTGGAAATATTAGGAAAACAAAAAGCAGCCAGCACAGCCTTGAGACTCAAACCACTCCGATTGTGGTCCGAACTCAACATCGGCCACTCAACCATTCTCAAGGAATTCGACTTCCTTCCTAGCGACACTGACCGCCTAATACCTCAGGCTATCTTCGAGAAGAAATTCGCGATCAGCAGTCCCTCCAGATCGGGCTGGATGTCTGATAGGCAGACGTTGGATGCTCGTCTGCGTATTTTCACAGACGGATCGAAGAGAAGCGAAGGGGTGAGTGCGGGTGTCTATTCCCAAGATCTCAACATTGCCATCTATTAGAAGCTCATTGATCACTGAATACGTTTTTCACGTCACGTTTTCAGGCAGAAACCATAGAAATTAAAGAGGCGTTGTCATCGCTCAAAAGCAACGTGATATCACCATCTGCTCGGATTGTCAGGCCGCTTTAAAATCGCTGGACAATGTCATGCGTGCTTTACTCAAAAACATCCCTTAATTGCAGGCTGTCCCCTAACGAGATGGCTGAGCATTTTAACATTCACCTTATGTGGGCGCCAGGAGACTGTGACGTACCAGGAAACTGTGAAGCCAATGAACTCGCCAGGAGTGGTACAACCACATCCCTATCAATAGCAGAGAACCACCTTCCATGCTCATCACTACAGCCTACCATCTTTTAAAGATTCACAAAATTAGACCGCCAATGGCAAATGCCTAGAAGGCACAACCTGCCTTAATACAAAAAAAAATCTGGTCATCACTTAACCCAAAACTATCAATCAGTGAGTACTCAGTCTCAGCAAGCAGTCATCAAGGACTCTCATAGGAGTCGCAACAGGGCACTGTGCAATTGGCACTTATGCTCGCATGATGGGTGCCCCATATAATGATTTCTGCAGAAGCTACTCTGCTCTTGAAGCGCTCTGGCTAGTCGTAGGTTCCTACACCCAGAGGCCTACTACTCTAATAACCGCAACGAGCTAAACAGCGCCAGCATAGCCCAGCTAAAACGCTTCACCAACTGTTTCCGATGTTAGGAGAAGTGAATCCGCATGGTACCACAATGGGCCTACTCAGGCCTAAGCTTGACTGCCCTTAGCAGTCAGCTACTACAACCTAACCTTACCTAATCCTTATTTTTTTCTTTGGGTGGTGCTATGATTTCTAAAAATGTCCATGTAAATGCTATTCAAACAAGATTTATGTACGCGAAGATGTCAAAATGCTGCCTGGTACGTCAGATTAAGCTTAAGGCTTCGTCTTAAACGATGGCTAGTTGAGGGATCGAATGACGACCGGCGAAGGCACTAAATCGGCATCTGCCCCTCGATTTGGTTAATTGTTGGGGTTTGCCACTCAGTTGTTCGTGGCTCAGCTCATCGCCGGCAATCACTCGGGTGCTTGTCGCTCACCCGTAAAGATCCCCAATTTACTATTTAAATATTCAAGTAAGCTCTAAGCACTTTTTTCTAAAACTTGACCAGCTGCATACATTACCCTCATTCCTTCCAATCGATTGCAACACACCGCATCACCCAGAGTTCTTCTGCTTTCCCGTGGAAATTATTGCGCTCCATTTGCCAGCACTCCCCAGCGTGGTATCAATATAGGCCTACTCTGGCCTAAGTGTGACTGCCTTTAGCAGTCAGCCACTATAACTTAAGCCAACCTAGCAAAGGGAATTACTCACGGCCTTCTGGTCTACTGGCTTTACCAAAGACCAACAGAACATTGGTCTAGTCGTTTTGAATCCTTTGTTGCCCCGAACTACCCGACGGTAGTGACGGTAACAACACAAACCTCAACAAACGTGCGTCTAATCATGTGACTTGCAAATAGCGCTCACTTCAACGAATGATTTGTTTGACATCCTGTAGAAAATATACGGAAAAAAATGAAACCAAAAGGAAACCCCAGTGATAAATCAAACCAACGATGAAAAGGAACAATCAGCTCAATAAACTCCCTGAGGTAATAACTGAAAAACTAAAGCAACGACGTAATAAACAAATCAACTCGAATATAAAACAAAAATCCATGAAAAGCCTAGAACAACGTGGATTTATCACCACCAATGTGGATTGTAAATGGAAACTAGGTCGGCACTTATAACAGAAAGAGTGGCAATCTCAAATAAACACTTACATTCATGAAGGTTATGAACTAAGGGATTACATAAATTAACAGCTCAAAGGAGTGATCTCATCAGGTGCAGGAAATGAAATTCATCAGCTATTCATAAGACGCGGCTGTTAGAATAAACTTAATGAAACTTGACGAAACTTAACGAAACTGAACGAAGTGCGTAATTCATATTTTCGGGGTTCTGTGTAATCACTGGAATGCATATTTTGACTTTAGTCACCTTGCGTTCATGTCGGTGACCCCTTAATCCATGTGTAGGCACACCCCACGCCCACACTGTACTCAATTCGAATGCAGCACACCATTAACAAGATGCCAATCTAAATTCCCAAATAATTCCTTGTTGTTGTTGTTTCAGAAAACAAGATCAAAAGCCACTAGGTACTTAGCTCGAAGTGCAAACAAATTCAACAGTCATTTCTCGTTCGGACGATGTCGCCTACAGACACATCCTCATCCCCAGGTGCAGCCCCCACATCCGTATATCCACGCCAGTTGCCTGCCTCGTTAAATTCATTAAAATTTTTTGAGTAAAGAGCTTAAACAACCATCGGTTTGCATGACATCCTCGGCACAATCTAGACGCTTACATCTGGCGAATGCAACACGCGACAGCGTACCGAGCACGAGGAGTAATTAAAAGTGATTTCCTTTCAAGCAGCTCGCAATGCAACGCAGTATCGCATTACACGGTACAGAGGTATCGTAAAATGATCATAAAAATGGAGAACGAACTGTAAAAACCGCCTCGTATTGTTTGGCAGTGGATGTGGGCATGTGTGTGTGTGTGTGTGTTAACAGAAGGGACAACGATGGAGGATGGGGGGATGTGAGAACAAGGACGACGACATCTTCATCTTTGGAATTTAATTCGATATTTCTCCTCTGGGAGTTTGGAAAAAGTAAACAGAAGGTAATTGGAAAAGGACACGGCAAATGCCTGCGAGCAATGTAATCGAATTATAATCACTAACATATGAGAGGGTTTCCTTTTCTGTCTTCCCTCCTCCTCCTCCTCCTCCCGACCGGCAGCAGCCTCTTTTCCATTCACACAAGACAAACACAAGACGAAGATTGTGACGGTGATGGGAGCGTTGATGGATAAGACAAGAAGCACCGTTGAGGGTGGGGGGGTGAAAAAAGAAAAACAGATTTCCAGCAAATCAGGACGATGCGAGGAGGGTGTGAGGACGATCCTCCTACGACGGGGTCCCTGTCTCGATGGTGTGTTTGTTTAATTTTCGAAGAGCTTCCCTTCAACCCGAGGGCTAAGATAGCACTCGAGCTAAATTGGTCACACTGGTGAAGTGTCTGTGACGGATTGATTACAGGATGCATTTGCTGGCTGCTCCGTTTTCAGGGGTTATTTACTCGCTCTCTCCCGGGGGACGGGGCAAGCGGACGACTGGTCGGTTGGGCGATATTGAATCAGTGTGGGTACCCATCGGAGAGCGGACCTTAATTGATGGTGATGACCTCCCGCGTGGGATGCACTTCAATGCGAGACTGATTGTTTGGTAGGTTTGGAACAAAAAGAAAACATGTTATTGAGAACCAGTGTGGGGAAACTACTGCTCTGTCAAGAGGCTTGTCATCGACTGTGCGAGGAGTGGAAATGAAGGAAGCCAGTGTATTACGACAGCGGATCACTTTAGTAACTCGGTTTGGTGATCGACAATCTGTCTTACAGTTGTTTCGGAATCAAAGAGTCTTAGATAGAGACATTTGTGTTGCTGATTCCACCCCAGGTGAGGAGTTCTGGACATCAGTGGCGTGATGGGGAAAATTTGAAATGGTAACTCAGAAAAAATATTCACATGGAGGCACACGTAGGGACATTTAAAGGTTTTCCGCCCAAAAATGATCACCTTCGGAACCCCATCGGAGCTCAATCGATCAACGAACAAATGTTCATGGACGGCTTTGATAACTCGATCGAAGAAGCTCTTTTAAAATGTCATCACATTCGAAAATCCGGTGGTGGAGTATGACGACGAAGATAAGCGGTAGGATCGTGCAGCAGATAGGTGTGGTAGGGCAGGAGGTAGGGTAGGGTTTTCTTCTCCGCCAGGTGTCCCATGTCGTCGAACTTCAAGCACCGGAGACAACTAGTCGCCAAAAGCTATTCCACAGAGATTTCAAACTAAGAGGACTGAGACTGATCCGACAGGTGGATGGCACTGAAAGGTTGGCGGTGGCGCGTACAATCCGTTGGCGAATTTCAAAGTTATGTCACGACGACATGGGGCACCTGGCGGGGGAGAAAACGGTGATTCGGGCAAGAGAGACATTCTGGTTTCCGAGAACGCGAAATTATCGTCCGGGAATACGTTAAAGCATGTGTGAACTTCGCATACTCAAAGAGCAGAGGGGTGCTGCACAATACAGACTTTGTAAGGTTGCCATGCGACAGGGCATATGGATCATCTCGGGCCTTTAACTCTTCCTCGATAGTATAGTGGTCAGCATCCCCGCCTGTCACGCGGGAGACCGGGGTTCAAATGGGGGCCTTTCACTCGAGTAAAGGGGGCTATAAGACCAGTAACCACTCGTGAGAGAAAAATAGCACGCACAACACAGTTGCTGAGAAGCTAGGCCCTGGCCCTCTACGGGCTGTAGCGCAACCCATATTATTATTATTATTATTATTATTATTATAGGGCAAGTAAAGACAACAAACATGAAAGACTGGCGTTAACGTATTGCACGAGGTCTCTGTATTGCTCGGTGTTCTGTTGCTTTGCTATCGCTTTGCAGTTGCTTCATGTTTCTTGTTATATCCACTCATAGTTGACAAGTTAACTTGGCATGAATCGGTTTATATGAACGCCTCGCCACTGCTGGACATATCCCACAGTCTAGCCGATTTGCGATGTCAGGATTGCAGAGCAGGACGTATCAGGGACTTCATTGCTTACCATTCGCCTCTGTGCAAAGCTGTGAATAGATGGTTTCGTCCTCAATTGGATTGTAACCATGCTAAAAAACCTCAATTATTCTGTCGCAACTGGCTACAAGCCAAGTTACCAAATAAGTCAACCGGGATACACCTCAAGGCGGGCTACTGAATAGAAATTAAGGGAGGCAAAGCAGTTGGCTACGCGGACTTCGTGGTAATCTTAGCTTCGTGTATGTTTCCCTCATTTCATGTTTCTCAAATCACAGAGGGCGCTCAATCTAGAAATCACTCTTGGGTATGCAGGCTGAACGTGAATCCTACTAGGACGGAACTGATGCTGTTTACCACGAAGATCAAAATACCAACCTTCAAGCTTCCTCGGCTCATCAATACTGTTCTCTTCTTTTCCTCCAGTTTTAAGTACATAGGCGTCATTCTAGATCAGGAGCACAACTGGAAGTCAAAAATCGAAAACCGGGTCAAGAAAGCATGTGCAGCTATCTACTCTTTGAGTAACATTTGGCAGAAAGTCCGGGTCTCAAACCCTGTGTTCTGTTCGTCCCATTCTCCAGTAAAGTGGCCAGTCCTAAGCGAAGACAAACTAAACAAAGCCCAAAGATCGAAAGCAATCGGAACCTAATGAGATCATGCCCTCACGAAACACTTAACGGCTGAATGCTTGCCCTTGGTAAGAGGGGTCCCAAGTTCGAATCCTAGTCAAAGCAATGCTTTTATCTGGTGTTCAAATCTGGCCCAGTCACCATTTGAAGTTGGGATGAAAATGGACCAACAATGGTGTACATGTGCTGGCAACTTCGTCGACCCCAACCTCGACGTCGTAGGTTCGATTCCTGCTCTGTGCGACGAAAACAATTTTCACGACCCCACCTCTTTCGAGTTACTGACAATGCTCAAAGAGTATTTCCTGTCCAGAAAAAGCTTCTCAAACAAAGCCGTTCGGATTCGGCATAGGCCCTGGCCCCCTACGGGCTGTAGCGCCACCCATATTATATTATATTAAACTTCGACAACTCGACACAATGCCCTTTTCCATCCGGAGAGGACTGAAAAACCCTATCATACGCCTCCTAAAACCAACTTCTGATCTACACAGATGGATTAAAGCTATACCACGGTGCAGGTGCAGCGGTCTTCTCAGCGGACATCAATTTCTCCAACTCTTACCGCCTCCAAGTTCACTCAAGTTTATTTCAAGCTGAAGTACTAGGGATCAGGGAAGCGTGTAAACTTCTCAGCAGCATCTGCCCTTATGGAAGAACTGCGGCTATCTGCAGAGAGAGCCAAGCAGTCATAAGGACCACGTCCTCTAAATTGGTGCAACAGTGCAAGGAAGAACTCAAGCAGGCCAGTAGTTCTTGGCCATAGCAACACAAAGGAAAAAGAGATCGCCGACGACCTGGCCAAGCAAGGAGCTATAGGCAATGCCTCCACTGAGTTGGTGGGCCCCTTAATTAACGACCTCAAGTACACCACATACCAACGATTCCTCTCCTCGTTGGACTAGGTCATTCAAGCACAACTTCTCCAGGAAAACCTGGCCATCGTACTCGAAATGTAGAACTTAGGACCTCCTCAACAGAAACCGCTCCGCAATAGGTAGGGTCGTGGCTGCAAGCACGGGGCATTGGCCCATAGGCATCCAAACTGCTGTCCTAGTTGTCTCAACATCCACTCAGAGGAAAGTCTGCCTCAATTTCTCTGTGAACGTCCTATGAAGGCGACACTATGAAGGCAAGTATGTATCGCATCCGGGCAACTCCTTAGTGAACAAATAATTAAATTCCTAAGCTCCTCAGGTTGGATTTAGCTAACCCCGGTCAACGAGGTGTGTCAAAATGGCCCGCAACTGCTCTAGCTGTACCCGGTTCGAAGCAAGCTGGGTAGCCACCTAAACCAACCAACCGCAGAAAAAGGGCTTATGTGCTACATCTTACAGCAGTGAAATACGAGAAGAAGCATACTATCCAGATGATCATCCTCAGTGAAATAGTGGAGCTGCCTACAGTGCCCGAACAATTAGTCAGCATCACAGAGCAGAGCAAGTCATCGGCACTGGTAACCAACCAACAACCAGTTAAAAGCCAGGCAAGTACTCTCGAAAGTAAGAAAGTATTGCATGCGATCATTGATCCTGTTGACGTTGACGGCGTCTGGAAGAGAACATTGAACTACGAACAGTACGGGCTGTACAGCGGCATGCAAATAGTTAAGTGTCATGGGCTCCAACGCTTAAGGTCATGCAGAGCGCATGGACACCACAGCTCCTGCCCGTAGAGTTATTGTGACAACGCAACGTCCTTGAACGAGACGGCGCACACAAGGAGCGAAGGACATCAACCAACTTGGTCTGCGCAGCTAGAGGCAGCTGGCTGGAGAGGCATGCTGGTTGAGGCCCAGGTCCACCATGGTCTTTAGCGCCAAACAAAGAAGAAGACATACTTTCGAATTAAGATCAAGTGAGCATCGAAGTAGGCACTATTTCCCGAGTCACTGTCATAGACGTAGGGCGACTAAAAAACATGAAAGGCCAACGCATGCATTCGACACAGACATCAGCAAAAATATCATATAAGAACTTCGTTCAGTTATTACAGGTGAGTCATTAGAAAAGGAGCACAGGTCCTTTAAAAGTCGTTCTCAGAGAAGATGTCATGGCATGCATCGGAATGAGTAAGAATAACCTCCGAATCCTGACAGGACAGTGTAGACTCGGTGAGCACTTAAGAAAGTAACATGAGGAGAAGGTTTCTGCCAGAACACATACTGGGATTTTGTGAGACACTAGTCCACCAAAGACAAAGATATCTGGGCAAAAATGTAAGTTACTACAATCAGATTCCTAAGGGAAACTGGCTTAGATAGTATACTCTAGCATAAATCTCTTCCTCCATTGGACAACAGGAGCCTATAGCACTCAAAACAACTCTCAATAGAACTGCCTGTGAGGGGAGCTCTTATGAAAGTTAGAGTACGAGAGGGGGCACAATAGGTCTTGAGGCCGCGGACGACACCTAAGATCAAACGCGCAATCCATACGCAAGACATACATATGTACAAGGCTCACATTCGATCAGAAGCATTTGCCCAGTCCACTCAAAACGTGCATTTCGACACGACAGACCATTGGCATCAGAACGTGAAGGTCTGCTTTGCTATGAATGGACTAAGGATGGTCTATACTCAGAGTGACATTTATAGATTAGGAGACCATACATCAGCATTTCTGCTTACGCAGTGGCCTGTGAAAAGCAATCAAAGCGCTTGCTACTCAACATCAACGTGAGTCTGCTAATCTGGTCTGGGATACGAACTCACCTGGTACCCCAATCCACCTAATTACAAACATAAACTGACCTCATTTCGAATTAGCAGCACAAATTCAGCCTGTAACAAGTTAACGCCCTCGTTTGTCAACGAGGCACGTGCACAACAAGCTAATTTCCCTTTTTGTAAGTTTCCGGGAAAAATTGATTTCCCTTCAATCATCATCACCCAGCCGAAGCAGAAGTACCTGCAGCGCTCGTTCTCCGAAAACAAATCAAAAACAAAACGAAACAAAACCGGAAAGCTCAACTATAAGCAGATATCCATTAGACTTAAGCGCAAACGTCCGACAAGTGAGATTTCCGCGTACTAAAAGACTCCGATTCGATCGGATAAACAATTCGCACGCGGCACGTGCTGAAGGCACTCGCACTGGTGTGCACATCGACTGCCTTAAAAATAGACACTCCCCGCTCATTAATCATCGCGCACATTCGCAGAACTCCGGGTGGACATCTGCGGCGAAGATTTACGACCGGTCCAACTGACACGGCTCATGATGTATCTAACAACTAAACAATTTCGGAATGAACCAATCTATCGCGCTCCACAAGGGAACCAGGGTAACCGACCAGTAGCCACAGCCGGGTGACAATGCCCGCGTAGTGTCGGTGCATTCGAGATGATTTACTCGAATAAATCAGTGAATTGTGTTCCACTTAACCCTTATATGGTGGGTGCCTAGATACCGCGACACGGCGACGACATCGCCCGAGGAGCGTCTTCCTCAACAAAGCGCGCCACCAACCGTCAACCGCCAACGGCCAACGGCCGACCAATTCATTTCAATTATTCAATCAGGAGGCGGAGGTTTATCTCTCGCTCGCCTCGCGCATAGATGATTCCCAGAAATGCCTTTGTGAGCCTCGTCGTTCGACGGAGACCGCTGTTTGCTTGATGTGTTTGTTTTCCCTCTAATTGGCGGGGCTTACGCGATTCATAATTACGTACGTGCCATGACTAATGGCGATTAACTGATTTGTTGTTGGCGCGGCTGACGGAGTCATCGCAGCGCCATTGTCTTACCGATCGTGGGGGGGTCTCCGGTCTGAGCGCGGAACGATAGAAGATGCTGGGGATGATTGCGAACCTTGGGCAATTGTTTACTTTCACTGAATGGGAATGCGCCTTGTTTGATCTTGTCCTTGGGAGTGTGTGAGACACAGCATCTCTAGGCGAGACAATGACTGCTTCTGGGAGGCACGAGCATGGTGCTGAAAGCCGAACATCATTTGTAGTGGCAAGCATTTCGCAGAGAGACGTCTTTTGTGTCTGCTCCAAATGTTCGAAAAAGGGTGAAGGGTGAGCGATTGATCAGAGTGACGACCTTTCCAACCAGCACGCCACTTTTTTCTCGTTAATTGGACAGTGAGGTATGACTGATTGAACGGACCTCATTTGACATTACACAGGATCAGCTAAGGTGGTGGTGGCCCGTGGCGTTGTGCGTCGACCCCAACCTCGACGTCGTAGGTTCGATTCCTGCTCTGAGCGACGAAAACAATTTTCACGACAGCAGAAACTAGGCCCTGGCCCTCTATGGGCTGTAGCGCCACCCATTTTATTATATTATTATTATAGGAAAAAATTATGTTATAGTTTAAGTTCAATTGTGTAAGTAGGGGAAGCTCTGCCCAACAGAGCCGAAAATAAAAACAATTTTTTTTTAAATAATAATATTAAAAATAGTTAAATTTACGCATACAGAATGTCGACCGCGATGATGTCATACCTTTGTTTGCACTTATGTAGCATTCGTGTAGTTGTTCGAATTTTCTATCTGAAGGAAAATTTAATTTCGTAATCCAGGTAATTTGGTACATATCGAGTTTACTTTTGTCTGAGATTTAAATGTCTCCGTTTAATGAGATTTTAAGCTTGCCACCTGAAGAGCGTTCTTTGAAATTTCTCTCATCAGCGTCCCTCTCGTCCTTATTGCTATGTCAATTGCGTATTCTATTTTTGGGTTTCCTAAAGTCTGTGAAGTTATCAGCTTGCTGTAAAAGTTGTCATGACAATATTTCTTCTTCTATATTTAGCATTTAATTTTTGCACAGAGCCACATCTCTTCGTGTCCAAGGTTAAATACTTTAGAATCCAATTCGCGTGGGCCCTAAGCCGTTGAACTCGCTAGACATGATACCGGCTTACCACATCAAATGGAGACCGCTGCAGCAGAGCATCTTTTAACGGGGGTATGCTGAGCAATGCGTGACTGATTTTCACCATCACCCACTTTTGTCTAGGTTGTCCTGCACCACTCTACCCTCTTATGATCAGATCCTTCTAGGCTTAGATTAAAAATATACAAGTATTCCTCATTTTTGTTGAGAATACACACAACTTTAATCAGTTTACTTCCTTTTGTGATTGCCTATGCAAAATTGTCGCAAATGTCATTTTGTTCATATTTATGCAAATATTCTCATTTTTGTATTAAACCAGCTTGAAGGCAGCCCAGCTTGAGCGTGCGATGTCATTTATATCAGCATCCAAGACGAAGACCAACAAAGAGTTGCAACAGTCCTCTCAGTGATGTATGGCAAGACATTTCTGATTTTTGACGGAGCCACCCGTGGTTATGATTGTTACAAATTTAATGGTTGCGATAGACAGGGCATTCTCTACCTATGTAGCACTTGAAAGGAGTACACGACAATCTTTCAATAACACAAAACATACGTCTTTATCATCCCACTGCAGTGACATGTTTGCAGACGTCCGCCGAGTGATAGATTTGTTGCTGGAGGTCCGCAGTGCCTCGATGGTTGAGACGTTATGCACTAGACTAGATATGTGTATCCCAACATTGTTCTCCATGTTGTCTTGAAAACGCATTTCAAGTCATTCAGTAACACTGACTCTTGGTTGCATTTCTGGCAGACTGTCACACAAGAAATTTACCTCAATTTGGTCTAAAATGTGTCACGCTTCGTGGAGTGAAGGGAATTTATGAAAGGTTCAGAGTGGGGATTACAAAGCAGGTAAAGCATAACATCGTCTAGCTTGTTCTAAGCGAAGACCTGGGAAGGTTTATTGTTGATTATTCCTTAAATGGATCTTAAATCTGGGATAAAACTGAGTTCTAATCAAAAAACTTCTCCTTCCAGGCTACCTTTATCCAGCATCGGCTTCCTCTATTATATGGTCCCACTGGACAAAGTCGACGACTCATCGGGTCTGATGCAAGTTTTTCATGCAGTATACAGGATCTAGACGCCATAGCCGTAGTAGACGACTGGCTACACTCACATATCTGTACAGCTGTTTCAGGCTCAGGTTGAATAGAAGTTCTTACATCACAATCAGCGCAAGCTGGACCAAAGACCGTTCGTAATGGACCTGCATCGGCTGCATCGATCACGATGTCAACTTAGTATTTCGAGACGGGGTTCTATGGCAGAATTGCCTCTTGATGTCAAGAATAGCTCTTGCCAGTCGTCTTTAGTGCAAAGTAGACGTAGACAACATCACGGACAAATTCAGCTCTCTGTTGAACCATTCTGCCCAAGTCGTATAGACTTTGCTTCCTATCTCTGTGAAAATGTACACTGAGTTGTGCTCTTGTTAACCAAACTCATTTTACACGCTTCTGTCGCTTCATAAGACCATTTTGAGTGCTAGTGTGTTAGACAAATCATGTCAACGTTATTCATCTGTTTAGCAGTAGAGCTGATCTTGTGGTGCCTGCACTGCACCTGTAGCCTTGCAATGGACGAGTGCAGTGGACGTCTATCTGCGTTGATTGGATCTTCTCCAGAACCTGTTGCGATGTAAAAAGTGGAACCTTTGAATGCGAAGTTAAGGTCGTTAAAAATATCGCGAGATGAGTCTGACATGGAATCAGATAAAGGTCTCATTACATTTTGATCAAGCGAGATTTCATCTATTGGTCATGCCTTTCTTTGAACTTGTTGTAGATACGACTTGACAGACAGAAGACTGGAGATATTGTCTTAGTGTAATTTTAAGGGATTCAGTGATAAGATCCATTCGTTAAGTAATTGAGTTGCCACACAGCCCATAATAGTACCTATGGACCTATAGTATTTTACAAGGAGACAGGTCGGATTCGCCAGTGCGGCGTGATGTGAGTAACCTACTTCCTTGACAGCATGATTATATTCAGAAAACGACATACAGGCAGCGTGACTGATTTCCTATTCGCGCAATACCCTGGTGATCTTCTCCATCAAAATCATATGACAAGATCGACGCTCTTGAACTTTTTTCGATCGATCGATTTCATGTTGTCCGGTTGATGTCAAGTGATCCACGGCGGTTAAGACTGGATTTAGCAAGGGATTTATATAACACCACACTCTTGCGTGCATTTTAAGAAACACTCAACACAAACATCAACTCAGCGTGATCCCTCAATACACCCTGTATCGTCAATCCAAGAGGAAGAGTGACTGACTAGTTGATTTACGTGATTTTCTGCCGATAGACTTGCACCACGAAGTTTCTTACTTCCTGCACCATTTGCTCGACCCTGGACTAGAAGACTTCAGTAGGTATCCCTTCTTTTTCTTCTTTGTACGGCGCTACAGTCCGGGGTGGACCTGGTCCTCAACCAGCAAGCCTGTCCAACGATCTCGATCTCCAGCTAGCTGTTTCCAGTTTCGCACACCATGTTGGTTGATGTCCTTCTCCACTTGAGTGTGCCCCCTTAAACGCGGGCGTCTTCTGTTACGTTGCCCCACAGGTCCACTGTAGTCTGGGCCATGTAGATTCTAGTAGCAATCTCAAGTAACAAGAAGCCTATAGACTTCCTTCTCCACCTTGGTGAACCGGTGAGGAGGATCTAAAACCTATGCTACTCTTTAGATCACAGCAACTCCAAGCAGATTTTGGTCAATACCTTCCACGTCTCGGAGTCACACAAGCCCGCCTCCACAATAGGCAACGATTTAGTCTCAGACAGGCAGGTATGTCTTCATCTCTTCCCCAAGACTTTAGGTTTCAAACCACACCCACCACGAAGGGCCTACCTCAAGCGATTAGGTGGATACCTATACAGATTCCTGATCTTCGCAAGGAACCAGACTATGGCCTCTGGTCTAGATGTTAGTAGAATGCATTAACAGCCCAGGACTGGGCGTTACTTAGCCAGTCTTATTGCATGTGCCAAATCTTTAACTAAAACAGGGCACTTTCCGTCTGTTCCTATGTTGGCGAGCTTGAAACCATCATTTTTGCGAGCACTGGAGCAGGTTATTTCCTTAAGCCAATAGCTTGTAGGTCAGGATCTTAGTCGCCTCTTACGACAGGCGTGCCTTACCGAGGGTGTATTCCAATACCCTACCCGCAGGTGGAGTCCAAAAGAAAGAGGTGGCACCTTATTTCTGACGGCTTGCTCAGACTGTCTGACGTCTGACAAGTGACTCCGCCAATCAATGTGCGACCTAGTGCTGTCTCTTAAGTTTCTCGTTCAACTGACGACTTCTCCCAAGACAGCTGCCCACTGATTGTGAACATCTCTTCTTAATCGACGGCCCTCCCAAGCCCACTTGAGCTACTTCCAATTCATTGCCAGCAAGTGTCTAATCAACGTCAGTGTCATTTGCCCACTTCGGCTGTTCTCCAGAAAAGCTCGTTCCTCCGGCACAGTCAATGAGCACGACCTTCTCACGAGATTATGTAAAGCAGCTCGTGACAGAGACTTGTCGTCGATCGGCTGGTCATTGCAAGTGGGTTTCGTCTGCTCGACTCAAACAGTTCCCACGGACATTCAAGACTGGACTGGATTGGCTGACAAGAAAGTGGATCATGAGAGATCACAGAGGACTTGCGGAGATTCCGTGGACACGTAAGTACTTCCCAATGTCCCCACAGTCAAGGCAGTCGCATCATATTGCACCATCCACTCGAAGTGTGTCCATTCACTTCCCATGATGGCCATTAAATAAATCCCAAGCCAACCTCCAGCTCAGCCAGAAGGCGAAAGACCACAGGACGGTCTTATCTATCGTTATGTCAGCGATTTAATGTCCGTCCGCCTAATCGGGACACAGCACAGCGAGGGCCTTTCACATTCCATTAGCGGCCGCAGTAGCACCGGCATTGCGAGCGCCGTCGTCGTCCAGACAAAAGTATCTTCAAGTGTTCACACGTACAGGAGCCGGCCACAAAGCGACCGGGCGAGCGACGTTATCCGAGCCGTAATTAACTTAATACCACTACGGATATTGACTGTAATTAAAATGCAAGCAAACTGTCTGCCACTTCACTACTGTCCCGAGAATTTAATTTACAAATTAAAAATTTATTGAAAACCGAATGGATACACAGCCGTGTCCGTGCTGCTGTTCTGCCGTGTCGCAGTCGCAGTGGCAGTCGGAGCTCGCGACTCCGATTCGGGGACTAAGTGGGTTGTCGAGGTTGCGCTGAGTTGGCCCTCTGCCCCGGTGTCTCTCATGGACGGGCCAATTTAAATTAACGAACCTGCCGGTCGTCGTCTGTTCGCCTCTGCTGCTCCTGCGGCAGCTGGACACCGCCGCACTCACTGGTCGCACCTCGAAAGCAGCCCGCGCTCGATTTTCACGAAAGCGCACCGATGTGCGGTTCATGCCGTGTTTTGTTCGTTTTGAAAAAAAAAAAACAACCCAACCGCCGGGATATTGAATTATCTTTATTGGCACCGAGCGCGCACGGGACGCACTGAGTGAGTGATAAGCGCCCGCCGGGACGCAGCAACGAGGGGACGAAAGAAATGCCCGATGCCCGTTACGAGATGCATTCGATTGCATTATCTAGATGAAGTTTTTAATTTAAATCGTGATTAAACGAGGCGGCGGCTATGCTCGGGTGTGCGTGCGAGCACATGGGGGCGCGCGATGGCCGGGATTTTCTCACGGAAGACGGAAAGCAAAACGTTGTGGGTCGGTCCATCAGATAATCAGCGCTGTATTTATTATTAATTGATTGATTATGTTAATCGGTTTGTGATGGAGTTTCTCTCGCCGGTCGTGGTCTTCTTTTTCGTTACCGTTAATTCTTTTGATTAGTTCAATGGCGCGGACGCTTGTGGCTGGCAGGGGCGGGCGGTGACCGGAGGAGAGCGGTTTTTAATTAAAAAAGTTTCCATCTCGGATAAGCGAGTTTTGGCATAGGGGAGGTTTTCCGCTCCCGCTGGACGGGGGAGGAGCTGACTCGAGTTTGATGAGAACCAGTTGGTGTTTGTTGGTGGGTACGTCGAACGATGGTTGGTACATCATCTGCTGCTTACGTCGAGTTTGACGACCGGGAAGCGCATCCGTGGCTTAGAAGCGATTTTCGACGGAGATTGGATGGAAATGTAATCGTGTTCGGGGAGGATCCTGTTTGCGACTACGGCGGGGGACTGTTTGGCGGGAATTGAGAAGGGAATGCAGAGGGGTCGAATCGGACATGACCTAGGATTACTTCTGCCTTTCTCACCAATTGAATGCTCCTTTACAACTTCGGCCACGATGACACAAAACACTGAGGGCTAAGACCACAAGCCTGAATTAGGTTCACTTTTTCACATTTTTTGCGAATATCCAAAGTATTAGGGCCAGAGTGCTTATACTTGTGTACATCTGGTATCATTCGATGGACTGTGACGACATTGTAAAATGCAAAGCGAAATCCCCCTTGACGTGGCCACGAAGACGCACTGAGACCGCATCATAAACGCAGGAGTATTAAAAGTTCCAATCGACAACCACAATTTTGAGGCAGCAAAGTCGATTAATTTCTGAAGAAATCGAGACGATTCAACACCAGCTTTGCAACTGGCGCGCTCTCCGGAATAGATGTCTAGCCTCGCTGGGCCCCACATTTTTCACAGAGACCTCACACACAGGGATCTCTTAACATTTATAAAGAGGACGTTCTTGTTTCAAACGCCACGCGACATGACAGGTTAGAAGAATTATGTACTCCACAAATGAAGGGGTCCACAATCACACACCCCCTTCCAAAACCTAACACCACCTACTTCTCAGGCCCACAACCCGTGGACGGTCTGACACTGAGCAATGGCTGCCTGCTTTCGCTGACCGTCCTGAACATACTGCTTTCAGTCATCAAGACCAAGCTGTCTTGCGTCCACGATGACTTGGTGTTTATACTGGAGGTTCGAAACAGGAGGTTTGGATCCGTAGACCCAATTAGTCGTCTTATCATGTCAAGCGCAGAAATCAAGGCTCCTATATGGTGAAGACAAGAAAACTGGAAGCAGTAACCACGACGATATCATCGGGAGTTTGTAGAAACGTGCACCCAGCGGTATTGACCTCCACGAAGCTCGAACATCTACCAAGCTCTCTTACGCTCACCGAGTTGCTGTGCGCTTGGGGCGAACGTGGTCTTTGACATAGTGTATGGTACGCTAGTTCTTTCTCGGTGACTCTATTTTTAGGGATCGCATGCAGCCGGGTAACAAGGCTTAGTAAGACAGTTTTTATATCTTGTGGAGTATGAATTCGTGTGGTTTCGATGCTTTGATTTTCTTTGCTAAATTCTCATGCCATCTTGTCTTTTTCTCTAAGATGCTTAGTCCAGGGGCTAGTTTCTCAGCAACCACTCGTGTTGTGCGTGCTATTGTTTTCCTACGAGTGGAAGGGACCGAACAATGCCGACTCGGAACGGTCATAGGTTAGGTTAGGTTGTAGTAGCTGACTGCTAAGGGCGGTCACACTAAGCCAGAGTAGTCCCATTGTGATTGACTTCTGCTAACACTGGCACCAGTTGGTGCTTCTAGTGAAGCGATTTAGCTGACCTATGCTGGCGCTGTTTAGATCACTGACGCCTCTAAAGTAGTAGGCCTCTAGGTGTAGGAACCAACGACAAGCCAGAGCGCTACAGGGGCAGAGTAGGTGATGAGTGTTTTCTTCCACCTCTTCATCCATGCACCTTCAAAAATTATTTTATGGGGCAACCATCCTGCGTTGCACAGTGCCCGGTTATGACTGCTATGAGAGTCCTTTATGAGTGTTTAGCGAGTCTAAGTAGGCTGAGTGACCGTTTTAGGCTAAATGATGGCCAGATTTCTTTTGTTTTAAGGTAGGTGGTGCCTTCTAGCCATTTGTCATTGGTGGCTTTAATTGTGTGAATCTTTAGAAGATGGTAGGCTGTAGCGATCGGCATGGAAGGTGGTACCCCTGCTATTGATAGGAATGAGGTTGTACCACACCTGGTGAGTTCATCGGCCTTGCAGATTCCTGGTATGTCACAGTGTCCCGGCGCCCACATAAGTTTAATGTCAAAATGCTCAGCCATCTCGTTAAGAGACAGCCTGCAATTAAGGGATGTTTTTGAGTAAAACACGCATGACATTGTCCAGCGATTTTAAAGCGGCCTAACAATCCGAGCAGATGGTGATATCACGTTGTTTTTGAGCCATGACAACGCCTCTTTAATTTCTATGGTTTGTGCCTGAAAAACGTGACGTGGAAAACGTATTCAGTGATCAACGAGCGTTGAAGAGATGGTAATGTTGAGATCTTGGGAAAAGACACCCGCCCCCATTCTTTCGTTCGTCTTCGATCCGTGTGTGATCCGTGAGAGGATCATCCGTCTGCCTATTAGTTTCAGTTCCATCTAGAGGGAATGCTGATCAAGAAATTCTTCTCAAAGATTGCCTGGGGTATTAGGCGGTCAGTGTCGCTAGGAAGGAAGTTGAATTCCTTGAGAATGTTTGAGGCCCGACGTTGAGTTCGGACCAAAGTCGAAGTGTTTTGAGTCTTAAGGCTGTGCTGCCTAATCTTTGTTTCCCTAACAGCTTCCCGGCCATGTTTCAGAAGCCTTTTTTAGACAGAAATCCTCTTTGAGTCCAGTCTTCTTCTTCTTCTTCTTGTGGCGCTACAGTCCGGGGTGAACCTGGGCCTCGGTCAACAATCCTCTCCAGCTGGCACGTTCTTTAGCCAGCTGCCTCCAATTTCGCACTCCAAGTTGGTTGAGGTCTTTTTCCACTTGAGTGCGCCATCGGGTTCGTGGTCGTCCTCTATTGCGTTGTCCCACTGGCTCGGAGTCGAAGACTCTTCGGGCTGGAGCAGTGTTGTCCATGCGCTCTACATGGCCTAGCCATCTTAGGGGTTGAATCCGTAGACGCCTGACTAGACTCATGTCGCTGTACAGCTCGTACAGTTCGTGGTTGAATCTCCTTCTCCAAGAACCTTCAACGCAAACAGGACCGAAGATTGAACGCAAAACTTTTCTCTCGAAGAGACCAAGTGCGTCTTCATCCGCTCTTGAGATAGTCCAAGCTTCCGCGCCATACAGCAGGACAGGGATGATCAAGGTCTTATATAAGGTGAGCTTGGTCTTTCGAGAGAGGACTCGACTACTCAATTGCCTCTTGAGCCCAAAGAAACAGCGGTTGGCAAGAGTTATTCTGCGTTTAATCTCAGTACTGATGTTGTTCGCACTATTTACTTGGGAGCCGAGGTAGACGAAGTCCTTCACTACCTCGAAGTTGTAGCTGCCTATGGTGACGTTCTGACCGATTCGTCGATGTTGTGTGTCCTTTCTTGATGACAGCATATACTTTGTTTTGCCCTCATTCACCGCTAAACCCATTTTTGCCGCCTCCGTCTCAATACAAGCAAACGCTTCATTGACGGCTCGCTGAGTTCGGCCAATCACGTCAATGTCATCGGCGTATGCTAGCAGTTGAACGGACTTCTGGAAGATCGTGCCTCTAGTGTTGGCGTGTGAGTTTCGCACGATCTTCTCCAACACGATGTTGAAGAAGTCACATGACAGCGCGTCGCCTTGCCTAAAACCTCTTTTTTACACTGAAGGTCTCGGTGAGTTCGTTACCGACCTTGATGGAGCAGCGAGAGTTCTCCATCGTCATCCTGCACAATCTGACGAGTTTGGCAGGGATGTCAAAACTAGACATGGCGTTGTATAGCTCGTCTCTATGCACACTGTCATATGCGGCCTTCAAATCGACAAATAGGTGGTGGGTGTCGATCTGCATCTCTTGGGTTTTTTCGAGGATCTGCCGTAATGTAATTTTATCGATAGTGGACTTCCCAGGCCTGAAACAGCACTGATAGGGACCTATCAGGTTGTTGACGAATGGTTTCAGGCGCTCACACAGAACGGCAGAGAAGATCTTGTACGACGTTAAGTAGAATTATCCCCCGATAGTTGGCGCAGTCAAAGGGGTCTCCTTTCTTGTGGATCGACTAAGATTCCACTCGTCGGGCATGCTTTCCTCCGACCATATCCTACAGACGAGCTGGTGCATGCGCCCAACCAGATCATCTCCAGCTGCCTTAAACAGTTCCGCGGACAATCCATCCGCTCCAGCAGCTTTGTTCGACTTCAGTCTCGATATCGCTACCTTGACTTCGTCTAGATCGGGGGGACGGAATTCTCTTCTATCGTCGTCCATTGCGTGGAGTGGAACATTCTGCCTGACAGCGGTATTGGTGTCCTCTTCGCCGTTTAACAGTCTGCAGAAGTGATCCTTCCAGATTCTCAGTATCGACTGCGACTCTACTACGAGTTGCCCCTCTTCGTTCCGACAGGCTTCTGTCCGATGTTTGTACCCTTTGGATAGTTGTTTCACCCGCTGGTAAAACTTTCGGACATTATTTCTGCCGTACCACCTCTCCATTTCCTCGATCGCGCGCTTCTCATGCTCCTTCTTTTTTTTTTTGAGAAGCCGGTGCTCTTCCCTTCTTTTAAGTTCGTAGAGCTCACGAACCGCTCTCGTCCTTCTATCCAGCGTTGCCTTATATGCTGCTAGCTTCGCTGAATGCGCTTGCCGACACTCGTTGTCAAACCATGGGTTTTTTCTAGGTGGCATTTTAAAACCCAGCACATCAGATGCAGCTTCTCTAATGGCGTTTTGACAACGGTTCCACTGTTCGTCGATTGTTTCGCCTGGCAGGGTTGGACTCTCTGAGAGCTTCAGGGAGACTCGATCGGAAAAGCTCCCAGCGGTCGATTGCGATTGTAGCTTTCCAACGTCAAACTGTTTTGGTCTTGCTCTACTCCGTTGTACAATCGATATCCGAGTTCTGACCTTGGCTACAACAAGGTAATGATCCGAGTCGATGTTGGCACCTCGGAACGTTCGGACATCGAGGACACAGGAGGAGTGTCTGACGTCGATCGCAATGTGATCAATCTGGTTGACGGTTGATTGATCAGGGGACCGCTAGGTCCCTTTGTGAATGTTGAGGTGAGGGAACCGCGTGCTGGCTACAGTGAGGTTTCGCCCCGTCACGAAGTCCAACAGCCTGAGTCCATTGTCGGACGTGTTGTCGTGTAGGCTGTGTTTACCGACGACTCTAGCAAAGATTTCTTCCTTGCCCAGCTTTGCATTAAAATCTCCTAGAACGATCTTGGTGTCGTAGCTGGGGCATTGATCGTATGTTCTTTCTAGGAGATCATAGAAGTCATCCTTGCTATCATCGTCTTTGTTCTCCGTTGGGGCGTGGGCGCAAATTAGGCTGATGTTGCCGAATGTTGCCTTGATGCGGATTGTTGTGAGGCGTTCGCTTATGTATCTAAAGCTTAAGACTTCTTGCCTAAGTCTGCCTCGAACAACAAAACCGCATCCAAACAAGCGCTGCCTTCGCTCTTTGTAGCAATCGCCGTAATATATGTCGCAGTTTTTCATCCTCTTTTTGCCCGGCCCATCCCATCGCACCTCTTGGATGGCGGTGATGTCAGCCTTATAAGCTTCTAGGGCCTCCGCAAGTTCATCGGCTGCACGTGGTCTGTTCAGTGACCTCACATTCCACGTGCAGAACTTTGAGTCCAGTCAGTGACTCGAAAAAGGCGGGGCAATGAAAATTATTTCGTTGGTCGTACCAGGAATGGCACCTTAATACGTAGGTTCAATTGTGCGTGAGTCGATGCAAATACTCTCAACGCCACGGTTAGGTAGAAGTAGCAAGCTGTAGAAGACCGATTCATTTAAGCCAAAGTGGGCCCATTTTGATAACTTCTACTTACACTAGAATCAGTTTTCAAGCATTCAAGCGGACTTGGGATACTTGAAAAAAGATTTCATTTAGACGAATAATTTAGTGGATCCAAAACATGTTTTTACCCTACTGTGAGCTTCTGCATGCAGTACCGTTCACGGATAAATCCCGATTCCGTGCAGCAATATCGGGAATGAAATCTTTTTATTGACATGTCCTTGTAAACCTTGGTGCACTGCAATTAAAATGCGCACAAATTGTTTCCGCGTCTCACCATCATCAAGCTGTTTTAAGAATTGTAAGTTTGTCTTGTGTACCTGCTCTGATTTTGAAATGCGGATGAAATTTTTCATATAAGCGGTATTGTTAATTAATTATACCCATCTTGCGTGTCCATTTACAACACCGATGAGCGTCCGTAGTAACGTCTGCTGAGTCTCGGGAAACTGAGTGACCTTTTTAGTCATGGCCATGTATCCTTTCGGTTAAAGTATGCAGTGCCGCCTAGACATTTGTGGCTTGTGGCTATAATTGTGTGGGCGGCAGGGTCTTTAGTATGCTTACCGGGCAAAGTTGCTTATCACTCTCAACCTAGCGGGATGCCAGCAACGATCCTTGTCGATGCATAGATCAAGTTAACATGCAGTTTCCAAGCAGCGCCTCCTGGATAGCTCTCATAACAGCCGTTGTGAGATGAACCAATGCATTCAACGTTTCGCATGCGGTTGAGCGGAGGGCTAACAAACCACCCACAGAAAAAAAATATCTGTTACGAAAGAGCCTCGGAAGAACGGACGGAAGCTCAACGACGACAAGGCCCGAAAAAGGACAACCATTTGCGAATGTGCTCCTGGAATGTAAGAACACTCTACACTCCAGGGGCCGCACAAAAACTAGAAAACATCCTCACGCATTATAAAGCAGATATTACTGTGCAGCAGGAAATTCGCTGGATAGGACAAGGGATTATGAAAAAGAAAGAATGCGAAAATATATATTACAGCTGTCACAAAAGGTTGCACATATTTGGATGCGGCTTCGTCGTGGGAAAACGGCTAAGTTCGAAGGTCGTCGAATTCAAACCTGACTGTGATCCGCATCCAAGGCAGATTCTACAACTTCAGCACCCGCCCCTACCGACGAAGCTGAGGACTCTGTCAAAGAGGGTTACTACGACCTCTTGGACAATGCCTACGGAGCCTGTCCGGAGTACGATGTCAAAATCGTACTCGGAGACTTCAATGCTAAAATCGGTAAGGAAAACATCATTGGCGGAGTGATGGGAAAGCACGACACGACAACAGACAACAGCCATTCGAAGCGATGGCCGAATTCGGGATCCCGGGAAAATTGATCCGGTTGTGTCGCACCGCGCTAACACATACGTGATGCACCGTGCAGTTCGGTTCAAAAACATCTGAACCGTTCAAAACCTGCACCGGAATTCGGCAAGGAGATGCGCTATCGTGTGATTTCTTGAAGTTGGTACTGGAGAAGATAGTGCCGCGGGCAAAAGTTAACACAGAAGGCACTATCTTCTATAAATCAGTCCAATTGTTGGAATAAGCTGATGACACCGATATTGTCGCGTGGTCTCAACGCGACGTAGTGGAAGATTTCACGGCAATTGAGGAACAGGCGAAACTGGTCAACAAGGATAAGACAAAATACTATATATGCTGTCGAGCAAAAAACGATCCGCCGTACATGCCAAGACATAACAATCGACAGCTAAGGAGTTTGTCTACCTCGGGCCAAGCGTAAACTTGACGAGTGACATCGTGGTGGAGATCCGACGTAGAATCGGCATTGGCAACCGAAGCTACTTCGGTCTATCGAAACAACTGGTTTCAAAACTCCTGACTCGAAGGATCAAAATCATGCTCTCCAAGACTCTTATCCTGTCTTCCAGTCCTGCTTTTTGGAGCTGGACGCTAGGCAAAACTGCAGAGCTGTTTCTTGGCGCCTTTAAAAGAACAATTTTGCGTCGCATATTTGGTCCCGTATGCGAGGAATGCGAATTGAGGAGAAGACACAACGAACTCTACGACTCTACGATCAATCGACTACATTGGCTCGCCACATAGAGCGCAAGGACAACAACACTCGTCTTCGAATGCGAGCCTTCTAGTTCTAGAAGGACAAGAAGACCGAACCTCCAGTACAGAGACCAAGTCATGGCGGATGTAAGACAGCTTGGCCTTGATGACTGGAAGCAGCGTGCCCAAGACCGTCACCGATGGAAGGCAGCAACTGCTCAGGCGCAGACCCTTCATGGGTCGTCTGCTGATAAGAGTCAGAGCGAGAGAATCTTAATGAGAAATGCTATAGAAGTGGATGTGCCACACGTAGCGTGTTTGTCGGATTTGAAATTTCCCTGTACGTCACCATGTGCCGGCTCCCACGTGAGGTATACGTTAAAATGCTCAGTCACCTCCTTAAGAGGCAGCCTGCAATCAAAGAATCTTTTAGAACTGAACATGACATTTTCCAAGGACTTGAGTGCTGTCCAAACAGATGATTCTTGAACCAGGACATTGCCTCTTTTGTCGCAATGGTTTTTGCGTGAAAGACGCTACTGTGACCACAGAGCTTCAGAGAGATAGCAACATCGTACTAGATAACAATTACAGACAATCGTGTCCTCTTAGGGGAATGGTTCACTTAAGAGAGTTTTGCCGTACATAGCCTAGCCAGTCTATTAAGTTCAGAGATCTATTCAACATCGTTCCATCGTCAAGCAGATGATGTCAATCTTCCTGAAGATATATTTAAGCTTCTTCTCCTGTCTTGTCAATTTCTTAAAAACATTCGTATTGTGCAAGTTCTGTTCCGTTCCCCGGTTGTCACTTCAGCAGAGTTTCGTTTCGAATCCCGTCCTTGTCCTGGTTCCTTGATGCATTAGAAATTAAAAGTCACAATTTTTCGAAGGCTTGAAGCGTCACGCACCTCTCCCTGCCACAGTCGCACCAAAGTTCGCACCCATCTTCATGGGCCATCATCAACATCGTAACCATCGAAGTTAACATCCCCACCAAGTCCCCCCTCCCCCTCCCCCAGCCCCGTTCACATTTGACCCCATAACCCTAAGAGCGCCATTGTGCGAGTACCTCCTCGCAAAATAATCATCTCAATGGATCCACCTACTCGCACCTAATCCACGGCAAATCTCCCATAATCACCATCTCGGGGCCCATTCAGCGGCCGGATTGAGCCCCCTAGATTGTTGATGGGTGATTTTGGACAATTTTTGTAGCCACTCGAACGCATAAAGCGATCAAAATTGAATAACAAACAGGAAGCCTATTCAACGTCGAGCCACCCATTGAAAGACGTCCATCGACGACGTTGTCGTCGTTGTCATTGCCCGTTCGGTCGTTGAATTAAAAGCACAATTTCCCCGCAATAACAATCGAAAGATACTCTACGTCGTCGTTGTCGTTGTCGAGGTTCCGTTTCCTTCTCGTCGTCGTCTCAATCGTTTGGAAATTTATTTGCCTACTCTCCGGCAAATCCCATTGAAGACGAGCGCGCACAAAGAAGGACAACGCTCGCCCGCCCAGAGTCCTCCGCAGTTCCAAGTGGCAGCCGGAGCATCCGTCAAGGAGGACCCAAATAGTGTACTGTGCCTTGTTAGGAACTCATAGATGCCCAAAGCAGTGCCACATTTTATGACCCAATGAATCCACATCCAGGCATACACACACATGTTCTAACTGCCCCCCTCCATCTGAAGGGGGATGCCATTGTTGTTGTTGCCGAGATTGAGATTGTGTTGTGCCGTCGACAACGGCGTTTATCACGTGAAAGTATCTATCGGCCGTATTGTGAACGCCGCCGACCGGAACGGCAAAGGATCGCCGGATATTGGGTCTGGGCACCGAATGAGCGAGCACACACTCACTCGTCGTCCCGCACAATCCATGTTCGCATTTTTATCAATAACCAATTATTTTTCTTTCTTTTTGTCGTACGTACGTACTGGTGGCCCCGGCGAACGGGTCGACCACGGCTCGGCCGCCCAGGCAGTTGGGAGTCGTCTGCAACATCATAATATCCCCAAATATTTACTTAGGCCCGGGGAGATACACAGAGACGGTAATGAAACCGAGAACACACGACATGTCAAATTTGTACCGAATGCGAATGGTGGAGGCGGTCTGGAGTGGTCTGGGCCCGGTCTGGTGTGGGCACTTGGTGCTCGGCTGTGTTATCGGAACGAATTTTTCTTGCCCCCCTCCAGTTGGTCGGGCTAAACTCATTTTTATATTAAAACTCGGAACTCGACGTCGTCGGTCGTCGTGTAATGAAATTGATGCTATCAATCGAAGGGAAATGTGTTCGGCGTTCCTTGTGCAAACAAATGAATGTTGTAAGGGGTTTCACTTGGGGTCGCTGTTGTTGGTGGTGGATTGGAATGACACACTAAATGAGGAAATAAAACTAATTGCGGTTGTAGAGCGATAAGGAACGTGTATTATCTGTTGTCGAGCCGGTAGGTTCCTCGGAGGATAACAAAGCCACTGCCGAGCCGACGAGCAGGTACGTGTTGAATGGCGGCACTTGCTTTTGTGGAAGTACCCCAATAATTGTCCGTTTGATTGTTGGGAAGTGGGCAATGCATTGATCGCCATAAATTACCTAGCTTCTGTGCAAAATGTCGAAAGAGAAACGAGCAGTCCTCAAATTGAGGGCAGGTGCTCAAAATCAATGAAAAAATACCCAAGTGACCATATAACAAATTTGGGGCAGGCATGTCGTAGTCGATAACAATGAGAGCAAATGAAGCGGTGTGAAGGTGCCAGCGAGGGCCATTAAAATATTAGTTCACTTCCGCCGTCATCCTTGCACGGCATTGCAGTCGGGAAAGGGCGGATGACTCTTCCGACAGGCCAGATATCAGTCACTTGTCCGACCTACGACCATAGAGGGTATGAGTCCTCGGTGGGCCCTAGGTAAGGACTTCTAACGTTTTTTTTTTATCTTACAAACTACCCTAATCTATGTGTGTCGGTCATAGTTTACAGCTTATAGATGAATATCCAATCCACTGCAAGACAAGGCGCGACAGCTCCCCATTCGGGGTCTGAACTATCCGGGGTCTAAAGGATTCGAGGACGGAGATCCCTCGCTCCCAAGGACTTTTGGTGCTGCTTAGAGCACTTTTACACGAACTAATTTCAACAGCAAGCTTTAACATCTTGTAGGCAAGAGAGGTGAGACATAGGAAAAGCTTCACCTCCTTTGCCAGCAAGAAGGAAAAGCTGGCTGTTGCAATTAGTTCGTGTAAACGTGCTCTTAGCAACATCCCTAACATCCCGCCGTACTACAACGGAGGGCACTTTCCTCAGCTCGTTTTGTGACGGAGCGGTCGTAGTTGATTCGCCCATCCACAGAAGGCCTGGCTATATGGTAGATGAGCGGTACTGCATTTACGTCTTATATTAGGCTGTACATATCTAGGTGGAGAAATGCTTCTGGACGGACGAAGCCGCTGTAACGTACTCCCTCGTGATATTGAGTATTGGGGTAGTAAGCCCCCGAGATCAAGCTATTAACCGAGTTAATCGCTCTCGTAGTATGGCCTCGAATCAACTTCACCAGGAAATTCTCCACTAGTACCTGTTGCATAAAATCGGATTGGAGTATAATTTTCTGTACTGTGTCTCTGCCATTCTGTAAAGGCGAAGGCAAGCCCTTAGACAAGCCATCTAAAACACCAGAATCTCTTCCATCAAGCTTGCACTCACGTTCAAACACACGGGACGGCCATAGGGGAGCATTGGCCGTATGAGGGCCATGTAGCAGATTACCTTTACACTCGCATCGAGTTGGCTGTTGTAAAACAGTCTCTTTGTAAGGGCCAAAGCGCCTCGGGCCGCGGCCAGAGCAGCATCTACATGCTTCTTAGAATATAGATACTGATCTAGCCAGATGGACTTCTATTTGGTAAATCTCTTTCTGTTCGACTTTCGGCACTCTGATTCTGACAGCTCGTCTCTTGTTGGTGACATGTTGTACAGAGTTGTGAGACTTTTGGATATAGAGTACGATGTTCATTCTCATTTCAATGCTCTCTATTCAAACTCTTTTCCATAAGGACAGGTTTTGTAACAAATGCGGCGTCATCGTTCTGGAGCCTGAAGAGCCCTTTGAAAAAGATGGTTTTAAGGTCTTCGCCTAAAGCGCCCAATGCTGATTATAGAATCCACAGACAATACAGGTCAATGAAGGCAATAGCCAGTCGCTAGGCAGTCCTCATTCAGTTTCAAATATGTCACGGCCACGACAGTGGTTTCAAAAGCCGTTGAATATGTCAGATTGTGCTGAAACAAGAAATGCTTAGGAACCTTCTGGTGGCGCAGTGAAAAATGCCTCAAACACATCGAGTGTCATACCTTCTTCTTTGATTGGCCCTGCAGTCCGGAGTGGACCTGGGCCTCAACCAACATGCCTATCCAGCAAGCACGATCTTTCGCCAGCTGCCTCCAGTTGGGCACACCAAGTTGGTTGAGGTCCTTTTGCACTTGTGTGCGGCATCTCGTTCGAGGACATCCTCTGTTGCGCTGTCCAAATGGCTGTGGTGTCCGTCCGCTCTACATGACCTAGCCATCTTAAGCCTTGGACCCGAAGATGCTTAAATAGGTGCATGCCGCTGTACAGCCCGTACAGTTCGTGGTTGAATCTTCTTCTCCAGGTTCCATCAACGCAAACACGACCAAAGATCGCACGCAGAACTTTTCTCTCAAAACAACCAAGAACGCCTTCATCCGCTTTCAATAACGTCCATGTCTCTGCGCCATAGAGCAGGACTGGGATGATCGGAGTGTTATACAAAGTCAACTTGATGTTTCGAGACATGGCTCTGTTACTCAATTGCCTCTTGAGCCCAAAGAAGCAGCGATTGGCAAGAGTGGTGTTATTGTCCCTGTTTACCCAGGGCCGAGGCTGAGATGAAGTCCTTGAGTAGCACAAAGTTTCTGCTGCCCATTATGACGCTCTGCCGAGACGTCGGTGTTGTGCGTCCTTCCGTGATGACAGCATGTACTTTGTTTTGCCCTGGCTTACCGCTAGACCCATTTTAGCCGCTTCCGCTTCAATACTAGCAAACGCCTCATTGACGGCTCGCTGTGTTCGTCCAATCACGTCAATGTCGTCCGCGTAAGCAAGCAGTTGAACGGACTTTTGGAAGATCGTGCCTCGGGTGTTTACGTTTGAGTTTCGCACGATCTTCTCAAGTATGATGTTAAAGAAGTCACATGACAGCGTGTCGCCTTGCCTAAAACCTTTTTTGACATTGAAGGTCTTGGTGAGTTCGTTACAGACCTTGGTGGAGCAGCGAGAGTTCTTCATCGTCATCCTGCACAACCTAACGAGTTTGGCATTAGTGTCAAACCTAGACATGGCGTTATGTAGCTCGTCTCTTTGCACGCTGTCATATGCGGCATTGAAATCGATAAATAGGTGGTAGGTGTCTATCTGCATTTCTTGAGTCTTTGCCAGGATCTGCCGAAGTGTGAAGACTTGAACTACACGATGTCCGCTACCACCCAAACATGGCTATTATGGACCTGAAAAGTTCGATCCCGGACAACATTTCTATCAACGTGTTGAGACTGCTTAATTAGCAGACATTCCCAAGGACATCAAGTAACAGACTGTATCACAACAACCTCATCCCGAGGGGATCAACAAGCTCAGAAACTAAACTCACCGACCTCAATGATCTGCAGAGATAAGTAAGATAAAATAATCTTGGATGATCTTAAGGTCGAGCTTTGTGTTAAAGCGAAGTTAGCGGTTTTCAACTCAGTATTCGTTCCAACTCTGACCTATGGTCATGATATATGAGCAACGCGAATACAAGCTTCCGAGACGAGATTTCTTCGTGCTGTTGTGGGAGGTACTCGCCGGGATAGGGTGAGAAAACACGGCGTACGAGAGGAACTCAGTGTGCAGCAGCCAATTCTATGAACGAAATGAGCTTTGCCTCGATAGGTTGGTCATGTGGCACGAATGTCCATTCCATCACGCCTACCAAGGGATGCCTCAAATGCGACTCCATCAGGAACGCGTCCCATTGGAAGACCCGAACGAGGTGATTGGACCAAGTCCAAGAACTTGCACCTGGCCATAAATGCGGATGTTTTGGAGTCGATGGCGGAGGATCGTGTGGCCTGAAGATCTCTAGTGGGTGCTTAATCCCCATGCGGGTCAGAAAATGGTGACGATCATGATAAACAACCTTGTAAGCATTGTACAGGCGAGCCAACACCCTTTTCGCTAGCTTAAGCGTCAAGCATGTAAGACCAATTGCATAGTTTCTTGTTCAAGTAAATTGAATTCAGTTGAATTGAACTGAGCCTCATTTCCAATGCTTCCACCAAACCCCATGCAGTCACACTCTCATCTATGCCCACTGGCGTACGACGACGAGGGCCATGAGTGTTTGTCACTGGCATACCAGTCTCACGAACTTTTTGCACAGACTTGCTTGCAGAAGTTGCGGTGGGTGCCAAGACTTGCACTCACTTTGTAAACAAGGTTCCAACATTTTCCAAGGTTTTTCAAGCGAAAAGTCACTCATGTCGTTCCGCGGAGATATTATACTGACAAGGTTTCGAGCAAGGAAAAGCTGTCAATGTCGAAATAAGCTATGCTTTGAAAAAATCAGTAGATGGCCCACCTTGTATTTCCGGCCACCGAATGGAGAGAACAAAATAAATCAACTCTCAGACTCATCACTCCTTCCTCGAAAACCTTGATGTTGGACTCTGTTAGAGTAGCCATAGCCCTGCCAGCTTGCAGTCTAGCTGCTTGAACGTCGTCCATTAACGACAAGGGTTAAGCTCAATTATTGATGATCGGTGACTCTTGCGGGATGGTGCCATTCAAAATCTTAAATCGGGTAGTCGATGACATTCAACGCCGCAGCTGAGGCGGGTACACATCACAGTGGAGAGGTTTGTAGAATAATGGGCAGATGGTCGTTTGGTCAGCTTTCGAGTCACTGACTCAATGAGTACTTCGGCCTTAAGAAAGCTTCTCAAACTCGCCCTTTCGAAGTCAGCTCAACGCTGTAGACCTCTTCCAAGAACGCTCAACAGGAGAAGTTGATGCAGAAGGCCCTGGGCCTCTTCGCGCTGTAGCGGCAACCATATTAAATATTCGGGGACCTATAGTTCAGACGACTCACCGGAAGCACAAGTCTGCGAGAGATCGCTATCATTTGTCACTGCTTCAGTCAAGCTCCCAGACGTCTCCTCTAGCGGGGATGAGCAAGAAATTAGTTCTCCCGAAACGTCTCAATTAATCGAAAAAATAATTGCAGTTCCGCAGGGGTGCGCTGTTGGTCCACCCGTGTGTGTCACAAGAGTTCGATTCCATTCAAGTGACACGGTGATTCGGCGACCCGATGAGTGATTAATGAATCAACAATTTCAGCTAAGCTCTTTCTCCCGAGGGACGTCGTCCTTCAACACAGTCAACGCACTGCACCTCCTCAACTCCTCTTCGCAACGATTGCGATGCGATGAAAAATTCAACAGACAATTCCAAGAATCAGAGATAATGAATGTGTTCCCAACAAAATGCGACTGATTGCATTGTTTTGCCGTCTAATTGCCCCACCTCCACCACGAGCGCTAAGTAAATGATAACACAACTCATGCACAGAACAACAAACTTTCCGCGGAACTTCCCGCGCGCAGCAAATCCATCATCAGCTCAGAGAGAGGGTATATTGCACTTTTCCCTATCAGTTCGACGTACGACGACAACGACGACGACGACGACGACGACACATAATCAAGGTAATTACAGGGCTCTGCCCCGCCATCCGGCTCAAATTCAGTCATGCCAGGACCAGGACTGAGCGACTGCCAGACAGACAGACAGACGGAGAGTCCTAGTTAGCCTGGTCGTGTGTGCAAAATGATTTCAAACGAGTTTTAATGCAATAACAGTACACAACAGGTAGCAATAAAATCCGTCATTCCTTCGGGACCGCCTTGCTTCTTTCGATCGCGGAGTGGGTGCGGGCGCCCCCCTCCCACTGGGCCTGTTGTCAGTGACAGTGGGTGGCTTGGCAACAAACACTCCAGGTGCACATACAAAAGCCATCGGTTGTGTTTAAATATTAAAGAGCACGCGGGAGGACAACGAACAGCGACAAAACGGCAATCAGCCAGTCAACCCACCAATCACCCCGAGCCACCCACTGCCGCCCGGCGTTACCGTTTCAGGTTCAGGTAGTAGCGAGTTCCGTTGGTTCGACGATGACGATGATGATGGTGTAGTGGGCGAGAGTGCAGAGCTAAAGAACTTTCCCGGATCATGCGCCTTAGCTGGGTTCTCAGCGGTATTGATTTACAAAAAATCACTCACACACGCAGCCGACCGGGCACCAACACTCGCGCGCACATCCACCGGCGGGCTGCATGCAACGAAGTAAGTTGTAAGAATGTTGTTTCCTTTTTGTCGGGGAATTTTTCCCCGACTGGCGGTGGTTGTGCAGTGTTCCAGCACAAATGGGAATAACCGGGAAGATTAATAATAATTAATTTTAATTAACGAATAAAACCTAGGGGACAAGGGTGACGGCGGTGCCGGCGAACGGAGAACGAGTAAGTTTTCTGTCGCTCTAGGGGTATTTACCTCTGCTTCCGATATTTTTTTTTTATTTTGACGTGTATTTTTTTTTTTTTGGTTTTTTTTTGGCGAATGCACGTGAATGGGATTAAACTTATGCCGGAAGGCGACGAGGCACAGCATAAATTATTACTGGAATACAGGGTTTCGGCGCTGCTGCTGCTATGAGGGTGAGCTAGAGCTCAGCTTGGATGCATTTTTTTGTTTTTTTGGCACGGTCCAGTGAGCAGGAAGCTGAGGCGGTGCACCTGTCAACTGATCACGGGCAGATTGTGCTGGAAATCCGTTCTTGTGCAGATGTGCACGAGAAATTGGGGGTGGCGCAAGATTAGCTTTCGGTCGTTGGTCGTTGCGAGGGCTTAGGGCAGAGGTGGACTGGCTGCCGTGGAGTATGCCTGCTCTTGTGTGACAAGCGGCTGCTGGATGGAAGAGGGTGAACGTGTCACGAAATGATGGCACAGTTTATCGAGCTTGTGCTTAAGAGGTGAAGGCTAGCTTTTGCTTGACGGAGGGACGACGACATTTTGTGGGCAAATGCAAATTGATTGAGTCAAGTTAATGGGCATGTGGGGAATTTTTTTCTAGGTTGCACCGGAGTGAGTACCCGGTTAAGGTGCCACTACGAAACTTGTTCCCATTAGGCGCAAACACGGGCGTGTCACACATTCATCTAGGCAATTGAATGCGACAAAGTCTTCTTCCGATGGGGCTACGGCTCTGAATGAACTGGCTGGCAGGATCTTTCGCCAATCACCTAAAACTACGCACGCCAACTTGGCTATAGTCATTCACAGGGCGACGTCGTTTGCTGGCATTGATTGAGACGCGGTCGAAATGTGAATTTAGAACTTCTAAGTTAGAAGTGAATGAGGCAAAACGATGTATGTGTCCTCGGAAAGGACATTCTCCCCTCATACTCTTTGAGGTGGATCAGCGTTCTGCATGGACACCTACTTCGTCTATTCTTCATTCACTTCTCAGTCCACTTTGGCCGCTTCTGACTCAATGCCAGTAAATGACGTCGCGCTGTCTTCGAGTAGTTGTGCGTGGCAAGAGTTGTACCGACTTTTGTAATACAGTGCCTCTCGTGGTGGCGAATAAGTTCTGCAAGATCTTCTCAAGAACGATGTTGAAAAAGCTGTTCGAATCCTGTGAAAGCAAAAGTTAATTCGCTTTTATCTGGTTTTCCCATTAGGTTCAATCACAATTTCTCATTGGGATCAATTTGCAGTCACTGGGTGTCATAATAAATCAACAATGGTCTAAGTATGTTGGCAGTTTCGCTTGGAATCCCGTAACCTAACCTACCCTAGCCGCCTTATCGGAATTCTTCCTTTTGCATTGAAGATCACTGTGAGGTCATGGAACATTGATCATTCGCCATCACCATAAAGCACAACATGAAGAAGTTGACGTGTTCCCATCCTGCTATGTGCGATCTTGGACTTGATGAAGTAGCCTTGCTTGACATATCAAAAGAATTTGACAAACATTTCAAGGCCGAGTGGCAGGAGTGGCAGTAGTGACAGGATCACCGTCATCCGCATACTGAGTGCAATTTACTCTTTGAAATAAAAGTAAACAAAGGGTATTGTTTAATCCTTCAATTGCCTGCAATCTTGCATGCTTGTGATCTTGCAAATTCGAGAAAAAATCATGTGGACTTTGCGTCAACACACAAAAAGGAGAACTAGTACTCATCACCAGCAAAAACACATTTCCGCATCCTTTTATGTGGAATGATGTATCCCATGCAGAGCAGAAGAATGGCTGTGATCACATCAACAGCGTCTTCCGCGTCACTATCGAGAAAGCATAGTGGCCAGTTAAAATTCCTAGTTGGCTATCTCGTATAGCCAAATTGTTCTTTTCGGAGTTTGTTGTCTGACTGTTTGTGGCGATAAAGAGAAATCAGCTGATACGACAGAGTGGTCTGACGAGTCTAGAGGCGACAATACGTCAACAGAATATTTATCAGGATGAGAGGTGGCGGTACGTGAGAGGTTGGCGGTACAATGGTGGTACTTTTTTTTCTCACACTAGAACCACCATGAAGTGATGCGTCGAGCGGTCGCGGGGGGTGGGACAGACGCCAAAAGGGTAATGACGGAGTGTTAGTCGGTAACTTGAACGAGCTCGACGCACGGGTTTTGTCAATGGATCAACGCCAAAAAGACCTTCTCCGGTAGGGTAAAGCATTTCTCCGGTACTCTTAAAGGAAAAAAACGTCTTTGCCAATCGCTAAAGCGTACCAAACCATCTCCTCAAGATTCACACAATTGAGACAACCAGACGACCAGACCAGACGCGGCTAGAAGTCACAGCCTATCTTAAGACATAGGGAATATGGCCAGCTTTTTGGTTCAAACTAGGCAGCCACTCACGCTCGCAACAGAGGTCTATTATACTGTTTTTCACAGATGCTGCATGAATGAAGACGTTGCGCTCTCTACAATCGCCACGCACTGCTGTGATCTCCAGAAAGCTGCAGATGATCTGGCAGTTCGCATCCACTATGGTCCCAAGAAGTGCAAATCGACACTCACCGGCATCTCTTCGTCGATTGCATATGGAGACTAGATAACGCCATGTCTCCAGCCAAATTCGACTGTTCGTGCAGAATGACTATGGCGAACTCTCGCTGCTCCATCAAGGTCGGCAGTAGCTTGTGATATACGCACTCGGCACCGAGACACTTCTCTTTTTTTGTTTTTATTTTATTTTTTAGCTTCGCATTACTAGCGATGCTGGACTTTGTGGTTTTTTTGCACGCACGCGCATATTGCATCGGGACGGAAAGTGCACTCGTCGGAGGTTGGCACAGAATTCTCTTATCACCAAAGCGTTGAGAAGCAGTCAGTCTAAGGCTTATAATACACAACTCCAACTTACTCCAACCGACTTCTTCATGGCAAGGAAAGAGCACAATAGCCAGCATTTCGGCATACATACATACAACCTGAGACTCAACTAATGGATTCAACTGGCTTCCCGATACGATCACCTCTCCACCTTCTAGGAATACTTCCCGCCTGCTTTTCAGACAGGCTGAACGATTCCCTGTGTTCAGGTGGCAGTTCTGGGACAACCCAGGTAGCACTTTGTACCACCCTGTTTATAGGTACGGACGTCCTTTGTATTTTTATGTATTTTTCGGATGCCATTGGGGGTTCGACTGAGAACGGCCAGTTGGCCAGTTGGTCTCACCTGAGACCAATAGCGATTCTATTTTAACATTGGCTAATGTTAGGGGATATGCATCTCCTCCACAGACGAGCTGTCGAGTGTGGAACCTTTCCTTGCTTGTTTGTTAGCTCTTTCATTACCTGGAATAATTCTGTGAATCTCCCTGTTCACTATCTGCCCAGACACTCAATTCAGCATTAAGCCAGTTGACACCTTCATTTTAAAAATGTCAAGTGTCCCTTAACAAGATGGCTGACCAATATACAGCATTTCCTCATCTGGATGGCGGTATAATGGTGGTACAATTTTTTTTCTTTCGCTGTAGATCCACCATCTTTTCCCCCTAATGAAATCCGAAGAGCTGTCCCGGGAGGTGGGTCAAACGCCAAAAGGATTGTGGCAGAATTTTAGCCGGTAACTTAAACGAGCCCAACACACGGGGTTTGTCAATGGGTTAGCCAAAAAGACCTCCTCATGGTGCGTAAAACATTTCTCCGGTACGCTTTAAGGGAAAAAACACATCTTTGGCTTCCTGCCATCTTGCGTACCATATCGTCCTCTCAAGATTCATACAATTGAGACAATCAACCAGACGCGGCCAGAAGTCACAATCTACCTTAAGACTAAGATAATATGGACAGCTTTTAATTTCTCTGTGTCGGTTCAAAATATGCAAGCACACACGCATTTTTGGCAGATGCTGCATTAATGAAGACATTGCCCTCGATGCAACAGTTCCGAGAAGCCAACACTATCACGCACCATATACTTGTTATAGACATGATAAGAGAAGAAGTCCCGGACTTCGAGACGACCGACGACGAAAGTCTACAATCTCAAGATACTGCAGAATGACTATGGCGAACTCTCGCTTCTCCATCAAGGTCGGTAACGAACTTACTGAGACCTTCAATGTCAAAAATGGTTTTAGGCAAGCTGACGCAAGGTCATGTGATTTTTTCAACCTCGCATTCGAGAAGATCGTGCAAAACTCATTAGAAAACACAAGAGGCACGATATTCCAAAAATCCGTGCAATTACTATCATACGCGGACGACATTGACGTGATTGGCAGATCACCGCGAGCTATTAATGAAGTGTTTGCAGGAGGTAAACGGAGGCGACCAAAATGTTTAGCGAGGAATGAGGACAAAAGAAATATATGCTGTCACCAAGGAAAGACACACAACATCGACGACTCGGTCAGAACATCACCATAGCCAGCTACAACTTCGATGTGGTTAAGGACTTAATCTCTATTGGCTTCCAAGTTAACAGTGCGAACAACGTCAGTAACGAGATTAAACGCAGAATAACTCTTCCAACCGCTGTTCTTTGGCAATGTAGTAGAGTGGTTAGAGCCCTCTCTCGAAGGACCTAGTTTACATTATTTGGGACCTTGGTCACCCTTGTCCTGCTCTATGGCGCGGATGCCTGTACTATCTCAAGAGCGGATGAAGAAGCCCTTGGTCTTTTCGGGAGAAAAGTTCTATGTTCAATCATTGGTCCAGTTTGCGATGAACGAACTGTACAGGTTGTACAGCGACACGAGTCAAGCCGAGCGTCAACGGATTCAATGCCAAAGATGGCTTGGCCATGTAGAGCGCATGGACAACACTGCTCCCCGACTCCGAACCAGTGGGACAACCAGAGGACGACCACGAAGCCGATGTCGCACACTACTGGAGTAGGACCTCAACCAACTTGGCGTGCGAAATTGGATGCGTGCCTACTGGAGAGGTTTTTTTGGCTGAGACAAAGGTTCAACCCGGACTGTGGCGTCATTAGAAGAAGAAGATATGACAGCGTGCATGGAGAAGGACGTACTGCAACACCTTCAATGCCTTTAGACAATGTCGCCTGGTATGAAAATATGCTTCGTACGTACAATGCTAAAGCACGATCGTTAGTCGATCTGATTGGTGGAACGAGGATAGATGATAGATGACCTAAGGGCAGGCCTCCAAGCAGTTATTTTCAGAGGATGTCGATACTAACCCGGAACGAATAGTGGATGTAAGCAGTAGTCTACCAAACGACATGGCCGTTAAAGAGTGAGCTCTAATCTATGAACTAGTCCCTCCATGGCAAAATAATGAAGAAACCGAGGCATGAAGGAGACGCACGCTCAGATGGTTTACCATAACAACTCTTGGAGAACGATCTGATGGGGAGCTTGCACCAGAGCCTCCTGGAATGCATGGTCGGCGACTGGAAAATGAGCTCATGCCCCATCCACAAACAAACAAAATCAGACCTCTAGCGGGAACCTGGCAGTATATCACTGCTCAACTTTGCATACAATAACCTGTCTAGCGTGCTGTGTGTCGTTTTCCATCGCACCAGTGCTACATCCACACCCCACCTATCTTAAAAATGAGCACTTCACTTAAAGCCGTCGCTTCACCAACTGACCAACGAAAGGACCTTGAATGGCACAAATGTACGCGTGTCAGCAGATAGATCCCCTCCACCCCACGAAACCATGATGAATCACAACGCCTCCACTCTCAACCAAATGTTGTCACTGCATTGCCTGACTAGGGCACACTTGTTGACCTTTATACGGCCCATAAGTTGACACCTCGCCTCATGTACGGCACACGTGTCGTCCGCACTGGCACCTCAGGACACGCCGCCCACCCCGACTTCGCTGTCAAACTTCCCTTGAAAGCTGAACTCACGCCTGACATGCTCGACAGAACCGACAGAACAACAGCAGCGACTGTAGCAATTGCCTTGAAAGCCGCCTCACACCCACACGGCACCGGAGTCGGCTCGTGACAATGTCACATAGTTGGCGCAACTTCTGCGACAAGTGCCAATTACTTTTGTTCAATTTGCCGACCATGTGAAGCTCCCATTTAATATCGTGATGGAGCACCGCCGCGGGCTCACTCACCAGTAACCGCCCCCACGCACGGCTCGCCGAGCATCAAAGCCAGCACATGCCGGCTCCTGACTCCCGACTCCTGACTCCTGACTGCTGACACGCATTCGAGGAGCCTGCAAACACAACCGACTGTCTAGACGTGCAGAGTTTACTTCTCGGGAACTCTTATTTCGCAGCCAAGTGCCTGGCAGCGATTTCCATTTCAATTAAAAATTCCATCTGTGCCGTCGCTCGGGGGCTCCGTTCGCAAGGAGGCATCAGCGCGCGCCGAGTGCGCATAGTTCTGACTAATCCTCGAGAAATTACGCTTTCGAAAATATTCATAACGCGGAGCTCGTATAAATTTTGCATCGACCTACTCCCCGGGGACAGGGGGCGAGAGTCCCACACCTCCCACACCGCACAGCAGCCGTCTTACAAGGCGGGCTCCACAACAAAAGCGCCTACATGCCGAGCATATGCACGCATCAGATTACGATTTGATCACGAGTCCTGTAAGCATGCAGGATGCGGATGACGACGACGACGACGACGACGGAAGCAGTGGCAGTGGCAAGTGGCAAGTGGGTGGTGCTGCCAATCACGTATTCATTTGCGCAGCCAATGGAACTTCATTTGTAGATGAATCTCTAGGGGCAATTACTCGCGGATACACCGCAGCGCGCGGCTCTGAATTATTGACGCATCCCAAATCGTTCGGCGGTGGCGGTGGGGATGAATACTCATCGATTTTGAATCACATTAAGTGCTCTGATAAACAGGTTATGCGCCGAGGGCACGGCACCGTGCACAGCAGCCGTGTCTACCTTTTCGGATCTCCTCAAGGTCTTATCGCCTAATTAAGTTATCAGAAACAGACCGGAGTCGTTGCGAAGAAAATTCACGAGCAGCCGATGCGGAACGTTCATTACACTTCGATCTGGTTAACCGCGAGCGACTGGGTGCGCGCCTCCTCGGGGAGGCATGGTGGCTGAGTGGTGCCATTAACTGATGGAAACGCTTCTGGCTGCGTTGCACACGGGGAGAGAGTGGGTGGCTGGGAGGCCGTATCGAGGTCAACCGAATGAGAATCAACAAGAGCGCTGGTAATCTGAGGCAATTGCGAAGGAGGGAAATTAAAGGCGTTCTCGGAAGTGAGTGGATGCCACGCCGCCGGAGCGTTGAATGGATCTTGAGGCAGGTCTTCGTCTGCAGGAACGGAGGAGGCTTCATGGGGCTTCGTGTGACGTGGATTGTTTTGTTAAGGCCTAGCAGAGAGAACAAGCCACGCAGTGTATGTCGAATTCAGGGATTTCATCGATCGACGTCACGCCCCCTTTCTTGTGCAAGGACATATGAAATCTTGAAAATAAATCGTACTCGCTTCATGAGTTAGAAAATTTGGGGTTTGAAATGCTTGCGGAGCTCCTGCTTTTGACAGGTCCCCGGATATAGACGTGATACCTCAGCCCTTCACCGTATTCTGGACTTAAATGGGAGCCCTGAGGGTGAACTGTAAGCATTCCTGGGGAGACTAATATTATGTCTAAATGCACTTGATTAGCTCACTAGGGCATCGCCTCTGAAAATAAGGATAAAGCCGGGACAAGGTCGACATATACGTCGACAACTTCCAGCGAGTCTACCGCTCGCCCTATCGCTACCTCCAACTAGTTCCATAAATTGGTCTTGTCTTCAGTCTAGTAAGTACAAATTAGCAGGCAGACTTAGGTCAGTGCCCGTGGCGTTGTGGGTATGTGCGTCGAGCCCAACGCATTTGAACCTCGGCATATTAGGTTCGATCCCTGGGCTGGACGACAAAAATAACTTTCACTGCCCCACCTCCTTCACGTCACTGACAATGCTCATAGAGTACTTCTGTTTAGAAAGAGCTTCTCAAACTTGGCCGTTCGGAGACGGGGTTAAACTGTTGGTCCCTTCGCTCGTGAAAGAACAATAGCAGAATATGAGTGGTTGTTGGGAACCTAGGCTCTGGCCCTCTACGACCTGTAGCGCCAACCATATCAACCCAGGTATTGACAAAAGTAGAGCTTTAAGTATCAGTTAGCCAGAGAACTGCATTAGCAGAGGAGGTGGTAAAGTGTGATATTCTCCTTGTCCTCACCCATGTAGCATCCGTCGAGCTTTCGTGCGAAATGCTCAGTGTCCTGTTGTGGCACCGATGAGAGTGCCGAGTGCAGCTCTACGTAATCTGAATAGACTGAATGACCGTAGAAGAGTAAGCGGATGGATATCCTCCCGGTGACTGAGAAGAGGTTGTACCACGACTGTCGAGTCCGTCGGTTTTTCTATTTCCCACTGTGTTGCAGTGCCCCGAAACATACATGAGATGTACATTGAAATGCGCCATCATATTGCTAAAGATCAAACAACAATTAGGAGATATTTTGGAGATGCTATTTAATTTTTGTTTTTATAAAACGAACGCTGGGCTAGACGCCTGCAGTATTAATCACAAGTTTAACGTTTAGATACATGATTATGGACCTATTCCCCCAGGTTGATAGGATGTTGAGGCCCATCTAACACCTATGCTACTCTTTGAGTCGTAGCATCCGGTTGCTTCAGTTGCGACTTCACACAACACAGACTCGTTCACGACTCAGAGACAAGATAGACAAGATTAACTCCAAGACAGCATCTCCACTTATCCCCACGACCTTGGGTTTGCAACCACAAGCCACCTCGAGACTCAAACTTGGAGGCCAACCTCAAGCGATTCGGTGAGGCTAAGAGGTATGCTGATCTTCCGTTGCACCAGACGATAGCCTCCGATCAAACTACCAGGAGGATGCCGTCTCAGGACTGGCCGCCAATATTATGAAATGCCGTGGTCAGACAGCTTGATATCGTTATTTTCAATTAGCACTTATGTCTTTGTTCAGTACTTTAGTCGCCTCTTACGACAGTCACTTGTTTCTTCCGTGATTTCTACTTCTTCTTCTTTCTCTTTGTATGGCTCCGGGGTGGACTAGAGCCTTAACTAAGAACCCTCTGATCAACTGACGCGATCTCTGGCCAGCAGGCCAGTTGAGGTCCTTGGTCCTCCTTCACTTGAGTGCGCCACTTTAAATGCAGGCGTCCTCTGTTGCGTTGCCAGGTTCCGATTCGAAGATTCAGGCATGCCTTAACTCGGGTACATTCTACGACCCCTACCCGAAGCTGGATGTGCTATAGGAATATATGAAATGCGTCTCGAAACACTAACACTAAACACAAGTCTAAGCACACCGCATAACGAATGTGTAGAAGCTGCTGACCTGAGGAGCTTAGCTTAGCTCTAGCAAAAAAGGAGGCAGTTACGAGAGGTTCAAAAAGCTGGAGGACTTGCGCTTTAGTAGTTAACCACTTCCTGGCAGCAGCACTCCCTAGCAAGTGCATCTGTGCTCTAAGTAAGTCATTGACAGTCACCAGTCACGCCCCGCACACATAAAGACCAACCTGTCCTGCAACCGCGATGACATGGTCTTTACACTGGACATTCGGTCTACGTTTGCTTACCGTGGACCAACAACAAGGGAAATTTGTAAGCAGAATTAGGAACTCAATTCATGAGAAGCATGTCGTGGTAGTCGATGAATCCTCAATACAGCGCTATACACCACTAGACAGTGATCGTCTGAGACTCAAACGTTCCTCAAAAATTGCAGAAATGTTGCTAGAATTTAAGAAAATATATTCTCTTGGGTTCCAGCATACCAGAAAGTAATATCGGACAGCCCTCATTCATCGACTGGGTTCGGGCTGGAAAGAGGTTATCTTGTATCCTGCTTATATGGGCGCAGCAACACTAGGACATTCCAGAGAATTGCAAAGCGGTTCAACTCGCTAGAAAGAGTGTAATCTTTTCTGAAGGCGCATACCAAGTACGCCCATGGCTTCTCTAAAGCATTTACTGAAACTGGACACTCTTGCTCAAGTAAATCGTAGATGGTCAACTGGCACAGGACGTCCCATAACTAAACAACTCTGTAGTCAGCTAGATCCCAAGCGATCACTTATCCTGATCAACATGAGCAGGCCTAATTTTAGAACAGTCATTCGCTTCATAACTGAGCATTGCGACATTGGTGTTCTCGCCTTTAGTATATGCCGCACAGCAATCAGCCACTTCAACATAACCTATCCGTTGAAGAAAGGCGGAAATAGTCCAAGCAATTGTATGACTTGGTTGCCACTGCTTTCGATTGGTGCTGCGTACATTGTCAGAATTGGTCTCCTCTGTTGACTACATTTTAGCCATTATTCTGTATAAAGCAGTGCTCACATTTGCGCCTTTGTCGCACGTTCTTTCGAAGGGGTTCCGTGCGGGCGAGACTAGCTTAAATGATCACACAATATCCGCTCGATCTATAGCTGCCCTCAATTGTTTAAAGTCACCGAGAACGCTGCCTTCTTCTTCTTCTTCTTATGGCGCTACAGTTTGGGCTGAACCTGGGCCTTAACCAACAAGCCCCTCCAACTGGCACGATCCTTAGCCAGCTGCCTCCAACTTCGCACACCAAGTTGATTGAGGTCCTTCTCGATTTGAACGCGCCATCGGCTTCGTAGTCGTCCTGTCTGGTGCGGTCTCCCTGGCTCGGAGTCGAAGTCTCTTCGAGCTGGAACAGTGCCAGTGCCATCCTAGGCGTTGAATCCGTAGACGCCTGGCTAGACTCGTGTCACTGTGCAGCCCGTACAGTTCGTGGTTGGATCGTCTCCTCCAGATGCCCTCAACGCAAACAGGACCAAAGATTGAACGCGGAACTTTTGTCTCGAAGAGACCAAGTGCTTTTGAGATAGTCCAGGTCCAGGACAGGGATGAGCATGCTGCCTCCAGTGATCAAAACCAGGCTGTCTTGTGCTTGCGATGACTTGGTCTTGCCGAACAATCAGTCTGCGCTGATCGTGGACCAAAAGTCAACTCAATCGATGTGACAAGCATTTCGTGACAGTCGAAGGATCGTGAATCCTGGATATTTACGACTACAGCAGTGAACGAAAATCAAGGCAGTGCTTGTCGGAATGGCGGACGTGTTCCAAAAATGGCAAAAAGGGTGCCAACTTGTTTGAAGAGTCTCGAGAATCACATTTGTTGGCTTAAAAATGTCGTCAAAAACTAGCATCAAACTTATTGACTTTTTCAACACCCAGCTGGAAGAGGTGATCAGGTATCCATCGAAGAAAGGCGGAATACGTTTAAAAAATCTAGGAGGATCAGCTTCGACAAGCTCGCATAACTAAGAATCAAGACTTAAAATGGATTCAACTTTCCAAGGGTTGTGAAAGTTTCTCGTGTCCAATGACACTTCATCTGCCACCTCCCTTTTTGTTAGCAAACTTGGGCCCGCTCTTATCACGACTCCGCCTCCTGCGTTAGAGAACAAGTTTTCCAACAGTAGTCCCTGCCTCCACAATGGCCCGACGGATGTAAGACCCAAGTTCACCCTCCAAGCCACCCAAACTAACCACGATTCGCGAAACCTCAACTTTAGTGCGATATCACAGCCTTATCCTCTCAGGGACACTGCAGCGGTTCTCGTAAAACGCGAACGTGTCTTCCCAAACCCAGCAGATAAACGAAGCAGGACTCTTCAGCTAATCCAAACGTGAGCGTCATAACTCGAGGACTCATTGCTCTTCCAAGAGCACCCCGCAGTTGATGAACACGAACGTTCCACGTAATAATATGTTTACCGACGTCCCGACCACGGTCATTAACGAAAAATATAGGTTCCACCTCGACCCAGGAAGACACCGTAAGTAATCGAAGAGTTCCAACACTTGCCACCGCAATTAAGCGCTGGGAACGGTATAAATTACGTCCCGATACTGGTCGTCCGCATCCGCTTCCTCCTCCTCAGGTAACGAAACGAAAAGAAACACACAATTCCGAATAGTCACGCAGCCAGCCGGGGGGAGGGTGCGACGGGTGCGACGGTGCGACGGTTTTACTATTTCAGACGACAGGTGGCAGACAAAAACAAAACGCAAACTTTATTGCCATTGCGGTCCAGGCACTCGCATCCGCTCGGCTTGGGTGGCCATCGTGCGCGCGTTGGCCTACGAGAGTGTCGGCACAGCGAAGCTTTTTACGTTCGCCATTCAATGATTGAAACAATTCCTTGGTCCTGGCAAACAGCAAACAATGGACCAGGCCACCCAGCGGGCCGAGGCAAAGCACTTACCTTGCGTGTAACAATGGAGAAAGTTCATCGGAGCCGAGGTGTTCCGTGTGCGGACGGGCACGCTGCGGCGGCGGAGGCTGACGAGGACACCGACGACAGATGAAGGACCAATTTGTGTGCGGAGGAGGTTAATATGCCATGCGCCGTGCGGATAGGTTCTCAGATATTGATTTTGATGTGAACCGCAGAGGGGATCCTGTAAATAAACTCCACAACGTTGTATACAAACGAACGAATTTTGAATGTTTTTGTCGTTTGATGGGTGCTTTCCTAGGCGAGGGGGAGGGGGTGGGAAGAGAGGGGCCAGGTGAGGCCGAGAGCGGATTTGCCAGAGCAGCGACAGAGAGAGAGAGAACGAACGAAGCGAAGAGAAACCGGCGACAAATGGATGGAAACTTATTAACTGCCGTTTGTTGCAGAGAACACCCTCGGAGATTGTAATTATCATCTGCAAATATGAGAGCTGAAGCGAGGCACGGGCGCTCTCATCGGTTGGTTACTGTGTGGGTGCTGTGCACGGATGCATGGCTGAATGGTTCCGACGAGTCGATTAATCGGTGAGCACGGCGAACGGGGTGGCGGCGCTGCACTTCTCAAATCGACCAACTTGATGGGGAAGTGAGTTTGAAGTGAAGGAAGATTTGCCGACGGAGGGATTGTGGAAATAATCCTCATGAGGCCGGAGGGTGTCGAGTAATGAATGTCTGTTGCAAATTGTGGGTTTCAGAGGCGGTGGATCAGGGCTTGGACTCTGAGCCTGTGGGACAATGCCAAAGAGGACGTCCAAATACGAGGCCAGGGACAGAAGTCGAGTGGGACCTCAACCGACTTGGTGGTCGAGAGGCAGCTGGCGAGATATAATGCGGCCAGAGAGGCAGGTAAAGTGAGGCCCAGGTCTACCTCGGAATGTAGCGCCATAAGAAGAACTGCAAGAAGGATCAGGACTGGGACTCTCTGTCTGTGGTGAGTTGTTGCATCCACTTCTGCCCAGGATGTCTAGGCTCATCTCTGGTTAACTTTTGTGGTTTGTCCCTGCTCTTCGAAAAAATCTGATGCACTATCGTGTGATCCAAACTCCAGTCGACGAATTAGTCCTCTCGCCTAGCTTTGAAAAAATCGGCACAGCCATTTAAAGGCTGATCAAAATATCCACTCACTCAGATGCCTCGTCATCGGAGCTCTTTAAAGAAGGTGGCAATGCTCTGGCAGGGAGCATGCACCAGATCATCTTACGAATTTGGGAGGACGAAAGCATGCCCAACCACTGAAATATCAGTTCCATAAGTCCCGTCCACAAAAAAGGCGATCCTGCCTCTTGTAACAACTACACATCCGTGCTCAACGTCTCCTACATCTCCTATCCACCGAACTGTGTAAGCGTCTAAAGCCGCTTTGCACCGCACTAATCGGCACGTACCTGTGCGGCTTCCCGACCAGCAGATGGAAGATCCTGGAGAAGACCAGCGGATACCAAATCGATATCCATCACCTCTCCATCGAGAGGCCGCATACGACAGCATTCATCGCAAGGAAAATGCGTAGGCCGAATTCGGGCTCCCGGCAAAATTGTTGCACCTTGCTTACACATACGCGATGCACTGTGCAGTTTGGCTCCAGGACCTCTGAGCCTTTTTAAACCTGCACCGCATTTCGACACGGCGTTGGGATACAGGATACGGCTGTTGGGATACGCTGCTGACACCGACATCGTCGCGCGGTCAAAACGCGTCGTAGTGGTAGCTGTGGAACAGGCGAAACGAGTTGGTCTTGTGGTCAGCGAGGACAAGACAAAATATATGCTGACGAGCAAAAAACGATCCGCCGAACACCACCTAGGTTAAAACATCAAGAGTTACAATTTCAACATAGATCAGGAGTTTGTCTACATCGAGGCAAACGTAAACTCCACGAATGACATTGTAGTGGAGATCCGACGCAGAACACCCTTTGGCAACCGATGTTACTTCGGACTGTCGAAATTACTATTGTTAAAACTCCTGACTGGTGAATGGAGGAGAAAACGAAACCGCGAACTCTACGAGCTGAAGCAGCCTGTGGATGTAGTCCGTGAGGCAAGAATCCGTCGACTACATTGGTTCGGTCACATCGATAGCATGTACACCAACGCTTCAGCTAAGAGGGTCAAATTCGAGCCTACTGGTTCGAGAAGGACCTCCAAAGATGATGAAAAGATGGAAGGCCGCAATTGCTCACGCTCAGACCCTCCATGGGTAACCTGCTTGACAAGTAAATAAGTCGTCTGATCCTATTTCAATTGCTGCAGGTAAACTTGGTCGGAGGAAGATATCGGGTATACATCACCTGATATGTCTCGTCCTCTTCAAAGCAAAAATCAACATACCTTATCTTGACACACGATTATTTTGTATTTTCAGTAAGAAAGCTCGCATTATTATGCCTTCCTTGTGGAGGCCGAGGAATAATATAATTATAATATGGGTGGAGAAACAGCCCGTAGATGGCCAGGACCTAACTTCTCAGCAACCACTGTGCTCTGTTGACGAGTAATAATGTCATGGGTTGAGCTACAGGCTGTAAAAAATGAGGACCAGGTCTAGGTTATCATCAAGCACTCGTGTTGTCCGTTTTATCACGATTGGAAGGCACCTACAATTCTCTGCCGACTTCGAACGGCCAAGTTTGAGAAGCTTTTTCTAGACAGGACAGAGCATTGCATTGTCATTGACTAGAATGAGGTCGGGCCGTGAAAATTATATTTGTCGCACAGACCAGGGATCGAACATACAAAGTCGCCACCACAGCGAATCGCTTGGCCGATTTGGTGTCCATTAGGTTGGACGATAATGCCTTAAGTGCTGCCTGAAAAGAGTCTGCAAAAGATTTGAATTCCATATAACCACCTTTGAGCAGATTATGTCTGGTGCAGATCTCAATGGTGTGGATTTCGGCACAAACACGATAAGCCTCGGACGGATTCTTGTGTTGGACGCCAAATCTGTAGCTACGACCCTAGAGTCTATCTTTAATCCGCCAGTTTACAACACAAGGCTTTTGCGGCTTAATGTTGGAACAGAATTGGTTCAATATTTCAACCTCATACTGCCTGATCATAATATACGCCATTGTACAAATCCCTTTGAGTGATTGAGCTGAGTATACTAACGTCGACTGGCTTGTACTTATACTCTAGCTGAAGTGATATACAAAGCTGGCAGCTGCCCACCTGACGAAGACTAATGCTTCTAAGGCCGTTGTAGGGCAAGTACGCTGAGCACAAGTCGTCCCAAAACATGGAATTAGTGTTAACTTCTGCAACTCGCCATAAAACTGGCGAATTATAACTTTCACTCGTGATAGAACGCACAACACTAGTGTTTGATGAGAACCTAGGACCTTTCTTAGCAACTATTGTACAAGCTTCTTTTTGGCGCTACTTTCAGGGGCGAACTTGGGCCTCAGGCAACAAGCCTCGCCAGCTTGCACGCTTCTTAGCCAGATGTCTTCAATTTGGTTGAGGATCGTATCTACTTGTGTGCGTCATCGGTATCGTGGTCATCCTCTGTTGTGTTGTCCCACTGGTTCGGAGTCGAAGAGCCGTGTTCTCTATGCGCTCTACACGGCCTACCCATCGGCATTGAATCCACAGACGCCAGGACTCATGTCGCTGTACAGCCCGTGCAGTTCGTAGATTGAACGCAGAACTTTACTTTAAAAAAGACGAAGGCTTTCGCCATCCCCTTTTATCAAGGTCTTATATAATATCAGCTTGATCCTTCGAGAGAGTTCTGTACTACTCTATTTCGAGAAATTGTTCTACTACTCTAGATTGGGCTACCTGACTAGAGTTATTCTGCGAGCTATTCTATGGTGGCTTTCTGACCGAGTCGTAGATAGGTTAGGTTACGTTATTGGGCTGCCAGCGTGTTTTCCGCACACTTAGTCTCTTGTTTGTCCCTTGTGATATCCAGCGCCATAAAGTTGATCCCAAGGGCAAATGGTGATTGGACCAGATTTGGAAGCCAAATTAAAGCATATTTGCCTCTATGACCTCTTTATCCAAGGTCATTCACGTAACCAACTTCGCAATCCAGCAAGAGTTGTAGGTAAGTACAGAAATTGCCCTTAATTTTGAAGTATCGTGCAAGTGGCTACTTGGGTTAGCTTCGGAGGAGCACTTTCTGTCATTCCAAAATTGTTGATGGTCTAGTTGGCTGTCGTAGCTCAGCTTGGATTATATTGGCCTTTAGTTGTTGAATCGTTTCCGGATTGGTGGCATAACATCGGACTTGTACGGTTCACACACAAAAATAAGTCCAAAGGCCTCAAATAGCAGCTCCTGGGTGGAAAATTGTCATCGCCAAGGCGGCTGATAACACATGATTAAGGAATTGGGCGAACAAAAGACTGATTGTGGAATCTGTATGCAAGGCGTACCCTTCACCTTGAACAACGTCGATTAGCTTGGCTCTGTAGCAACCACGGTTGACCGAAACCCTGTTCCCAGCCTAATTTTTGTGAACAAAATTGGTCTAATGATTTGAGTCTCAAACTCTCCGCTTCAGCAGCCACATTCTTATCTGTAAGTACCAGACGACAATAAGGACCTTGACTGTTGGCCACTAGCATCCCAGTCTCTTGAACAGTTTGCACAAACTTGCGTTCAGCAGTCGCGATGGGTGCCTCATTTAGGCTAAAACTTCTTTTTATAGACGCACTGTTTAGGCTGAACAGCACTAACCTTGGAAATACTTTTTCAATATTTCCCAACGTTGTTCGTTCCTGAAGCGACTCATTTCGTTCCGCGGAGGTATGATACCTGCTTGCTATGTGTTTCGAGATTTCGAACTTATGACTTAAAAACACTAGATGGCCCACTCTTCTCTGGAGGTGGGGGGCACTCACTTGATTGCTGGCATTTTTACAGAGAAGCCAAAGTTGCGTGAGGAGAATATACCTCTTTCGGCTGCAGAGAGGATCTCGTGCTAGAGGTCTCATGTTCGATTTGCCGTCTACCATGCAGGGACCATTCCAGTCCAGCTGTCAATCCTTTGTGGCGCATTCGATCATTATTCCGATTTTCATTCTTGTCGATTAAGGGACAAGAATAGCTTCGACTGAATGAATCGCTCACAGTGAACCCCCGGAAGACACAACAGACCTTTACTAGTGAGGCAGTGCACACGTGGAGAGGGCCCTCCACCGTCGTAGTGCAATGGCATGCTAAGAAGCATATACTTCACAATTAATGCCACAACAGCCATGTTTAAGTTCCGCACACTGGGCGTTACCCCGCTCTCTCCACCTCATTGATCTCTCCCTCTCTCAATTCCATTATCTCATTAGAGGACGATTCACTGCAAACTCACTCAATTTGATCTGCAGGAATGTCACATGTTAATTAGCAGTCAGCTCGAAGTGAATGCGTTCCTTACCTACTTCATCTCGACAGAGACCGTTTAGACCTGCACCAGCATTCAGAGTGAGTTGTACTCCACTTCAGCCAACCACCCACCCACATCCCGGCCCTGTCGCCAGCCAAGGCAGTAGTCCTCGGCGAACAAACGTATTCACAGGACACACAACTTCGGAGCTCTGAGCGCAAAGAAGACTTCTGAGGACTTGTCTTCATTTTTCCCACTCTCATCCCCTGATGAATCACAATCCACCCCCACTCCCCCTCGGTGAGCACGGAAACCTTAGCTTCAATTCTGAAACATTAATATCTGCTCGCTCCGAATGCAATATCAATGCATTCAGTTACAGAGCCAGATTCCGGACTCTTTAATATCTGTTTCCTCTTCTTAATCTCTTTCGCTTCCTCTTCCGCTTTCGTATCTCCATTTCTACCCCACCGCCGGACAGTCCCCCTCTTCAGATGCACCGCTGCTCCCCGTCTGCGTCTCCATCACCGTCTGTTGATTTACATCAATTGTAGATACACTATTTATTTTAAATAGCTTGTACATGTACCGCCCGCATTCCATCATTCGCATCGGGTTCGATATCCTTGCAAGTAAATGCAAAAGCACAATCCTTCACACTCACACATACACACCGAGAGGGGGGAAGGGGGTTTCATCAAAATATTGCGCATACATACGGATGCATGTACATTTCCCCTGTGACTGTATAGGCAAGCGGCGGAGAGTAGTGCTGCCATCCTGTAGCGTATCGTACTCGACATGCAACGAAATGATGGGTCTCCTTCCTTTTCTTCGATGTCCTGCCACTGCCACTGCTGCACAGTCAGCCAGCCCCTACCACCCACCCACCAGTCTCAACCCGTTTGCTTCGGCTTGCCTAGCCGCTTGCCTTCAGAATTCCAACGCGCACAGGGCTCATTCCCTTGACAGCGCCACTCACTCACATCCTGCAAATATCCGTTTTCAATGTAACGAAACACGTGGATCGATATTTTGGATGTAAATGCAGAAACACCAGCAGCTCCAGCAGCAGTGGCTGCCACTGCCACGGCAGGAGTACTACTCCGAAAACGAAAACGTACGTACGTACGTACGACAGCCAGCCAGCCAGCCAGCCAGCCATCCAGCCAGTCAGGGGAAGAACTTGTAGATATGCAATGGAACCTATCGTTCGCCCGCTCTTCACCCACCTCCATCCCGTCCTCGCAGACATCGTCGTCGACGTCGTAGCCTCCCGTAATGGTTGATGATGGAAAGACGAGTAGCGGGCACACCAGGATTGCTAGAGTGCTCCCAGCCCGGCAACAGGAAGACGAGCGGAAAAAGAAACGAAGGTAAAAACGGAGCCCGGCCAGGGACGAGGGTCTCAAATGCACAGCACACAGTCACACTCACGTATACCGCTGGAATCGATGTTCATGTAGTGTAGCGCATACGACCTGGCAAAGTGTTCGATATTGACGCGTTTAACAGGACGGCAAAGGGGAGCCCAACGGTCGTCATTAAGTGGAGAGATACGAGTAGTTTCGAAACGATCATCTTGGCCGTCTTGGCTGTTTGTCCCTCATCCGCTCTCTTGTCTTACGAAATCTGACAGGTGCTCATGTGGGACGCGGTTGGGGGTGGCTTGCGTGCAGATCTTCGTCCTGGGACCGGTGGGAGACAGAGAGAGTGTCGTTCGAACACTTTCTCAGGTGCACCTTTGTGCGTGTCGGTGTGTCCTGACATCATTTACATACACTTTACACTCGTCGAGTCGATTGCATGGGGGAATCGCAATTGGCACGACACGGGCGGGGGACACTTAGATGGCGGCGATTGGGGAGCAATTGCCGTCAGTCGTGCGTGGGGTTTGGCGAGGGAATGGACTCATTTGTGGTCAGGATCATTTGAGAACCTGAAGGGGTAACTTGAAAGTTTTTCGATGGCTTCGACTCAAAGATCAGACTATACACCATATATATAGATGCGCCTAATAGCGCCGCTGTGGCGGTCGAAAGATGGCTCAGAAAGTCAACAAAAAAGCCTTACTAACCACTGTCATCTTTTGGGGGTCGAAAATCCAAAGTTGTCGGATCCGCGCCAAACTCTCAGAATCGATTAATAGACGTGAAATACATCACCAACGGTGTACAGAAGTCACAGATGCGCCTAATAGCGCCGCCGTGGCGGTCGAAAGATGACTCAGAAAATCAACAAAAAAGCCTTACTAACCACTGTCATTTTTTGGGGTCAAAAATCCAAAGTTGTCGGATCCGCACCAAACTCTCAGAATCGATTAATAGGCGTGAAATAACATCACCAACGGTGTACAGAAGTCACAGATGCGCCTAATAGCGCCGCTGTGGCGGTCGAAAGATGACTCAGAAAATCAACAAAAAAGCCTTACTAACCACTGTCATTTTTTGGGGTCAGAAATCCAAAGTTGTCGGATCCGCACCAAACTTTCAGAATCGATTAATAGACGTGAAATAACATCACCAACGGTGTACAGAAGTCACAGATGCGCCTAATAGCGCCGCTGTGGCGGTCGAAAGATGACTCAGAAAATCAACAAAAAAGCCTTACTAACCACTGTCATTTTTTGGGGTCAAAAATCGAAAGTTGTCGGATCCGCACCAAACTCTCAGAATCGATTAATAGACGTGAAATGACATCACCAACGGTGTACAGAAGTCACAGATGCGCCTAATAGCGCCGCTGTGGCGGTCGAAAGACGACTCAGAAAATCAACAAAAAAGCCTTACTAACCACTGTCATATTTTTGGGGTCAAAAATGAAATGTTGTTGGATCCGCCGTTCACAAGATCAGAGATTTGGACTCCACATGCAGTGGCTCAAGTCATAAATGTTAGATCCGCTGCCGCTCCTTAAGCCAGCAAGTGGGAATGGCCCACCCAATAAAGACCTCCTCCTCCCAAGATGTGTGGTCTGTTCAAATGCAAGCGGATTGTCCTCACATCGCTCCAAAGCACTTTCTCACTTGCGGCTGCACCTCGGCGACCATCATCGGAAGCCCAACGACTGTCATTGCATCCGACCATAAAATCCACTTGATTTCGCCCCATAAGCCGAAAGGAGAGCCTCCTCGGCAAATAATCACCGACTATCGGCTCGTAAACACTCTCGAGTGCGTGCACGCACGCCAACATGGCTGCTCCGCGCCCCAGTAGCCAATGCACATCGAGCATCGCTGCGCTGCGCCAAATTGAGTTGACAGATAATAAAACCGCCATAATTACCGTGTGGATTATTACGTCAAAAATGTATCCCACAAATTAAAGAAGGTATCTGCACTTTGCCATCGCCGGTTTGACGAGATGATAAAGTCGTTAAGTACGATCCCCCCCCAGCACACGACAGCGGCGCGGTGCACAGATTGCAGTCTCGCACACACACGCGGCCCTCTCCTCGGATGCCACGACAGAAGGAAACAGAGAGCGGTTAAGCTCTCTGTTGAACTCACCTGGTTACCATTTTGTCAGGACATCGTCCCACATACTCTCGTTGCTTGCAGTGTGCCCACCACCTCGCCGTGTGCACATACACTTGCGTCATGTTTGTTAAAAGTACCTGGATTATCTATAGAAATTCACAGTGACATTTTGTAATTCCATTCTGACTGGATTACCCTCTTGTGCAGCGGCAGCAGGAGCGCACCGGCACACCGGCACACCGGCACACCAGCGCAGCAACACACATGTAATCTGTTTTGTTTTTCCTGCCCGTGTGTGCATGTGTCCCTCATCTTTTTATTTTGTCTGCCGTCCTCAGTGCTTTACATGGCCCGGTGCGCTCACCTTTTCATCAAGTCTTATCCAGTATTTACCTGGATGCTTGTGCAGGTCCTGTGTGTGCTCCGTTTTGGTGGCACATGATTATCTTTGGGCTCTCCTTTTTGTTGCTTAAGGATGCTCAATTGAACAAGTAAGTTATCCTGGCCATTATTAGACACTGGCCAGCGAGACACAGGCCCATTCACAAAGGCCGCCAGTGCTGCCGGTGGTGGTGGCGGTGGTGGCAGTGACAGTGGCAGGCAGGCAGACAGTATCCTTTCGCAAGAGTTATTCACACAAATGTGAGGATTAAATGTCGGAACCTACGAGATTATCTCTTCAATTCAATTTTGGTTGCGATAATTGATCCGTCTGTCCATCCGTCTGTCTGAGGGACAGCGGTGTGGCAGCCGGTGTGCGCTGAAAGGGTTTTCTTTTCACAATTCGCACACCATCGCTAGCAAGAGTGTATTTACATTTCAGAGAGGGACAGAGCGACAGCACTCGACAGTGAGCGGCGACAAATGGTTGGCATGTGTGCATATGGTGACTGAAAGGATTACGAGAGTAATTGGTCCACCTGGACGCTAATGGGCTAGGGGATTTTGGGATTTGCGAATTGGGCTTATTAGCGAGGGTTGGGATTGTTGTGTCGCAGCAGTTAGGCGGTACTTAGGATTGCTTTAACTCGGCGTTTTTTTTTTTTTTTTGTAATCCTGCGCGAGAGTTGGACGTGGTCACTGGCGTGTGAAGCGTGCTGACAATCGATCAATAAATGGGATTTTTTTGCCAATCAATGTTGGAGGCAGGAATGAATTGTACCAATTTGTGGATACTTATCGAGATTGCCAGCCCGTAGTGACGGCCTTATGAAGTGGCAGCACTGTTGTGCAGAGTGAATCCTAGAAGGTGTAGCTGTTGGGAGACAGTTGAAAAGGTCACTGGGCATGAGTCTGCTGTCTCGGATATCATTTAGGAGCTTAATTATGATAGCATGGTGGGGGTCATTGTTTTGTCTGAAGTTCCTTCTCCAGACTCCGTCAACGCAAACACGATCACGCCGAGCACGTTTCTCGAAGAGACTAAGACCAGTAGGCTAGAACGAGACTAGAATACTTGGGCGTAGTTCAAGACATCCTCCGTCATTCGAGAGAGAACTCAAAGGCCAAAGTGATAACAACGGGAAGGAGTTATTGTGGGTTTCATCTACGCACACATATTAGGCGTGTTTTTTTGACTTGTCAGTACTCAGCTTAGCAATATTTCACACGGGAAGCAGCAACAAAACAATTCACTGAGTTAAGACTCCTAGCAAAATTTCGTTGCAATCAACTTATTTTCGGAAGAAAAATGTAACTCAGCAAAAAAGCGTTTTATTGAGAATCATTACTAAGCTGAGTACTGATTAGTCAAAAAAAAAAAAAACACGCCTATTGTCACCGCAGTCTACAGCGAAGTGAATCTAGATGAAAGCGCTCGCAATGTCGATTTGAATAGTCAGCAGATGGAAGCATACACTGCGTTGTGTTGTGTTCACGTATGAAGCCATTTTAACTGTTGTCCTATAAGCAACTGTCTTACTGATGGCATTAGTCAAGTCATATAAAGACTCACCGTTGATGGAGGGATGGCGTACACAAAATGTTTGATTTGATCGATAGTGTTCGGGTTCTGTTAGTCGCTGCATTCCTCAGAATGTACATAAGTATGCACAGAATTTCCACAGTAGGCCAAGAGTAGTGGATATTGTAATCATCGGCCATCTCTTTGGAGGACATAGGGCAACTTAAGTGAGCTTTATCGAAATTGTGGAATTACACTTCAGCACAACGGACCAACCTCGGTAACGACCAACGAACACGAACGTTAAAGAGTGATCGAGTTGTGACATTTTAAAATTACAAATATAGTTAATTTGTGATGAAGTTGACAGTGCATACATGAGACGCGAGACTTATTGATTGTTTTGTTGGCTTAAAAAAATATCTTACCGTTTATTAACTAGACTTTACCACCTCTAAAGCCTAAAAAAAAGCAAAATGAAAATATGTCTGTGATAGATACGGATACAGCGAAGTGCAATATTCCCGGAAAGGTGGGACCACGGCATCGTTTAAAGGCAATTGAAATAGCAGCATGCTGATGCACATGATGGAATTTTGATTTATTCGCACTTTCAACATACTTACCCCTACGTTATAAATTAAAAAAAATAATAAAGTTGTTAAAGAGCAGGTGGAATCCCAGTCAGTGCATTTGCGTGATAAGTTAAACTGTACTGAGACTATTAAACTTGACAAGGCCCATATTCTCATGGACAGTGATGAAAAGGAGTATAGGTCCGAGGAGGATTCTGCTGCGGGTAACAAACTTAACAAACTGAGAGCGTTTTTAAATGAATATAGATATGTGGTACAGAAAAGCGTTTCCAATGGACAGACAATGAAGTGTATAGAAAATTGAGAACGAAGTTCAAGGTTTTGAAACCAATCGTGCGACATTTATTTTCGGCTTCATCTCAACAATTTATTGTCTCCCTTTACTAATAAATAAAACTCCGACATCGTTTCAACTCCTACTCCGCGATGAGCGGTATAAGTCTCCGACGCCGATAAAAACACCTCCTCAAGTCTGATGCCAACTTTCTGACATCTCTAATATGCCGCATTTTATCTCTTTGGACTTTCACTTGTATGCCGCGCGGAAATATTTTCCATTAGGGGAGTGATATCTAGCTAAGGCAGAGGGTTGCCATATGCGTTGATGGTTTGAGCTACTCTTACTTGTCATGGGTGAATAATATAATAATATGGTTAGCGCAACAGCCCGTAGAGGACCAGGGCCTAGCTTCTTAGCAACCACGCGTCTTGTGCGTCCTACTGTTCTCCCACGAGTAGAGGGTACCTTCAGTTTTATGCCGACTCCGGCCACGTTTGATAAACTTCGAGGTTCGAGTGTTTTAGGGGTTCACGCACACACCCACAACGCCACAGAGCAGTCAATATGCAATATTGAATCTCTTATAGGCCAGACAAGCGATTTCCTTCTAACCCGGTGTGTCTAAATGAAAAACTGTCTGTCGAACTAACTACTCCCAACACATATTGAGGCAGTTGAGGGGCAATAATTTGTCTGCTCAAAAATGGCAAGCACCCAACAACGAGCAAACAGACCCTTCTTCAGATATTTACGAATGCAATGTCAATCTGAAATGCCTTAGGTTGGATTTAAAGTCGTCTGAAAAACTAAACTTTTAAGATTTTGAGCAAGAAACTTAGCACGGCTTGGCTGTCTCTACAGACACAAATGCTTCGTCCCCTTCGACATGTCCTTCATAATATGGTTCGGGGCCATTAGAATCACATAGCTTTCTGCTTGGAAGACTGACCTAAATTTATCTAATAAGATGTGTTATCTAATGATGAAGCTCTCCAAGAAGGTGCCACGGTCAGACAAGAGACAGACACACAGGGAAAGTAGGAATGGCTACAAAATGCGACCAATGAAGTAAGCCGCACAGTACCGAAATGGATGTTTGAAGTATAATACATATAAAAGTTAACACAACAGGAGTTTGTCCTCAAGGTGGAGTCTTATCTCCTTCAACGTGGATCCAAAAACCCAGTGCATCAAATGTCAGGCATATGCTGATGAAATAGTTATCATAGCCAGAGGCATTCTCTACGAAATCAGAGGAGTGCTACCTATTGGCTGGACTAAATCTAAATCCGGCAAAAAACACAATATTAGCTTTTACAAGACAACATAAACTGCAACGGCTTGAACAAATTAGTCTATCGGGTACAATACTGACTCCAGTAAAAGAGATAAATACCAAGGAGCCATCTTTAACAGCAAAATCACCTGCAAAAAACATACAGATGATATTACGAGGAACGCGAAGCTTGCTTTAATGATCCGCAGGAACCTAGCAGGCAAGTCCTGGTGTTTCTGTCCGAGCATCATAAGATGGATGGGAATAGCTATGGTTAGGCCAACAGTCACACACGGTGCAATAGCTTTGTCCAAAAGAAAAGACAGTTGCATTTTAGACAATTCGACGCACTAGTCAAAAAGCCACCACTCCTAGTCAATTCGAAAGATGGCACGATTAGAAAATTCAATTTCTAAAAGGAGACCACTATTTGGCTTTGCAAAGAAAATATATTGGATCAACGAATCTAAGGTCCACAGACCCAGCAGCAAAACGGTGAGGTGGTTTACAGATGGTTCAAGAACTGAGGAAGGAACAGGGACGGGAGTTTTTTCATGGGCAAACCCACCAGTATCTTTCAGACAGAAGTGTATGCGCTCAAAGAAATCTTGGCAAGAACTATAACCAACTGCGACATGGCCATGCTATAACCATGATATGGCCATGCCATTATCCTGGCACTTGAATCCTATATCAACAAATGTTTGGGAATGTCTACAAAAGCTTAAGCTACAAAAGCTAAGCAGGAGTAACAGAGTTAAACTCTGCTGAATACCTGGCCACACAGGGATAAAAGGCAAGGAAATGGCCGACACCCTCGCTAGGAAAGGAGTATCGGATCCTTTTATAGACCCCTTACCATTCTGCTAGGTAGGAGATCATGTTATTAAGGAAGAGTTCAGGGTACTAGAAGCAAAGGACAGGGTAGACAGTAGACAGAAACAACGCTCATCGTATAAAGCATGCCGAGAAGCTTTTGGGTCAACACAACCGCATGAGTTGGAGGCTTGTATCAGAATGAGCAAGTACAACCTCCGTATCCGAACAGGGCACTCTAGACTACGAGAGCACTTAAGGACACTAGGAGCGTCAGGAGGAAGGTCGCTTCAGCTTCTGCGGGGAATATAACCGAATTCCATGACGGATCTCTTTTGGTGACGTACCCCAAAAACTTGGCCAAAATGTGCCTTTGCACACGGTACTCATATAAGAAGCTTTAATTATCAACAATATCCACATCAATCCTTACAGCTCAGAAAGGCTCCAATGCACCCTAATGAGCAAAAACAGCACTCCACAGATCCTATCGCACCTTCAAACACCGCAAGCGTATGGATGAACGCGAGAAAGTAAACAACGTCCCTTTAAAACCGCCCGCACAAGGCTACGTCTGAACGATGGCACCTTGACTCCATTTTCACGCGATTGTACGTACGTATGTGTACAAGTGTTCAGCCAACATGCGTCAGTCAGAGATCTAATTAGAGTCAATGAGCAAACAAACAACTACGCAATTCTGTTGACAATTTCCATTTCTCGCCCGCCACTGACGTCGTTAACGTCGCCTGCTCCTTCGTCTCCCGTCTTCCAGATTTCCCACATCCCCGGCAGCGACTCCAGCAGCCATCCGTTTCATAAATATTTTTAATGATTCCTGATGTCTAAACACAGCGCAAATGGCAAACAGAATCATATATTGCCTCTAATAGCGCCCTTAAGCCGTATCCTAAATGCCCTCCCTCTCCGCCAGCCTTTCTCCCAATTTAGACATGAAGCACAGCACAGCATTAGAAGGAAACAAAAAGAGAAAGGAAAACATTAATGTTGCAACGTCACTTAGAGCCACATAAACGTTGACATCTGTTTGAAATTAGGTGGAAGAAAGGACTCAGACTCAGGCGCACACACACACCCCGACGCAGGACACAGGCGATTACCGAAACGAAAACAAAACAATTTCAATCTCAGATTACATTCCGAAAAATTAATCATAAACAAAGGGGGAAGCGATAAACACGAGAATGCGACCCCGGAGATTCGGTGTCTCCTGTGGCGAGAGAGACACACAGACGCAAACGGCAAAACCAACCTGAGGACAATAGTTTCTCTGTCTGTTTCTGTTTCTGTTTCTGGCTCAGTGCCGCTGTCGTTGTCGTCAGCCGAGACGACACAGGGTTACTCGCCACCAAGTGGCGCACCGCTTCTGCTTTGCTATTGTAGACGAACTGCTTCCAGACAACGACGATGACGACGACGACGAGGTGTTCCATTTCATGAAGGAAAAATAAATTAAATACTCACGGGCTGTGCGCTGTCTCGGAAGTCAAGCGCTGCAGGATACAGGCCGACGCGAAGGTGGTGCGAAGGGAACAGAGAGACAATTCATCGGCCGACGATACGAGACCGGAACCGATTGTATATGTTTTCTTTTCTTCTTGCTGCGGCTAGGGCAACTAATGTTCGGCGCGCAGAGTGAACGAAGGAAACGCGGGCGGTCCTGGGTGACGAAAGTGACAGATTATCGTCGGCTGATCGGTAAACAATGACGAGAATAGGTGAGGAGGGTGCGAATTGAATGGATTAAAGGTGCGACAGGATCTGTGACGTGCTGGCTTTGAGGCGCACCAGGGTGCTTCTCTGTGACGCGTAACACCGTAACGAGATAATTCACCGATCTGTGACTTTTTAGGGATCAGTGCCATGATCGGGGGTAGGGTGCGCAATTGACTTGTTCTGTGTGAGTGCACACGGAAGGCATTAGGGCGGAAACGACAAAGGAGCTGTGAGAATGAAGAGAACGAAATGTGTCCCATTCCTGCCGCGGTGGCAGGGATCCTTCGACACACAAATTTAGACGCATTATATCGGTTTCACGGCAAGAGTCGAGGACAATCCTGCTCGATGGGCTTGTAAAGAGAATAACGAAGAAAAGTCTCAGCTCAGACATGCAAATCGGATCGTTAAACAAAGTAAAGTACAAGTGAGCACTGGAGAAGATCACAAGGCAGTTCAGTCTCACACCAGAATGCAATGAATGAGTGCCGGGTAGGGATGTCAAAACTAGACATTGCTCAGTACAGCTTGTCTCTATAAATGCTGTCATGCCTTACAATTTTTGAAAAGGTGGTGGAAGTCGATGTTCCATTTGAAATGATCGATGGTGAACTCCCGGCCTAAGGGCACACAAATATACCAGTTACTTGAAGGACAGCCTTAGGCGTTCACTCAGCGAGTCATTTTTAGAAGACAGACGCATCTATAGTTGCCTCAGTTCAAATGATCGACAGTTGCCTCCGATCTTGTAGATCGGGCGAGCAATGCTAAGTTTTCATTGATCAGGCATGCTTCTCTCAGACCATATTTTACAGATGAGTTGGTTCAACCCCCTTCCAAGCTATCGCGTGCTGCTTTCGAAATCTCGGACGTTAGGGCATCAGCTCCAGCTGCCTTGATGGATCTCATCTTAGAAATGGCAATCTTTACTTCGGAGTCATCACATCATCCCTTTTGTTCAGGTTCATTCTGATTGACACAAGGGTTCAGTTCTTCGTCGCCTACAGACATGGTTTCTCCATATCCTCAGCAGTCTCTTGTTTACTTTGCTTAGCCGCCTTCACTTGCCGAGGAGAGCCAGAAGCCGAAAGGAAATATTTGTCAAGATTCGTCTCAAAGCCTCAACCGACAAACCTCTCCAACAATTGCCTCCACCACATTTGTTGTCAGACTGTTTATTGACTAGAGTCAGTCCTGCAAGAGGCCTTAAACGCAGTGAGCTTGTTCATCAACCGACGCTAGTTGATTAGCAAAGATCAGCATATTTTTGCATGAAAAGGGGTTATGCCGATTTACTTGAATATTTGGTGCATACATGAATGTAGTTATAATCAGTTCTACTTATGTCAAGCAGCGCGTTCAGACGACATTGCACTGTAAATCTTAAAGCAGGTGCCGGCGTTACCTCTGTTTCATGCAAAAACGAGCTGATCTTTGCAAATCAATCAGCGTCCGTCGTTGAACAAGCCCACAGCTTAGGAGAACTACAAACTGGGAAGTTTGTCATGAGTTTTGTTCAAAATTGTACGGCCAAATATTACTGGGACACATTTACTAATCAAGAGCACTGCATATGCCTTCGAGGAAGTCAAGGACTTCGTCTACCTCGGCTCTGCAACAAACAGGGACAAAAACACCTGTACCGAGATCAGGCGCAGAATTACTCTAGCCAATGGCTGCCTCTTTGGGTTCCAGAGGATATTGAGTTCCCGAGCCATCTCTCGAAAATCCAAACTGACTCTATATAACACTCTGATCATCCCTGTCGTGTTCTATGGTGCAGAGACATGGGCGCTGTTGAATGCGTGTGAAGAAGTGCTTGGTCTCTTCGAGAGAAAAGTTCTACGTGTGATCTTTGGTCCTTTCTGCGTTGATGGAGAAGAAGATTCAACCACGAACTGTACAGGCTGTACAGTGGCATGCACCTAGTTAAGCGTTTTCTGATCCAACGCTTAAGACGGATAGGTCATGTAGAGCCGGTGAACACCACAGCTCTGGCCCGAAGTGTCTTCGATTCGAGCCATTGGAGCAGCGCAACAGAGGATGTCCTCGAACGAGATGCCGCAGACAAGTGCGAGAAGGACCTCAACCAACTTGGAGTGCGCAGCTGACAACATATTGTGCTGGCTGGAGAGGCTTGTTGGTTGAGGCCCAGGTCCACAAACAGGTCCCAACCAAACAGAGAAGAAGAAGCGTATGCCTTCGGGTCTAGACTGAGCGTCTTCTATTGTCGATAGCAGCTGTTTTCAGTTATTATATCAAGCCACGACAAGACGAACGAAAGATATAAGTTAACAACAGAAACATTTCATTATGCGAACAATGAATGATACAGTTCCCACGAGCAACAACATCAGCTCTGCAGCGAATCGTCTTTCCACCGGACACACGAGGCATCGACAACGAACGGACACCTGAGCCACCAACGGATATGCTGACCTGTCGTCTGGCTGCATGGGAGATGCACTTAGTTTTAAGATATGAAATATTTTGTCAGTTAGTTGTAAGTGAGCCGCGAAGGTAAACAGATGAAATATAAAATATTTTTTTAAGAAAAGTTACCGTGAAATAGTTTAATTTATATGACCATCCAGTGACCAAAAAGAGCATAATGGGCCGATATCTATCGATCTCGATGGAAAGAGCCGGCAGGGGCGCAACTTTTATTATAGATATTTTGATAGTTTCACAAAAAAAAAAAAAAAACTTCGCAAGACCCAGAAACTTAGACAAGGGAATGTCAGAGCACCCACTTAATTCAAACTCATCCACAATCACCAGATCTTAATGGAGGAAAAAATACGATATCACAACATTTCATCCAATAATGAACTCAAAAATCCCTTTTGGAGGAATGGGAGAATGTGCCATGATCGTAGAGCAAAAAAAAACGGTAGGGTCAATGCCAAACTGATTAAATGCAGTGGAAGCAAGCAAGGCACTTCCAAGCAAATACTAAAAACATGATCTCACAACTCATCCTTCTCTGAAAATGTGATTTAAATGGCGTGTGCCTGTTTCACTTTGATGTGGATTTTAGTAATACTTAAATTTTTTTTATTTACTTGTTGCATTTTGTTGTTCTGAGGTTTTGCCAATTAGGAAGGAGAATCATGCCACTTCTTCTTCTTCTTCTTCTTATGGCGCTACAGTCCGGCTTGAACCTGGGCCTCAGCCAACAAGCCTCTGCAGCCGGCACGATCCTTAGTCGGCTGCCTCCAATTTCGCACTCCAAGTGGGTTGAGATCCTTCTCCACTTGAGTGCCACATCGGCTTCGTGGTCGTCCTCTATTGCGTTGTCTCACTGGTACGAAGTAAATCCGGTCTGTCACTGCTCTACGGCGCGGATCCGGAACTGCCACAGTGGCCCTGTTTGGCCTACCAATGACTCCGAGACTCTACGAGCTGGAGCAGTGTCAGTGCCATTAGCTTGTTCCTCGAGAGAGGACTGTACTCCTCAATCGCCTCTTGAGCCCAAAGAAACAGCGGTTGGCAAGAGTAATTCTGCGTTTAATCTCGGTACTGATGTTGTTCGCACTATTAACTTGGGAGCCAAGGTAGATGAAGTCCTTTACTACCTCGAAATTGTAGCTGCCTATGGAGACGTCTGACCGAGTCGTCGATGTTGTGTGTCCTTTCTTGATGACAGCATGTACTTCGTTTTGCCCTCATTCACCGTCAGACCCATTTTTGCCGCCTCCGTTTCAATACCAGCAAACGCTTCATTAACCACTCGCTGAGTTCGACTAATCACGTCAATGTCGTCCGCGTACACTAGTAATTGCACGGACTCTTGGAAGAATGTGCGTCTTATGTTGGCGTGTGAGTTTTGCACGATCTTCTACAGAACGATATTGAAGAACTCACGTGACAGCGTGTCGCCTTGCCTAGAACCTTTTTTGACATTGAAGGTCTCGGTGAGTTCGCTACCGACCTTGATGGAGCAGCGAGAGTTCTCCAACGTCATCCAGCACCTACTTGACGAGCTTGCCAGCGATGTCAAAACTAGACATGGCGCTGTATACCTCGTCTCTATGCACGCTGTCATGTGCGGCCTTAAAGTCGACAAATAGGTGGTGGGTCGATCTGCATTTCTTGAATCTTTTTCGGGATCCGTCTCAGTGTGAATATTTGGTCGATGGTGGACTTCGCAGGCCTGAAACCGCACTGATAAGAACATATCAGGTTGTTGACGAATGGTTTCAGGCGCTCACTCAAAACGGCAGAGAAGATCTTATACGCGATGTTAAGGAGACTGATCCCTCGTTAGTTGGCACAGTCAAAGGGGTCTCCTTGCTTGTGGATCGTACACCTGCAAGCCTATACATTGAGACTATGACTTGATGCCATGGAGTGATATAAAAATAACAATTTTATGGTCCGAAAATTAGGTGACAGACTTCAGTCGTGCAAGAGAGGAGCCAGAGCTATGATTACAACAGGAACAAAGCAAAAGGAAGCACACGAGGGCGTGATGGTAAATTGTTCTTATCTTGATGTGCGCGATCAAGTGAGGCAGCAGGCAGTAGGAGGAGCTCTGACCTTAGACCAAGCAGCCTTAGGGAAGCTTTCGTCTCTATGAACACCTCAGCCAAGAACATCGATTGGTTTTCAGATCGAAATGACTAGGAAATTAAGTGGATCATGCTCATTTGACTTCCAAGCCGACGGACTCTCGACGAAACGCATAAGAGCCAATCCTCCTTTGAAAATTTCCTCAAACCTGTTCCCCACAAAGGCGCAGTTGAGCACCGAAACCAATTGACCCAGAAATCAAGACAAATGGTCACCTAATTACGTTGCGTCCGATGGCACGCTGAGGGACAACGAAACAGTCCGAACCGCACACGATGGTTCGGCCCAGACGGCGGCAGAGGACATAACTTACCAACCCAAGACCTGCGCCGCCTCTGCCGACCCGCCATCCATCAGAGAGCATGTTTCCCACCCGATTGTCTAATTTCCCGATAAACCACAAGCGTCCCCTCATCAGCGTGAATGATTACGAAATCGAGCGATCGCCCCCTCGCCAGGAGCGTAATTACATTGAAATTTATTACCGCCTTCGAGACGAGACATCAAAGCGACAAGGCCTTGAAGTGCGGTGCCCGCCACCAGCAGAAACGAGACAAGACGAAAATGCGCTCTAATTTTAGGGCAGGCTCCTGTTTACGCATTGGCTAATAACACGCCTGTAAATCTCCGCACTTCACTGTCAAGGATGCGGCCTCGCCGCGGGTGTGTGTGTGTGTAATTGGAGGAACACGTGTACCGCGACACTCGGCGCTCCAATTATTTGTCAAACATGCATTTCCTCAGCGGCAACGGCAACGGCAACGGCAACGGCAACATCTGCAACGACTTTCTCGAAATAGACGCGCAGCCATAAACCAAAGCCAGAACCAAAACACGCACTCCTCACACCAACTCCGGCGGGACATAAATTACTCCGAATCTGACAATTATCCGGCGCAGTTTTGTGATATTTATTTCAAACAGACCCAAGGAACCCAATTATGCGGTGAGCGCATCTTCAGATTCGGAGACGGTTGTGGCAACAATTTATTTGCATTGGCCCCTGCGTGTTCGGTTACCCTGCTGGCGCACCCAGCCCGCCGTTTAGTTTGACTGAAGTCCGCTCTTCAAAAACGCGACCATTCCTCGGCCGGGCCGGGAAGCTAAATCAAAAATTATATTCAATCGATGACACTTTTACGCGCGCTCCCCCCTCTCGGTTTGATATACAACCCGTTTCGATATGTCGTGATATATGATCTACAAATTCTCCCGGCAATGGGGTTATAAACGAATTTTTTCGGCCCCTTTCCTCGGGGAGCCGAGAACAATTCGGGCGAAGCGCACACAAAGACGTCGCTTTTTTACGGTCGATCGTAAAAGTCGCCGGAATCGGTTGTGCTCTGGCGGCCATTAGGAGATGAGATGTTTGTTAGGCGCGCAGATAAAAACAGGGCAGCGAGTGCAGAGAGTGCAGGCAGCCGCCAGCGGTGGGATATGTAAATGCTGCCCGTTTAATAGTGGAGGATAGTGTTGCCGGCCGTTAAAGTGTCACTAAAGTATTCATCTGTCGCCGTAATTTAGAATTGTTTTTATAGAATTCTAATTGAACGGAATCGCAGGCTAACCATTTGCCTTCGCCTCTTCGGGGAGCTAATCAAATGGAAACACTTTCCCTGGATCGGGCGGTGTCAATGGTGGAAGGCGTTCGCCGATTAATGGGTGTACACATGTCGCTGCATGCGATTGACACCAATCTTCCTCCTTCGGACAGCGTGTGTAGGGTCCAGTGCTCTCGCTCGGAAAAGGAGCCAGCACCGCGCTGTGACCTATAATCGTGTGCCACATTCTCGGAAAAGAACAAAACAAACGCTCACATTGACGGTATTTTTGGAAGAGCCGATATAAATAGTGGACTCCTTCCCGTCGGGAAGTATCGTGTGTCGGATCGTATCGTGGGCCCTCGTGGGCAATCATTTTTGAATGAAGAATGGCTCGAGCATGTGAGGAATGTTACCGGAGGTGTGATGTTGCATTCTTCGGCGTGCCAACGCACTTATGAGATCAAACAGAAATCTTGGGAAAAAATTGGGTCACCGTCTGCGAGAGATGACAGGGATGACTGAGATTCTTGTGAGTGAGTCTCGTTGTTTGACATTTCGCAGCAACGTGGGCACTTCAGGTAGTCCGTGGTTGGGGACATCAACTTTGTCACCTTGTCACGTTCGAGAGGCTCATACTCAAACGTCAGGCGCGTGTTGTCCATTTTTGAATGGACATTGGTTCCATAAACGGTGAGGCCTTTTATTTAGCGATTGATCCTTTTGACGAGAGCAAAGGATCGCATGTAGAACTGCCGCCTCTCATCGATCATGGACTTCGGTGGCACTCATTAGTGATTGCGGAGCGATCGCAGAGTGTGCAGTAAATGTTTAAGGTTGGTTTTGTGTGTCCGTGCTTTCGGTCGACATTTAAGTGACAGTCTTAGAGAACAATCGATTGATTTCGATGAATCAATCGATGAATTGGTTCGTCTGCCCGATAAGTAAGTAAGTAAATGATTTTGACTGACTGCCTGGCGAAGCATGTGACGAACATATGACGGGCATGTCCGTTCAGCATTTTATGAATTGTTTTGAAAACATTTTCTCACTTATTTACGCCTCAGGACGACGGCCCATGAAGAATCAAAGGCAGACCAATTAATGAATTCCATCGCTGAAGCTCGTGAGCGCTTAAGGGCCAACTGTCTTACATCTGCGATGACCACCAGGCATAGCTCTGATCTTTTGAACAGCATAGGTTTAAGGCTAGTCAGGAAAGAATTCTCTTTTATGTCGTCGATGCAAGCGAGGTGCAAGCAGGATACTTAGTTGCTGACCTGTGGCATTTACTTAATGGCTGGCCTAGCGAATATGCGCTCTTTAAGTTGACAGTAAGTGGTGGTCCGTGGCGTTGTGGGTATGTGCGTCGACCCCAACCTCGACGTCGTAGGTTCGATTCCAGGTCTGAGCAACAAAAATAATGTTTACGACCCTACCTCTTTCGAGTCACTGACAATGCTCAAAGAGTATTTCCTGTCAACACAAAACTGTAGGTCCCCTCCACTTGTTCCTTTGTCGACTATAATTTTGCGCTTTAGTCTTTACACCTGCCAATATGGAAGTTTACACGCACGATTCCGAGACAGACGAATTTACCGGTTTGTACATTCGACTGCCTACTAGTCCGGACAGAAGTTAGAGCTATCCAGGAGGCTCCCCACTTACTATTAATGAATCCGATAAATGGGTTATCTACCGTCATATACAATAAAGACAGCAAAGCGTCTATCCAGACTCAGGACACGCCATCAACTAAATCAAACATGGTAAGACCTTACCGAATGTCTCTCACGGAGATTGCGCTTAGATGTAACATTGCTGCGTCCCAAGGCATAGCGGTATTCCAGGCAATCAAAAAGCTGATCAGCAAGGTAGAACAGGCACAATGCGACGATACTAACAGATGATGGTGGCCAGTGGCGCTATGGGCTCATGAGTCGACTCCTACGCACTTCAAACGTGATGGGCTAGCTTCGATGCCTGGTATATACGACAAAAATATTTCTCACGACTCCACCTCTTTCGTGTCACTGACAATGTAGTTCTGTCTCTAGTAAAAGCTCCTCAAACTTGGCCTTTCGGATACGGCATAAAACTGTAGGTCCCTTCAAGCAATAGCAAGCACAGCACGAGTGGTTGCTGAGAAGCTAGGCCCTGGCCCTCTATGGGCTGTAGCGCCACCCATATTATTATATTGTTATTAAGTTGACAGTAAGTCAAATTAGATCAGGAGATTTGTTTGGGTTCTGGCCTACAGACTTGTACATGCTGCGATAAGCGATGTGATGTGTCTCTTTAGGTATGAAGTTGCAATAAAAATAAAACTGAGACCAGAATAGGTTCATTGCACCAGCATGTGGGTGTTTCAAACTGAAAAGGGTTGCCGTGCAAAATTTACAAGTTTACTGAGGTCTTTTAGACTGTCAAAAAAGAAGAGGCCGAGAGCAGGACAGTCACAAAGGAGGTATTTTCGGTGCCCTATTTAACAAGATGTCCCATCGATCAGCGAATTCATAAGCCTTGCAATTTTCCGCGATGTCTCTATGGCCTGGCAGTCAGCACTGGCGTATAATCGCACATCACGTTCAGAGATGGGCAGAAGTCAATTGTCACCTTTGGTTTTAGGCTAGGAATTTAGTTGCAGCCTGGCTATCCGTAATGATACACATATCAGGTTCCAGCTTAGTCAGCACAGGCCTTCGCTGGTTGTCATTACTTCCGCTTGAAGCTGCGACTGGATATGTTCATTTTCAAATACTCCAAGAAAACGCCAATTCCTCATTCATCTTGGATCCATTTGTATACAGGTGTATGGCTTTACCAAAGGGTGCGTCGCGACGGCTCTTAGCACCTGAATCTACGGTGTCGAGCTTCTATTCTCCAGGTCTTTGTCTACAAAAATCTTCACAAGCTTGGCCGTTCGGAATCGGCATATAACTTTCGAACCGTTTTGCTCGTGAGAGAGTGGAGCTCGCACAAGTGGATGCTCTCGACGCTGATTCTTGGACCTATGGGTTGTGGCGCTACCCTCACTATTATATTATTTCGGAGGATCTCATTTATCTACCCTTTAGCAAACTTTAACCGATTTTAATACTAAGCTCTTTTCCTGATATCGAACAGACTTGTGAGCTACAACACGCTTGCAATGTGTGTACATACTAGAGATGTGCCAACCCGAAACTTTCTTTACTCGCGTCGACTCGAGTTGGAATTCAAGCGAACCGAATTGCATCTCGAGTTGACTAGATCGGTTTCACCCAGTTCGCGTCAGTTTGGAACACTGACAGCATAATACATTATACATTTACAAAAATAGTGCTCATTGTTACCACAGTTTAAATTATTTATGGGGCCCATAAGTGGTTACATACAGCCAAGCAGGAGGCCTACAAGGCAACGCTGCATCGAGTCAGGCAGAATGTTTCACTCAATTTGGACGATGATGAACACGAATTCCGTCCCCCCGACTTAGACGAAGTCAAGATAGCGATATCTAGACTGAAGTCAATCAAAGCTGCTGGAGCGGACGGATTGTCCGCGGAACTGTTTAAGGCAGCTGGAGATGACCTGGTAGGGCGCATGCACCAGCTCATCTGTAAGATATGGTCGGAGGAAAGCATGCCCGATGAGTGGAATTTTAGCGTCGTTTGTCCGGTCCACAAGAAAAGAGACCCCTTTGACTGCGCCAACTATCGAACGATCAGCCTCCTTAACATCGCGTACAAGATACTCTCTGCCGTTTTGTGTGAACGCCTGAAACCCTTTTTCAACAAGCTGATAGGTCCTTATCAGTGCGGTTTCAGGCCAGGAAAGTCCACTATCGATCAAATTTTCACATTACGGCAGATCCTGAAAAAAAAATCAAAAGATGCAGATCGACACCCACCACCTATTTGTCGATTTGAAGGCCGCATATGACAGCGTGCATAGAGACGAGCTATACAACGCCATGTCTAGTTTTGACATTTCTGCCAAACTCGTCAGGCAGGTGCTGGATGGCATTGGAGAACTCTCGCTGCTCCATTATGGTCGGTAAAGAACTCACCGAGACCTTCAATGTCAAAAAAGGTTTTAGGCAAGGCGACACGCTGTCATGTGACTTCTTCAACATCATACTTGAGAAGATCATGCGAAACTCACCCGTCAAAACCCGGGGCACGATCTTCCAAAAGTCGGTTCAACTACTTGCTTACGCGGACGATATTGACGTGATTGGACGAACACGAGTGAGTTAATGAGGCGTTTGCTGGGATTGAAGCGGAAGCGGCTAAAATGGGTCTGGGCACAACATCGACGTC